>CATORF010001025.1:600000-1192000 GCA_951804975.1 Anthophora plumipes
AGATAGCGTGATTCTCGCATTAAACAGCTCGAATAGAGCGATCTCGATGATTCTGCATACTTCTGACAGAAATCTCACCAAGATATTCGCAGAAAATGCATATCTCCGCTTGAAACCCGACGAAAACCAAGATATCGCCGGGTCTACATATCAAACGCACTGTGGAATGGTGAAAACACCAGATAGCGTGTTTCTCGCATTAAATAGCTCGAATAGAGCGATCTCGATGATTCTGCATACTTCTGACGGAAAAACCACCAAGATTAGGGTAGCAAATGAATGTCTCAGCTTGAAACCCCACGAAAACCAAGATATCGCCGGTTTTGCATATCAAACGCACTGTGGAATTGTGAAAACACCAGATAGCGTGTTTCTCGCATTAAATAACTCGAATAAGCGATCTCGATGATTCTGCATACTTCTGACAGATGTCTCACCAAGATATTCGCAGAAAATGCATATCTCCGCTTGAAACCCGACGAAAACCAAGGTATCGCCGGCTCTACATATCAAACGCACTGTGGAGTGGTGAAAACACCAGATAGCGTGATTCTCGCATTAAATAGCTCGAAAAGGGCGATTTCGATGATTCTGCATACTTGTAACAGAAAAAACACCAAGATTATAGGAGGAAAAGCATATCTCAGCTGGAAAACCAACGAAAACAAAGATATCGCCGGTTCTGCATACAAAACGCACTGTGGAGTGGTGAAAACACCACATAACGTGATTCTCGCATTAAATAACTCGAATAAGCGATCTCGATGATTCTGCATACTTCTGACAGAAGTCTATCCAAGATTATCATAGATAATGCATGTCTCAGCTGGCAACCCCACGAAAACGAAGATATTGCGGTTTCCGCAAATGAAACGCACTGTGGAGTGCTGAAAACGCCAGGAAACGTGTTTTTCGCTTTCAATAGCACGGAACCAGCGATTTCGGTGATTCTGCACAGTTGTAACAGCAGAATCATGAATTTATCACTGAAAATGCATATCTCAGCTGGAAACCCAACGATACCGAAGATATCGCAGTTTCCAAATGTGAAACGCAATGTGGAGTGCTGCAAACACCAGGAAACGTGTTTTTCGCTTTCAATAGCACGAAAAGAGCGATTTCGGTGATTCAGCACACTTGTAACAGCAGAATCATGAATTTATCACTGAAAATGAATATCTCAGCTGGAAACCCAACGAAACCGAAGATATCGCAGTTTCCGCAAATCAAACGCACTGTGGAGTGCTGATAACACCAGAAAACGTGTTTTATGCATTCAGGATCACGAAAACAGCGGTTTCGGTGTTTCGGCACAATTGTAACAGCAGAATCGTGAATTTATCACTGAAAATGCATATCTCAGCTGGAAACCAAACGATACCGAAGATATCGCAGTTTCCAAGTGTGAAACGCACTGTGGTGTGCTGAAAACACCAGAGAACGTGTTTTTCGCATTCAATAGCACGAAACCAGCGATTTCGGTGATTCAGCACACTTGTAACAGCAGGATAATGAAGATTATCACTGAAAATGCATATCTCAGCTGGAAACCCAACGAAACCGAAGATATCGCAGTTTCCGCATGTCAAACGCACTGCGGAGTGATGAAAACACCAGGAAACGTGTTTTTCGCATTAAATAGCACGAAAAGACCGATTTCGGTTTTTCTACACACTTGTCACAGAAGAATCTCGATGATTATCACTGAAAATGCAGATGCCAGCTGGAAACCCAACGAAACCGAAGATATCGCAGTTTCCGCATGTCAAACGCACTGTACAGTGCTGAAAACACCAGAAAACGTGTTTTTCGCATTCAATAGCACGAAACCAGCGATTTCGGTGATTCTGCACACTTGTAACAGCAGAATCGAGAAATTTATCACTGATAATGCATATCTCAGCTGGAAACCCAACGAAACCAAAGATATCGCAGTTTCGACATGGAAAACGCAATGTGGAGTGCTGAAAACACCAGGAAACGTGTTTTTCGCATACAATAGCACGAAAACAGCGATTTCGGTGATTCTGCACACTTGTAACAGCAGAATAATGAATTTATCACTGAAAATGCATATCTCAGCTGGAAACCCAACTGTACCGACGATATCACAGTTTGCCCAATTCAAGCGCACTGTGGAGTGCTGAAAACACCAGGAAACGTGTTTTGTCGCTTTCAATAGCCCGAAAACAGCGATTTCGGTGATTCTGCATACTTCTCACAGAAGAGTATCCAAGATTATCATAGATAATGCATGTCTCAGCTGGCAACCCCACGAAAACGAAGATATCGCGGTTTCCGCAAATCAAACGCACTGTGGACTGCTGAAAACGCCAGGAAACGTATTTTTCGCTTTCAATAGCACGAAAACAGCGATTTCGGTGAGTCTGCACGCTTGTAACAGCAGAATCGTGAATTTATCACTGAAAATGCATATCTCAGCTGTAAACCCAACGATACCGAAGATATCGCAGATTCCAAATGTGAAACGGACTGTGGAGTGCTGAAAACTCCAGAAAACGTGTTTTTCGCATTCAATAGCACGAAAACAGCGGTTTCGGTGATTCTGCACACTTGTAACACCAGAATCGAGAAATTTATCACTGAAAATGCATATCTCTGCTAGAAACCCAAAGATACCGAAGATATCGCAGTTTCCGCATGTCAAACGCACTGTGGAGTGGTGAAAACTTCAGGAAACGTATTTTTCGCAATCAACAGCACGAAAACAGCGATTTCTGTGATTCTGCACACTTGTAACAGCAGGATCATGAACATCATCACAGAAAAAGCATATCTCAGCTGGAAACCCAACGAAACCGAAGATATCGCAGTTTCCGCAAATCAAACGCACTGTGGAGTGCTGAAAACACCAGGAATCGTGTTTTCGCATTCAACAGCACGAAAGCAGCGGTTTCGGTGATTCTGCAAACTTGTAACAGCAGAATCATGAATTTATCACTGAAAATGCATATCTCAGCTGGAAACCCAACGATACCGAAGATATCGCAGTTTCCAAATGTGAAACGCACTGTGGAGTGCTGAAAACACCAGAAAACGTGTTTTTCGCATTCAATAGCACGAACCCAGCGATTTCGGTGATTCTGCACACTTGTAACAGCAGAATCGAGAAATTTAAAACTGAATATGCATATCTCTGCTGGAAACCCAAAGATACCGCAGATATCGCAGTTTCCGCAAATCAAACACACTGTGGAGTGCTGAAAACACCAGAAATCGTATTTTCGCATTCAATAGCACGAAAACAGCGATTTCGGTGATTCTGCACACTTGTAACAGCAGAATCATGAATTTATCATTGAAAATGCATATCTCAGCAGGTAACCCAACGATACCGAAGATATCGCAGTTTCCAAATGTGACACGCACCGTGGAGTGCTGAAAACACCAGAGAACGTGTTTTTCGCATTCAATAGCACGAAAACAGCGATTTCGTGAATCTGCACACTTGTAACAGCAGGATCACGAAGATTATCACAGAAAATGCATATCTCAGCAGGAAACCCAACGAAACCGAAGATATCGCAGTTTCCGCAAATCAAACGCACTGTGGAGTGCTGAAAACACCAGGAAACGTGTTTTCGCATTTGATAGCACGAAAACAGCGGTTTCAGTGATTCTGCACACTTGTAACAGCAGAATCGAGAAATTTATCACTGAAAATGCATATCTCTGCTAGAAACCTAAAGATACCGAAGATATCGCTGTTTCTGCATGTCAAACGCACTGTGGAGTGGTGAAAACTCCAGGAAACGTTTTTTTTCGCAATCAATAGCACGAAAACAGCGATTTCGGTTATTCTGCACACTTGTAACAGCAGGATCACGAAGATTATCACAGAAAATGCATATCTCAGCTGGAAATCCAACGAAACCGAAGATATCGCAGTTTCCGCAAATCAAACGCACTGTGGAGTGCTGAAAACACCAGGAAACGTGTTTTCGCATTCGATAGCACGAAAACAGCGGTTTCAGTGATTCTGCACACTTGTAACAGCAGAATCATGAATTTATCACTGAAAATGCATATCTCAGCTGGAAACCCAACTATACCGAAGATATTTCTGTTTCCGCATGTCAAACGCACTGCGGAATGCTGAAAACACCAGGAAACGTGTTTTTCGCATTCAATAGCACGAAACCAGCGATTTCGGTGATTCTGCACACCTGTAAAAGCAGAATCCTGAATTTATCACTGAAAATGCATATATCAGCTGGAAACCCAAAGATACCAAAGATATCGCAGTTTCCGCATGTCAAACGCACTGTGGAGTGCTGGAAACACCAGAAAACGTGTTTTTCGCAATCAATAGCATGAAACCAGCGATTTCGGTGATTCTGCACACCTGTAACGGCAGAATCATGTAGATTATCACTGAAAATGCATATCTCAGCTGGAAACCCAACGAAACCGAAGATATCGCAGTTTCCGCATGTCAAACGCACTGCGGAGTGCTGAAAACACCAGAAAACGTGTTTTTCGCATTCAATAGCACGAAAACAGCGACTTCGGTGATCCTGCACACTTGTAACATCAGAATCATGAATTTATCACTGAAAATGCATATCTCAGCTGGAAACCCAACGAAACCGAAGATAACACAGTTTCCGCATGACAAACGCAATGTGAAGTGCTGAAAACACCAGGAAACGTGTTCTTCGCTTTCAATAGCCCGAAAACAGCGATATCGGTGATTCTGCATACTTCTCACAGAAGAATATCCCAGATTATCATTGATAATGCATGTCTCAGCTGGCAACCCCACGAAAACGAAGATATCGCGGTTTCCGCAAATCAAACGCACTGTGGACTGCTGAAAACACCAGGAAACCTGTTTTTCGCATTCAATAGCACGAAAACAGCGATTTCGTTAATCTGCACACTTGTAACAGCAGAATCATGAATTTATCGCTGAAAATGCATATCTCAGCTGGAAAACCAACGATACCGAAGATATCGCAGTTTCCGCACGTCAAACGCACTGTACAGTGCTGAAAACACCAGAAAACCTGTTTTTCGCATTCAATAGCACGAAACCAGCGATTTCGGTGATTCTGCACACTTGTAACAGCAGAATCGAGAAATTTATCACTGAATATGCATATCTCAGCTGGAAACCCAACGAAACCAAAGATATCGCAGTTTCGACATGGAAAACGCAATGTGGAGTGCTGAAAACACCAGGAAACGTGTTTTTCGCATACAATAGCACGAAAACAGCGATTTCGGTGATTCTGCACACTTGTAACAGCAGAATAATGAATTTATCACTGAAAATGCATATCTCAGCTGGAAACCCAACTGTACCGACGATATCACTATTTGCCCAATTCAAGCGCACTGTGGAGTGCTGAAAACACCAGGAAACGTATTTTTCGCTTTCAATAGCACGAAAACAGCGATTTCGGTGATTCTGCACACTTGTAACAGCAGAATAATGAATTTATCACTGAAAATGCATATCTCAGCTGGAAACCCAACTGTACCGACGATATCACAGTTTGCCCAATTCAAGCGCACTGTGGAGTGCTGACAACACCAGGAAACGTGTTTTTCGCTTTCAATAGCCCGAAAACAGCGATTTCGGTGATTCTGCATACTTCTCACAGAAGAATATCCAAGATTATCATAGATAATGCATGTCTCAGCTGGCAACCCCACGAAAACGAAGATATCGCGGTTTCCGCAAATCAAACGCACTGTGGACTGCTGAAAACGCCAGAAAACGTGTTTTTCGCAATCAACAGCACGAAAACAGCGATTTCGGTGATTCTGCACACTTGTTACAGCAGAATCGAGAAATTTATCACTGAAAATGCATATCTCAGCTGGAAACCCAACGAAACCGAAGATATCGCAGTTTCCGCAAATCAAACGCACTGTGGAGTGCTGAAAACACCAGGAATCGTGTTTTCGCATTCAATAGCACGAAAACAGCGGTTTCGGTGATTCTGCACACTTGTAACAGCAGGATCATGAAGATTATCACTGATAATGCATATCTCAGCTGGAAACCCAACGAAACCAAAGATATCGCAGTTTCCGCATGTAAAACGCACTGTGGAGTGCTGAAAACACCAGAAAACGTGTTTTTCGCATTCAATAGCACGAAAACAGCGGTTTCGGTGATTCTGCAAACTTGTAACAGCAGAATCATGAATTTATCACTGAAAATGCATATCTCAGCTGGAAACCCACCGATACCGAAGATATCGCAGTTTCCAAATGTGAAACGCACTGTGGAGTGCTGAAAACACCAGAAAACGTGTTTTTCGCATACAATAGCACGAAAACAGCGATTTCGGTGATTCTGCACACTTGTAACAGCAGAATAATGAATTTATCACTGAAAATGCATATCTCAGCTGGAAACCCAACTGTACCGACGATATCACAGTTTGCCCAATTCAAGCGCACTGTGGAGTGCTGAAAACACCAGGAAACGTGTTTTTCGCTTTCAATAGCCCGAAAACAGCGATTTCGGTGATTCTGCACGCTTGTAACAGCAGAATCGTGAATTTATCACTGAAAATGCATATCTCAGCTGTAAACCCAACGATACCGAAGATATCGCAGTTTCCAAATGTGAAACGGACTGTGGAGTGCTGAAAACTCCAGAAAACGTGTTTTTCGCATTCAATAGCACGAAAACAGCGGTTTCGGTGATTCTGCACACTTGTAACAGCAGAATCGAGAAATTTATCACTGAAAATGCATATCTCTGCTAGAAACCCAAAGATACCGAAGATATCGCAGTTTCCGCATGTCAAACGCACTGTGGAATGGTGAAAACTCCAGGAAAAGTATTTTTCGCAATCAAGAGCACGAAAACAGCGATTTCGGTTATTCTGCACACTTGTAACAGCAGAATCGAGAAATTTATCACTGAAAATGCATATCTCAGCTGGAAACCCAACGAAACCAAAGATATCGCAGTTTCGACATGGAAAACGCAATGTGGAGTGCTGAAAACACCAGGAAACGTGTTTTTCGCATACAATAGCACGAAAACAGCGATTTCGGTGATTCTGCACACTTGTAACAGCAGAATAATGAATTTATCACTGAAAATGCATATCTCAGCTGGAAACACAACTGTACCGACGATATCACAGTTTGCCCAATTCAAGCGCACTGTGGAGTGCTGAAAACACCAGGAAACGTGTTTTTCGCTTTCAATAGCCCGAAAACAGCGATTTCGGTGATTCTGCATACTTCTCACAGAAGAATATCCCAGATTATCATAGATAATGCATGTCTCAGCTGGCAACCCCACGAAAACGAAGATATCGCGGTTTCCGCAAATCAAACGCACTGTGGACTGCTGAAAACACCAGGAAACCTGTTTTTCGCATTCAATAGCACGAAAACAGCGATTTCGTGAATCTGCACTCTTGTAACAGCAGAATCATGAATTTATCGCTGAAAATGCATATCTCAGCTGGAAAACCAACGATACCGAAGATATCGCAGTTTCCGCACGTCAAACGCACTGTACAGTGCTGAAAACACCAGAAAACGTGTTTTTCGCATTCAATAGCACGAAACCAGCGATTTCGGTGATTCTGCACACTTGTAACAGCAGAATCGAGAAATTTATCACTGAATATGCATATCTCAGCTGGAAACCCAACGAAACCAAAGATATCGCAGTTTCGACATGGAAAACGCAATGTGGAGTGCTGAAAACACCAGGAAACGTGTTTTTCGCATACAATAGCACGAAAACAGCGATTTCGGTGATTCTGCACACTTGTAACAGCAGAATAATGAATTTATCACTGAAAATGCATATCTCAGCTGGAAACCCAACTGTACCGACGATATCACTGTTTGCCCAATTCAAGCGCACTGTGGAGTGCTGAAAACACCAGGAAACGTATTTTTCGCTTTCAATAGCACGAAAACAGCGATTTCGGTGATTCTGCACACTTGTAACAGCAGAATAATGAATTTATCACTGAAAATGCATATCTCAGCTGGAAACCCAACTGTACCGACGATATCACAGTTTGCCCAATTCAAGCGCACTGTGGAGTGCTGACAACACCAGGAAACGTGTTTTTCGCTTTCAATAGCCCGAAAACAGCGATTTCGGTGATTCTGCATACTTCTCACAGAAGAATATCCAAGATTATCATAGATAATGCATGTCTCAGCTGGCAACCCCACGAAAACGAAGATATCGCGGTTTCCGCAAATCAAACGCACTGTGGACTGCTGAAAACGCCAGAAAACGTGTTTTTCGCATTCAATAGTACGAAAACAGCGGTTTCGGTGATTCTGCACACTTGTAACAGCAGAATCGAGAAATTTATCACTGAAAATGCATATCTCTGCTAGAAACCCAAACATACCGAAGATATCGCAGTTTCCGCATGTCAAACGCACTGTGGAGTGGTGAAAACTCCAGGAAACGTATTTTTCGCAATCAACAGCACGAAAACAGCGATTTCGGTGATTCTGCACACTTGTTACAGCAGAATCGAGAAATTTATCACTGAAAATGCATATCTCAGCTGGAAACCCAACGAAACCGAAGATATCGCAGTTTCCGCAAATCAAACGCACTGTGGAGTGCTGAAAACACCAGGAATCGTGTTTTCGCATTCAATAGCACGAAAACAGCGGTTTCGGTGATTCTGCACACTTGTAACAGCAGGATCATGAAGATTATCACTGAAAATGCATATCTCAGCTGGAAACCCAACGAAACCAAAGATATCGCAGTTTCCGCATGTAAAACGCACTGTGGAGTGCTGAAAACAGCAGAAAACGTGTTTTTCGCATTCAATAGCACGAAAACAGCGGTTTCGGTGATTCTGCAAACTTGTAACAGCAGAATCATGAATTTATCACTGAAAATGCATATCTCAGCTGGAAACCCAACGATACCGAAGATATCGTAGTTTCCAAATGTGAAACGCACTGTGGAGTGCTGAAAACACCAGAAAACGTGTTTTTCGCATACAATAGCACGAAAACAGCGATTTCGGTGATTCTGCACACTTGTAACAGCAGAATAATGAATTTATCACTGAAAATGCATATCTCAGCTGGAAACCCAACTGTACCGACGATATCACAGTTTGCCCAATTCAAACGCACTGTGGAATGGTGAAAACTCCAGGAAAAGTATTTTTCGCAATCAAGAGCACGAAAACAGCGATTTCGGTTATTCTGCACACTTGTAACAGCAGAATCGAGAAATTTATCACTGAAAATGCATATCTCAGCTGGAAACCCAACGAAACCAAAGATATCGCAGTTTCGACATGGAAAACGCAATGTGGAGTGCTGAAAACACCAGGAAACGTGTTTTTCGCATACAATAGCACGAAAACAGCGATTTCGGTGATTCTGCACACTTGTAACAGCAGAATAATGAATTTATCACTGAAAATGCATATCTCAGCTGGAAACACAACTGTACCGACGATATCACAGTTTGCCCAATTCAAGCGCACTGTGGAGTGCTGAAAACACCAGGAAACGTGTTTTTCGCTTTCAATAGCCCGAAAACAGCGATTTCGGTGATTCTGCATACTTCTCACAGAAGAATATCCCAGATTATCATAGATAATGCATGTCTCAGCTGGCAACCCCACGAAAACGAAGATATCGCGGTTTCCGCAAATCAAACGCACTGTGGACTGCTGAAAACACCAGGAAACCTGTTTTTCGCATTCAATAGCACGAAAACAGCGATTTCGTGAATCTGCACTCTTGTAACAGCAGAATCATGAATTTATCGCTGAAAATGCATATCTCAGCTGGAAAACCAACGATACCGAAGATATCGCAGTTTCCGCACGTCAAACGCACTGTACAGTGCTGAAAACACCAGAAAACGTGTTTTTCGCATTCAATAGCACGAAACCAGCGATTTCGGTGATTCTGCACACTTGTAACAGCAGAATCGAGAAATTTATCACTGAATATGCATATCTCAGCTGGAAACCCAACGAAACCAAAGATATCGCAGTTTCGACATGGAAAACGCAATGTGGAGTGCTGAAAACACCAGGAAACGTGTTTTTCGCATACAATAGCACGAAAACAGCGATTTCGGTGATTCTGCACACTTGTAACAGCAGAATAATGAATTTATCACTGAAAATGCATATCTCAGCTGGAAACCCAACTGTACCGACGATATCACTGTTTGCCCAATTCAAGCGCACTGTGGAGTGCTGAAAACACCAGGAAACGTATTTTTCGCTTTCAATAGCACGAAAACAGCGATTTCGGTGATTCTGCACACTTGTAACAGCAGAATAATGAATTTATCACTGAAAATGCATATCTCAGCTGGAAACCCAACTGTACCGACGATATCACAGTTTGCCCAATTCAAGCGCACTGTGGAGTGCTGACAACACCAGGAAACGTGTTTTTCGCTTTCAATAGCCCGAAAACAGCGATTTCGGTGATTCTGCATACTTCTCACAGAAGAATATCCAAGATTATCATAGATAATGCATGTCTCAGCTGGCAACCCCACGAAAACGAAGATATCGCGGTTTCCGCAAATCAAACGCACTGTGGACTGCTGAAAACGCCAGAAAACGTGTTTTTCGCATTCAATAGTACGAAAACAGCGGTTTCGGTGATTCTGCACACTTGTAACAGCAGAATCGAGAAATTTATCACTGAAAATGCATATCTCTGCTAGAAACCCAAACATACCGAAGATATCGCAGTTTCCGCATGTCAAACGCACTGTGGAGTGGTGAAAACTCCAGGAAACGTATTTTTCGCAATCAACAGCACGAAAACAGCGATTTCGGTGATTCTGCACACTTGTTACAGCAGAATCGAGAAATTTATCACTGAAAATGCATATCTCAGCTGGAAACCCAACGAAACCGAAGATATCGCAGTTTCCGCAAATCAAACGCACTGTGGAGTGCTGAAAACACCAGGAATCGTGTTTTCGCATTCAATAGCACGAAAACAGCGGTTTCGGTGATTCTGCACACTTGTAACAGCAGGATCATGAAGATTATCACTGAAAATGCATATCTCAGCTGGAAACCCAACGAAACCAAAGATATCGCAGTTTCCGCATGTAAAACGCACTGTGGAGTGCTGAAAACAGCAGAAAACGTGTTTTTCGCATTCAATAGCACGAAAACAGCGGTTTCGGTGATTCTGCAAACTTGTAACAGCAGAATCATGAATTTATCACTGAAAATGCATATCTCAGCTGGAAACCCAACGATACCGAAGATATCGTAGTTTCCAAATGTGAAACGCACTGTGGAGTGCTGAAAACACCAGAAAACGTGTTTTTCGCATACAATAGCACGAAAACAGCGATTTCGGTGATTCTGCACACTTGTAACAGCAGAATAATGAATTTATCACTGAAAATGCATATCTCAGCTGGAAACCCAACTGTACCGACGATATCACAGTTTGCCCAATTCAAGCGCACTGTGGAGTGCTGAAAACACCAGGAAACGTGTTTTTCGCTTTCAATAGCCCGAAAACAGCGATTTCGGTGATTCTGCACGCTTGTAACAGCAGAATCGTGAATTTATCACTGAAAATGCATATCTCAGCTGTAAACCCAACGATACAGAAGATATCGCAGTTTCCAAATGTGAAACGGACTGTGGAGTGCTGAAAACTCGAGAAAACGTGTTTTTCGCATTCAATAGCACGAAAACAGCGGTTTCGGTGATTCTGCACACTTGTAACAGCAGAATCGAGAAATTTATCACTGAAAATGCATATCTCTGCTAGAAACCCAAAGATACCGAAGATATCGCAGTTTCCGCATGTCAAACGCACTGTGGAATGGTGAAAACTCCAGGAAAAGTATTTTTCGCAATCAACAGCACGAAAACAGCGATTTCGGTTATTCTGCACACTTGTAACAGCAGAATCGAGAAATTTATCACTGAAAATCCATATCTCAGCTGGAAACACAACTGTACCGACGATATCACAGTTTGCCCAATTCAAGCGCACTGTGGAGTGCTGAAAACACCAGGAAACGTGTTTTTCGCTTTCAATAGCCCGAAAACATCGATTTCGGTGATTCTGCATACTTCTCACAGAAGAATATCCAAGATTATCATAGATAATGCATGTCTCAGCTGGCAACCCCACGAAAACGAAGATATCGCGGTTTCCGCAAATCAAACGCACTGTGGACTGCTGAAAACGCCAGGAAACGTATTTTTCGCTTTCAATAGCACGAAAACAGCGATTTCGGTGAGTCTGCACGCTTGTAACAGCAGAATCGTGAATTTATCACTGAAAATGCATATCTCAGCTGTAAACCCAACGATACCGAAGATATCGCAGTTTCCAAATGTGAAGCGGACTGTGGAGTGCTGAAAACTCCAGAAAACGTGTTTTTCGCATTCAATAGCACGAAAACAGCGGTTTCGGTGATTCTGCACACTTGTAACACCAGAATCGAGAAATTTATCACTGAAAATGCATATCTCTGCTAGAAACCCAAAGATACCGAAGATATCGCAGTTTCCGCATGTCAAACGCACTGTGGAGTGGTGAAAACTCCAGGAAACGTATTTTTCGCAATCAACAGCACGAAAACAGCGATTTCGGTGATTCTGCACACTTGTAACAGCAGGATCATGAACATCATCACAGAAAAAGCATATCTCAGCTGGAAACCCAACGAAACCGAAGATATCGCAGTTTCCGCAAATCAAACGCACTGTGGAGTGCTGAAAACACCAGGAATCGTGTTTTCGCATTCAACAGCACGAAAGCAGCGGTTTCGGTGATTCTGCAAACTTGTAACAGCAGAATCATGAATTTATCACTGAAAATGCATATCTCAGATGGAAACCCAACGATACCGAAGATATCGCAGTTTCCAAATGTGAAACGCACTGTGGAGTGCTGAAAACACCAGAAAACGTGTTTTTCGCATTCAATAGCACGAAATCAGCGATTTCGGTGATTCTGCACACTTGTAACAGCAGAATCGAGAAATTTAAAACTGAATATGCATATCTCTGCTGGAAACCCAAAGATACCGAAGATATCGCAGTTTCCGCAAATCAAACACACTGTGGAGTGCTGAAAACACCAGGAATCGTATTTTCGCATTCAATAGCACGAAAACAGCGATTTCGGTGATTCTGCACACTTGTAACAGCAGAATCATGAATTTATCATTGAAAATGCATATCTCAGCAGGTAACCCAACGATACCGAAGATATCGCAGTTTCCAAATGTGACACGCACCGTGGAGTGCTGAAAACACCAGAGAACGTGTTTTTGGCATTCATTAGCACGAAAACAGCGATTTCGTGAATCTGCACACTTGTAACAGCAGGATCACGAAGATTATCACAGAAAATGCATATCTCAGCTGGTAACCCAACGAAACCGAAGATATCGCAGTTTCCGCAAATCAAACGCACTGTGGAGTGCTGAAAACACCAGGAATCGTGTTTTCGCATTCAATAGCACGAAAACAGCGGTTTCGGTGATTCTGCACACTTGTAACAGCAGGATCACGAAGATTATCACAGAAAATGCATATCTCAGCTGGAAACCCAACGAAACCGAAGATATCGCAGTTTCCGCAAATCAAACGCACTGTGGAGTGCTGAAAACACCAGGAAACGTGTTTTCGCATTCGATAGCACGAAAACAGCGGTTTCAGTGATTCTGCACACTTGTAACAGCAGAATCGAGAAATTTATCACTGAAAATGCATATCTCTGCTAGAAACCTAAAGATACCGAAGATATCGCTGTTTCTGCATGTCAAACGCACTGTGGAGTGGTGAAAACTCCAGGAAACGTGTTTTTCGCAATCAATAGCACGAAAACAGCGATTTCGGTTATTCTGCACACTTGTAACAGCAGGATCACGAAGATTATCACAGAAAATGCATATCTCAGCTGGAAACCCAACGAAACCGAAGATATCGCAGTTTCCAAATGTGAAACGCACTGTGGAGTGCTGAAAACACCAGAAAACGTGTTTTTCGCATACAATAGCACGAAAACAGCGATTTCGGTGATTCTGCACACTTGTAACAGCAGAATAATGAATTTATCACTGAAAATGCATATCTCAGCTGGAAACCCAACTGTACCGACGATATCACAGTTTGCCCAATTCAAGCGCACTGTGGAGTGCTGAAAACACCAGGAAACGTGTTTTTCGCATACAATAGCACGAAAACAGCGATTTCGTGAATCTGCACTCTTGTAACAGCAGAATCATGAATTTATCGCTGAAAATGCATATCTCAGCTGGAAAACCAACGATACCGAAGATATCGCAGTTTGCGCACGTCAAACGCACTGTACAGTGCTGAAAACACCAGAAAACGTGTTTTTCGCATTCAATAGCACGAAACCAGCGATTTCGGTGATTCTGCACACTTGTAACAGCAGAATCGAGAAATTTATCACTGAATATGCATATCTCAGCTGGAAACCCAACGAAACCAAAGATATCGCAGTTTCGACATGGAAAACGCAATGTGGAGTGCTGAAAACACCAGGAAACGTGTTTTTCGCATACAATAGCACGAAAACAGCGATTTCGGTGATTCTGCACACTTGTAACAGCAGAATAATGAATTTATCACTGAAAATGCATATCTCAGCTGGAAACCCAACTGTACCGACGATATCACTGTTTGCCCAATTCAAGCGCACTGTGGAGTGCTGAAAACACCAGGAAACGTATTTTTCGCTTTCAATAGCACGAAAACAGCGATTTCTGTGATTCTGCACACTTGTAACAGCAGAATAATGAATTTATCACTGAAAATGCATATCTCAGCTGGAAACCCAACTGTACCGACGATATCACAGTTTGCCCAATTCAAGCGCACTGTGGAGTGCTGACAACACCAGGAAACGTGTTTTTCGCTTTCAATAGCCCGAAAACAGCGATTTCGGTGATTCTGCATACTTCTCACAGAAGAATATCCAAGATTATCATAGATAATGCATGTCTCAGCTGGCAACCCCACGAAAACGAAGATATCGCGGTTTCCGCAAATCAAACGCACTGTGGACTGCTGAAAACGCCAGAAAACGTGTTTTTCGCATTCAATAGTACGAAAACAGCGGTTTCGGTGATTCTGCACACTTGTAACAGCAGAATCGAGAAATTTATCACTGAAAATGCATATCTCTGCTAGAAACCCAAACATACCGAAGATATCGCAGTTTCCGCATGTCAAACGCACTGTGGAGTGGTGAAAACTCCAGGAAACGTATTTTTCGCAATCAACAACACGAAAACAGCGATTTCGGTGATTCTGCACACTTGTTACAGCAGAATCGAGAAATTTATCACTGAAAATGCATATCTCAGCTGGAAACCCAACGAAACCGAAGATATCGCAGTTTCCGCAAATCAAACGCACTGTGGAGTGCTGAAAACACCAGGAATCGTGTTTTCGCATTCAATAGCACGAAAACAGCGGTTTCGGTGATTCTGCACACTTGTAACAGCAGGATCATGAAGATTATCACTGAAAATGCATATCTCAGCTGGAAACCCAACGAAACCAAAGATATCGCAGTTTCCGCAAATCAAACACACTGTGGAGTGCTGAAAACACCAGGAATCGTATTTTCGCATTCAATAGCACGAAAACAGCGATTTCGGTGATTCTGCACACTTGTAACAGCAGAATCATGAATTTATCATTGAAAATGCATATCTCAGCAGGTAACCCAACCATACCGAAGATATCGCAGTTTCCAAATGTGACACGCACCGTGGAGTGCTGAAAACACCAGAGAACGTGTTTTTCGCATTCAATAGCACGAAAACAGCGATTTCGTGAATCTGCACACTTGTAACAGCAGGATCACGATGATTATCACAGAAAATGCATATCTCAGCTGGAAACCCAACGAAACCGAAGATATCGCAGTTTCCGCAAATCAAACGCACTGTGGAGTGCTGAAAACACCAGGAAACGTGTTTTCGCATTCGATAGCACGAAAACAGCGGTTTCAGTGATTCTGCACACTTGTAACAGCAGAATCGAGAAATTTATCACTGAAAATGCATATCTCTGCTAGAAACCTAAAGATACCGAAGATATCGCTGTTTCTGCATGTCAAACGCACTGTGGAGTGGTGAAAACTCCAGGAAACGTGTTTTTCGCAATCAATAGCACGAAAACAGCGATTTCGGTTATTCTGCACACTTGTAACAGCAGGATCACGAAGATTATCACAGAAAATGCATATCTCAGCTGGAAACCCAACGAAACCGAAGATATCGCAGTTTCCGCAAATCAAACGCACTGTGGAGTGCTGAAAACACCAGGAAACGTGTTTTCGCATTCGATAGCACGAAAACAGCGGTTTCAGTGATTCTGCACACTTGTAACAGCAGAATCATGAATTTATCACTGAAAATGCATATCTCAGCTGGAAACCCAACTATACCGAAGATATTTCTGTTTCCGCATGTCAAACGCACTGTGGAGTGCTGATAACACCAGAAAACGTGTTTTATGCATTCAGTATCACGAAAACAGCGGTTTCGGTGTTTCGGCACACTTGTAACAGCAGAATCGTGAATTTATCACTGAAAATGCATATCTCAGCTGGAAACCCAACGATACCGAAGATATCGCAGTTTCCAAATGTGAAACGCACTGTGGTGTGCTGAAAACACCAGGAAACGTGTTTTTCGCATTCAATAGCACGAAACCAGCGATTTCGGTGATTCTGCACACCTGTAAAAGCAGAATCATGAATTTATCACTGAAAATGCATATATCAGCTGGAAACCCAAAGATACCAAAGATATCGCAGTTTCCGCATGTCAAACGCACTGTGGAGTGCTGGAAACACCAGAAAACGTGTTTTTCGCAATCAATAGCATGAAACCAGCGATTTCGGTGATTCTGCACACCTGTAACGGCAGAATCATGTAGATTATCACTGAAAATGCATATCTCAGCTGGAAACCCAACGAAACCGAAGATATCGCAGTTTCCGCATGTCAAACGCACTGCGGAGTGCTGAAAACACCAGAAAACGTGTTTTTCGCATTCAATAGCACGAAAACAGCGACTTCGGTGATCCTGCACACTTGTAACATCAGAATCATGAATTTATCACTGAAAATGCATATCTCAGCTGGAAACCCAACGAAACCGAAGATAACACAGTTTCCGCATGACAAACGCAATGTGGAGTGCTGAAAACACCAGGAAACGTGTTCTTCGCTTTCAATTGCCCGAAAACAGCGATATCGGTGATTCTGCATACTTCTCACAGAAGAATATCCCAGATTATCATAGATAATGCATGTCTCAGCTGGCAACCCCACGAAAACGAAGATATCGCGGTTTCCGCAAATCAAACGCACTGTGGACTGCTGAAAACACCAGGAAACCTGTTTTTCGCATTCAATAGCACGAAAACAGCGATTTCGTGAATCTGCACTCTTGTAACAGCAGAATCATGAATTTATCGCTGAAAATGCATATCTCAGCTGGAAAACCAACGATACCGAAGATATCGCAGTTTCCGCACGTCAAACGCACTGTACAGTGCTGAAAACACCAGAAAACGTGTTTTTCGCATTCAATAGCACGAAACCAGCGATTTCGGTGATTCTGCACACTTGTAACAGCAGAATCGAGAAATTTATCACTGAATATGCATATCTCAGCTGGAAACCCAACGAAACCAAAGATATCGCAGTTTCGACATGGAAAACGCAATGTGGAGTGCTGAAAACACCAGGAAACGTGTTTTTCGCATACAATAGCACGAAAACAGCGATTTCGGTGATTCTGCACACTTGTAACAGCAGAATAATGAATTTATCACTGAAAATGCATATCTCAGCTGGAAACCCAACTGTACCGACGATATCACTGTTTGCCCAATTCAAGCGCACTGTGGAGTGCTGAAAACACCAGGAAACGTATTTTTCGCTTTCAATAGCACGAAAACAGCGATTTCGGTGATTCTGCACACTTGTAACAGCAGAATAATGAATTTATCACTGAAAATGCATATCTCAGCTGGAAACCCAACTGTACCGACGATATCACAGTTTGCCCAATTCAAGCGCACTGTGGAGTGCTGACAACACCAGGAAACGTGTTTTTCGCTTTCAATAGCCCGAAAACAGCGATTTCGGTGATTCTGCATACTTCTCACAGAAGAATATCCAAGATTATCATAGATAATGCATGTCTCAGCTGGCAACCCCACGAAAACGAAGATATCGCGGTTTCCGCAAATCAAACGCACTGTGGACTGCTGAAAACGCCAGAAAACGTGTTTTTCGCATTCAATAGTACGAAAACAGCGGTTTCGGTGATTCTGCACACTTGTAACAGCAGAATCGAGAAATTTATCACTGAAAATGCATATCTCTGCTAGAAACCCAAACATACCGAAGATATCGCAGTTTCCGCATGTCAAACGCACTGTGGAGTGGTGAAAACTCCAGGAAACGTATTTTTCGCAATCAACAGCACGAAAACAGCGATTTCGGTGATTCTGCACACTTGTTACAGCAGAATCGAGAAATTTATCACTGAAAATGCATATCTCAGCTGGAAACCCAACGAAACCGAAGATATCGCAGTTTCCGCAAATCAAACGCACTGTGGAGTGCTGAAAACACCAGGAATCGTGTTTTCGCATTCAATAGCACGAAAACAGCGGTTTCGGTGATTCTGCACACTTGTAACAGCAGGATCATGAAGATTATCACTGAAAATGCATATCTCAGCTGGAAACCCAACGAAACCAAAGATATCGCAGTTTCCGCATGTAAAACGCACTGTGGAGTGCTGAAAACAGCAGAAAACGTGTTTTTCGCATTCAATAGCACGAAAACAGCGGTTTCGGTGATTCTGCAAACTTGTAACAGCAGAATCATGAATTTATCACTGAAAATGCATATCTCAGCTGGAAACCCAACGATACCGAAGATATCGTAGTTTCCAAATGTGAAACGCACTGTGGAGTGCTGAAAACACCAGAAAACGTGTTTTTCGCATACAATAGCACGAAAACAGCGATTTCGGTGATTCTGCACACTTGTAACAGCAGAATAATGAATTTATCACTGAAAATGCATATCTCAGCTGGAAACCCAACTGTACCGACGATATCACAGTTTGCCCAATTCAAGCGCACTGTGGAGTGCTGAAAACACCAGGAAACGTGTTTTTCGCTTTCAATAGCCCGAAAACAGCGATTTCGGTGATTCTGCACGCTTGTAACAGCAGAATCGTGAATTTATCACTGAAAATGCATATCTCAGCTGTAAACCCAACGATACAGAAGATATCGCAGTTTCCAAATGTGAAACGGACTGTGGAGTGCTGAAAACTCGAGAAAACGTGTTTTTCGCATTCAATAGCACGAAAACAGCGGTTTCGGTGATTCTGCACACTTGTAACAGCAGAATCGAGAAATTTATCACTGAAAATGCATATCTCTGCTAGAAACCCAAAGATACCGAAGATATCGCAGTTTCCGCATGTCAAACGCACTGTGGAATGGTGAAAACTCCAGGAAAAGTATTTTTCGCAATCAACAGCACGAAAACAGCGATTTCGGTTATTCTGCACACTTGTAACAGCAGAATCGAGAAATTTATCACTGAAAATCCATATCTCAGCTGGAAACACAACTGTACCGACGATATCACAGTTTGCCCAATTCAAGCGCACTGTGGAGTGCTGAAAACACCAGGAAACGTGTTTTTCGCTTTCAATAGCCCGAAAACATCGATTTCGGTGATTCTGCATACTTCTCACAGAAGAATATCCAAGATTATCATAGATAATGCATGTCTCAGCTGGCAACCCCACGAAAACGAAGATATCGCGGTTTCCGCAAATCAAACGCACTGTGGACTGCTGAAAACGCCAGGAAACGTATTTTTCGCTTTCAATAGCACGAAAACAGCGATTTCGGTGAGTCTGCACGCTTGTAACAGCAGAATCGTGAATTTATCACTGAAAATGCATATCTCAGCTGTAAACCCAACGATACCGAAGATATCGCAGTTTCCAAATGTGAAGCGGACTGTGGAGTGCTGAAAACTCCAGAAAACGTGTTTTTCGCATTCAATAGCACGAAAACAGCGGTTTCGGTGATTCTGCACACTTGTAACACCAGAATCGAGAAATTTATCACTGAAAATGCATATCTCTGCTAGAAACCCAAAGATACCGAAGATATCGCAGTTTCCGCATGTCAAACGCACTGTGGAGTGGTGAAAACTCCAGGAAACGTATTTTTCGCAATCAACAGCACGAAAACAGCGATTTCGGTGATTCTGCACACTTGTAACAGCAGGATCATGAACATCATCACAGAAAAAGCATATCTCAGCTGGAAACCCAACGAAACCGAAGATATCGCAGTTTCCGCAAATCAAACGCACTGTGGAGTGCTGAAAACACCAGGAATCGTGTTTTCGCATTCAACAGCACGAAAGCAGCGGTTTCGGTGATTCTGCAAACTTGTAACAGCAGAATCATGAATTTATCACTGAAAATGCATATCTCAGATGGAAACCCAACGATACCGAAGATATCGCAGTTTCCAAATGTGAAACGCACTGTGGAGTGCTGAAAACACCAGAAAACGTGTTTTTCGCATTCAATAGCACGAAATCAGCGATTTCGGTGATTCTGCACACTTGTAACAGCAGAATCGAGAAATTTAAAACTGAATATGCATATCTCTGCTGGAAACCCAAAGATACCGAAGATATCGCAGTTTCCGCAAATCAAACACACTGTGGAGTGCTGAAAACACCAGGAATCGTATTTTCGCATTCAATAGCACGAAAACAGCGATTTCGGTGATTCTGCACACTTGTAACAGCAGAATCATGAATTTATCATTGAAAATGCATATCTCAGCAGGTAACCCAACGATACCGAAGATATCGCAGTTTCCAAATGTGACACGCACCGTGGAGTGCTGAAAACACCAGAGAACGTGTTTTTGGCATTCAATAGCACGAAAACAGCGATTTCGTGAATCTGCACACTTGTAACAGCAGGATCACGAAGATTATCACAGAAAATGCATATCTCAGCTGGTAACCCAACGAAACCGAAGATATCGCAGTTTCCGCAAATCAAACGCACTGTGGAGTGCTGAAAACACCAGGAATCGTGTTTTCGCATTCAATAGCACGAAAACAGCGGTTTCGGTGATTCTGCACACTTGTAACAGCAGGATCACGAAGATTATCACAGAAAATGCATATCTCAGCTGGAAACCCAACGAAACCGAAGATATCGCAGTTTCCGCAAATCAAACGCACTGTGGAGTGCTGAAAACACCAGGAAACGTGTTTTCGCATTCGATAGCACGAAAACAGCGGTTTCAGTGATTCTGCACACTTGTAACAGCAGAATCGAGAAATTTATCACTGAAAATGCATATCTCTGCTAGAAACCTAAAGATACCGAAGATATCGCTGTTTCTGCATGTCAAACGCACTGTGGAGTGGTGAAAACTCCAGGAAACGTGTTTTTCGCAATCAATAGCACGAAAACAGCGATTTCGGTTATTCTGCACACTTGTAACAGCAGGATCACGAAGATTATCACAGAAAATGCATATCTCAGCTGGAAACCCAACGAAACCGAAGATATCGCAGTTTCCAAATGTGAAACGCACTGTGGAGTGCTGAAAACACCAGAAAACGTGTTTTTCGCATACAATAGCACGAAAACAGCGATTTCGGTGATTCTGCACACTTGTAACAGCAGAATAATGAATTTATCACTGAAAATGCATATCTCAGCTGGAAACCCAACTGTACCGACGATATCACAGTTTGCCCAATTCAAGCGCACTGTGGAGTGCTGAAAACACCAGGAAACGTGTTTTTCGCATACAATAGCACGAAAACAGCGATTTCGTGAATCTGCACTCTTGTAACAGCAGAATCATGAATTTATCGCTGAAAATGCATATCTCAGCTGGAAAACCAACGATACCGAAGATATCGCAGTTTCCGCACGTCAAACGCACTGTACAGTGCTGAAAACACCAGAAAACGTGTTTTTCGCATTCAATAGCACGAAACCAGCGATTTCGGTGATTCTGCACACTTGTAACAGCAGAATCGAGAAATTTATCACTGAATATGCATATCTCAGCTGGAAACCCAACGAAACCAAAGATATCGCAGTTTCGACATGGAAAACGCAATGTGGAGTGCTGAAAACACCAGGAAACGTGTTTTTCGCATACAATAGCACGAAAACAGCGATTTCGGTGATTCTGCACACTTGTAACAGCAGAATAATGAATTTATCACTGAAAATGCATATCTCAGCTGGAAACCCAACTGTACCGACGATATCACAGTTTGCCCAATTCAAGCGCACTGTGGAGTGCTGAAAACACCAGGAAACGTATTTTTCGCTTTCAATAGCACGAAAACAGCGATTTCGGTGATTCTGCACACTTGTAACAGCAGAATAATGAATTTATCACTGAAAATGCATATCTCAGCTGGAAACCCAACTGTACCGACGATATCACAGTTTGCCCAATTCAAGCGCACTGTGGAGTGCTGACAACACCAGGAAACGTGTTTTTCGCTTTCAATAGCCCGAAAACAGCGATTTCGGTGATTCTGCATACTTCTCACAGAAGAATATCCAAGATTATCATAGATAATGCATGTCTCAGCTGGCAACCCCACGAAAACGAAGATATCGCGGTTTCCGCAAATCAAACGCACTGTGGACTGCTGAAAACGCCAGAAAACGTGTTTTTCGCATTCAATAGTACGAAAACAGCGGTTTCGGTGATTCTGCACACTTGTAACAGCAGAATCGAGAAATTTATCACTGAAAATGCATATCTCTGCTAGAAACCCAAACATACCGAAGATATCGCAGTTTCCGCATGTCAAACGCACTGTGGAGTGGTGAAAACTCCAGGAAACGTATTTTTCGCAATCAACAACACGAAAACAGCGATTTCGGTGATTCTGCACACTTGTTACAGCAGAATCGAGAAATTTATCACTGAAAATGCATATCTCAGCTGGAAACCCAACGAAACCGAAGATATCGCAGTTTCCGCAAATCAAACGTACTGTGGAGTGCTGAAAACACCAGGAATCGTGTTTTCGCATTCAATAGCACGAAAACAGCGGTTTCGGTGATTCTGCACACTTGTAACAGCAGGATCATGAAGATTATCACTGAAAATGCATATCTCAGCTGGAAACCCAACGAAACCAAAGATATCGCAGTTTCCGCATGTAAAACGCACTGTGGAGTGCTGAAAACACCAGAAAACGTGTTTTTCGCATTCAATAGCACGAAAACAGCGATTTCGGTGATTCTGCACACTTGTAACAGCAGAATAATGAATTTATCACTGAAAATGCATATCTCAGCTGGAAACCCAACTGTACCGACGATATCACAGTTTGCCCAATTCAAGCGCACTGTGGAGTGCTGAAAACACCAGGAAACGTGTTTTTCGCTTTCAATAGCCCGAAAACAGCGATTTCGGTGATTCTGCACGCTTGTAACAGCAGAATCGTGAATTTATCACTGAAAATGCATATCTCAGCTGTAAACCCAACGATACCGAAGATATCGCAGTTTCCAAATGTGAAACGGACTGTGGAGTGCTGAAAACTCCAGAAAACGTGTTTTTCGCATTCAATAGCACGAAAACAGCGGTTTCGGTGATTCTGCACACTTGTAACAGCAGAATCGAGAAATTTATCACTGAAAATGCATATCTCTGCTAGAAACCCAAAGATACCGAAGATATCGCAGTTTCCGCATGTCAAACGCACTGTGGAATGGTGAAAACTCCAGGAAAAGTATTTTTCGCAATCAACAGCACGAAAACAGCGATTTCGGTTATTCTGCACACTTGTAACAGCAGAATCGAGAAATTTATCACTGAAAATGCATATCTCAGCTGGAAACACAACTGTACCGACGATATCACAGTTTGCCCAATTCAAGCGCACTGTGGAGTGCTGAAAACACCAGGAAACGTGTTTTTCGCTTTCAATAGCCCGAAAACATCGATTTCGGTGATTCTGCATACTTCTCACAGAAGAATATCCAAGATTATCATAGATAATGCATGTCTCAGCTGGCAACCCCACGAAAACGAAGATATCGCGGTTTCCGCAAATCAAACGCACTGTGGACTGCTGAAAACGCCAGGAAACGTATTTTTCGCTTTCAATAGCACGAAAACAGCGATTTCGGTGAGTCTGCACGCTTGTAACAGCAGAATCGTGAATTTATCACTGAAAATGCATATCTCAGCTGTAAACCCAACGATACCGAAGATATCGCAGTTTCCAAATGTGAAGCGGACTGTGGAGTGCTGAAAACTCCAGAAAACGTGTTTTTCGCATTCAATTGCACGAAAACAGCGGTTTCGGTGATTCTGCACACTTGTAACACCAGAATCGAGAAATTTATCACTGAAAATGCATATCTCTGCTAGAAACCCAAAGATACCGAAGATATCGCAGTTTCCGCATGTCAAACGCACTGTGGAGTGGTGAAAACTCCAGGAAACGTATTTTTCGCAATCAACAGCACGAAAACAGCGATTTCGGTGATTCTGCACACTTGTAACAGCAGGATCATGAACATCATCACAGAAAAAGCATATCTCAGCTGGAAACCCAACGAAACCGAAGATATCGCAGTTTCCGCAAATCAAACGCACTGTGGAGTGCTGAAAACACCAGGAAACGTGTTTTCGCATTCGATAGCACGAAAACAGCGGTTTCAGTGATTCTGCACACTTGTAACAGCAGAATCGAGAAATTTATCACTGAAAATGCATATCTCTGCTAGAAACCTAAAGATACCGAAGATATCGCTGTTTCTGCATGTCAAACGCACTGTGGAGTGGTGAAAACTCCAGGAAACGTGTTTTTCGCAATCAATAGCACGAAAACAGCGATTTCGGTTATTCTGCACACTTGTAACACCAGGATCACGAAGATTATCACAGAAAATGCATATCTCAGCTGGAAACCCAACGAAACCGAAGATATCGCAGTTTCCGCAAATCAAACGCGCTGTGGAGTGCTGAAAACACCAGGAAACGTGTTTTCGCATTCGATAGCACGAAAACAGCGGTTTCAGTGATTCTGCACACTTGTAACAGCAGAATCGAGAAATTTATCACTGAATATGCATATCTCAGCTGGAAACCCAACGAAACCAAAGATATCGCAGCTTCGACATGGAAAACGCAATGTGGAGTGCCGAAAACACCAGGAAACGTGTTTTTCGCATACAATAGCACGAAAACAGCGATTTCGGTGATTCTGCACACTTGTAACAGCAGAATAATGAATTTATCACTGAAAATGCATATCTCAGCTGGAAACCCAACTGTACCGACGATATCACAGTTTGCCCGATTCAAGCGCACTGTGGAGTGCTGAAAACACCAGGAAACGTATTTTTCGCTTTCAATAGCACGAAAACAGCGATTTCGGTGATTCTGCACACTTGTAACAGCAGAATAATGAATTTATCACTGAAAATGCATATCTCAGCTGGAAACCCAACTGTACCGACGATATCACAGTTTGCCCAATTCAAGCGCACTGTGGAGTGCTGACAACACCAGGAAACGTGTTTTTCGCTTTCAATAGCCCGAAAACAGCGATTTCGGTGATTCTGCATACTTCTCACAGAAGAATATCCAAGATTATCATAGATAATGCATGTCTCAGCTGGCAACCCCACGAAAACGAAGATATCGCGGTTTCCGCAAATCAAACGCACTGTGGACTGCTGAAAACGCCAGAAAACGTGTTTTTCGCATTCAATAGCACGAAAACAGCGGTTTCGGTGATTCTGCACACTTGTAACAGCAGAATCGAGAAATTTATCACTGAAAATGCATATCTCTGCTAGAAACCCAAACATACCGAAGATATCGCAGTTTCCGCATGTCAAACGCACTGTGGAGTGGTGAAAACTCCAGGAAACGTATTTTTCGCAATCAACAGCACGAAAACAGCGATTTCGGTGATTCTGCACACTTCTTACAGCAGAATCGAGAAATTTATCACTGAAAATGCATATCTCAGCTGGAAACCCAACGAAACCGAAGATATCGCAGTTTCCGCAAATCAAACGCACTGTGGAGTGCTGAAAACACCAGGAATCGTGTTTTCGCATTCAATAGCACGAAAACAGCGGTTTCGGTGATTCTGCACACTTGTAACAGCAGGATCATGAAGATTATCACTGAAAATGCATATCTCAGCTGGAAACCCAACGAAACCAAAGGTATCGCAGTTTCCGCATGTAAAACGCACTGTGGAGTGCTGAAAACACCAAAAAACGTGTTTTTCGCATTCAATAGCACGAAAACAGCGGTTTCGGTGATTCTGCAATCTTGTAACAGCAGAATCATGAATTTATCACTGAAAATGCATATCTCAGCTGGAAACCCAACGATACCGAAGATATCGCAGTTTCCAAATGTGTAACGCACTGTGGAGTGCTGAAAACACCAGAAAACGTGTTTTTCGCATTCAATAGCACGAAACCAGCGATTTCGGTGATTCTGCACACTTGTAACAGCAGAATCGAGAAATTTAACACTGAATATGCATATCTCTGCTGGAAACCCAAAGATACCGAAGATATCGCAGTTTCCGCAAATCAAACGCACTGTGGAGTGCTGAAAACACCAGGAATCGTATTTTCGCATTCAATAGCACGAAAACAGCGATTTCGGTGATTCTGCACACTTGTAACAGCAGAATCATGAATTTATCATTGAAAATGCATATCTCAGCAGGTAACCCAACGATACCGAAGATATCGCAGTTTCCAAATGTGACACGCACCGTGGAGTGCTGAAGACACCAGAGAACGTGTTTTTCGCATTCAATAGCACGAAAACAGCGATTTCGTTAATCTGCACACTTTTAACAGCAGAATCATGAATTTATCGCTGAAAATGCATATCTCAGCTGGAAACCAACGATACCGAAGATATCGCAGTTTCCGCATGTGAAACGCACTGTACAGTGCTGAAAACACCAGAAAACGTGTTTTACGCATTCAATAACACGAAAACAGCGATTTCCGTGATTCTGCACACTTGTAACAGCAGGATCACGAAGATTATCACAGAAAATGCATATCTCTGCTAGAAACCTAAAGATACCGAAGATATCGCTGTTTCTGCATGTCAAACGCACTGTGGAGTGCTGAAAACACCAGGAAACGTGTTTTCGCATTCGATAGCACGAAAACAGCGGTTTCAGTGATTCTGCACACTCGTAACAGCAGAATCATGAATGTATCACTGAAAATGCATATCTCAGCTGGAAACCCAACTATACCGAAGATATTTCTGTTTCCGCATGTCAAACGCACTGCGGAATGCTGAAAACACCAGGAAACGTGTTTTTCGCATTCAATAGCACGAAACCAGCGATTTCGGTGATTCTGCACACCTGTAAAAGCAGAATCATGAATTTATCACTGAAAATGCATATATCAGCTGGAAACCCAAAGATACCAAAGATATCGCAGTTTCCGCATGTCAAACGCACTGTGGAGTGCTGGAAACACCAGAAAACGTGTTTTTCGCAATCAATAGCATGAAACCAGCGATTTCGGTGATTCTGCACACCTGTAACGGCAGAATCATGTAGATTATCACTGAAAATGCATATCTCAGCTGGAAACCCAACGAAACCGAAGATATCGCAGTTTCCGCATGTCAAACGCACTGCGGAGTGCTGAAAACACCAGAAAACGTGTTTTTCGCATTCAATAGCACGAAAACAGCGACTTCGGTGATCCTGCACACTTGTAACATCAGAATCATGAATTTATCACTGAAAATGCATATCTCAGCTGGAAACCCAACAAAACCGAAGATAACACAGTTTCCGCATGACAAACGCAATGTGGAGTGCTGAAAACACCAGGAAACGTGTTCTTCGCTTTAAATAGCCCGAAAACAGCGATATCGGTGATTCTGCATACTTCTCACAGAAGAATATCCCAGATTATCATAGATAATGCATGTCTCAGCTGGCAACCCCACGAAAACGAAGATATCGCGGTTTCCGCAAATCAAACGCACTGTGGACTGCTGAAAACGCCAGAAAACGTGTTTTTCGCATTCAATAGCACGAAAACAGCGGTTTCGGTGATTCTGCACACTTGTAACAGCAGAATCGAGAAATTTATCACTGAAAAAACATATCTCTGCTAGAAACCCAAACATACCGAAGATATCGCAGTTTCCGCATGTCAGACGCACTGTGGAGTGCTGAAAACACCAGAAAACGTGTTTTTCGCATTCAATAGCACGAAAACAGCGGTTTCGGTGATTCTGCAAACTTGTAACAGCAGAATCATGAATTTATCACTGAAAATGCATATCTCAGCTGGAAACCCAACGATACCGAAGATATCGCAGTTTCCGCATGTCAAACGCACTGTGGAGTGCTGGAAACACCAGAAAACGTGTTTTTCGCAATCAATAGCATGAAACCAGCGATTTCGGTGATTCTGCACACCTGTAACGGCAGAATCATGTAGATTATCACTGAAAATGCATATCTCAGCTGGAAACCCAACGAAACCGAAGATATCGCAGTTTCCGCAAATCAAACGCACTGTGGAGTGCTGAAAACACCAGAAAACGTGTTTTTCGCATTCAATAGCACGAAAACAGCGGTTTCGGTGATTCTGCACACTTGTCACAGCAGAATCGAGAAATTTATCACTGAAAATGCATATCTCAGCTGGAAACCCAACGAAACCGAAGATATCGCAGTTTCCGCAAATCAAACGCACTGTGGAGTGCTGAAAACACCAGGAATCGTGTTTTCGCATTCAATAGCACGAAAACAGCGGTTTCGGTGATTCTGCACACTTGTAACAGCAGGATCATGAAGATTATCACTGAAAATGCATATCTCAGCTGGAAACCCAACGAAACCAAAGATATCGCAGTTTCCGCATGCAAAACGCACTGTGGAGTGCTGAAAACACCAGAAAACGTGTTTTTCGCATTCAATAGCACGAAAACAGCGGTTTCGGTGATTCTGCAAACTTGTAACAGCAGAATCATGAATTTATCACTGAAAATGCATATCTCAGCTGGAAACCCAACGATACCGAAGATATCGCAGTTTCCAAATGTGAAACGCACTGTGGAGTGCTGAAAACACCAGAAAACGTGTTTTTCGCATTCAATAGCACGAAACCAGCGATTTCGGTGATTCTGCACACTTGTAACAGCAGAATCGAGAAATTTAACACTGAATATGCATATCTCTGCTGGAAACCCAAAGATACCGAAGATATCGCAGTTTCCGCAAATCAAACGCACTGTGGAGTGCTGAAAACACCAGGAATCGTATTTTCGCATTCAATAGCACGAAAACAGCGATTTCGGTGATTCTGCACACTTGTAACAGCAGAATCATGAATTTATCATTGAAAATGCATATCTCAGCAGGTAACCCAACGATACCGAAGATATCGCAGTTTCCAAATGTGAAACGCACTGCGGAGTGCTGAAAACACCAGGAAACGTATTTTTCGCATTAAATAGCACGAAAAGACCGATTTCGGTATTTCTACACACTTGTCACAGAAGAATCTCGATGATTATCACTGAAAATGCATATCTCAGCTGGAAACCCAACGAAACCGAAGATATCACAGTTTCCGCATGTCAAACGCAATGTGGAGTGTTGCAAACACCAGGAAACGTGTTTTTCGCTTTCAGTAGCACGAAAAGAGCGATTTCGGTGATTCTGCACACTTGTAACAGCAGAATCGTGAATTTATCACTGAAAATGCATATCTCAGCTGGAAACCCAACGATACCGAAGATATCGCAGTTTCCAAATGTGAAACGCACTGTGGTGTGCTGAAAACACCAGAGAACGTGTTTTTCGCATTCAATAGCACGAAACCAGCGATTTCGGTGATTCAGCACACTTGTAACAGCAGAATCATGAATTTATCACTGAAAATGCATATCTCAGCTGGAAACCCAACGATACCGAAGATATCGCAGTTTCCAAATGTGAAACGCACTGTGGAGTGCTGAAAACACCAGAAAACGTGTTTTTCGCATTCAATAGCACGAAACCAGCGATTTCGGTGATTCTGCACACTTGTAACAGCAGAATCACGAAGATTATCACAGAAAATGCATATCTAAGCTGGAAACCCAACGAAACCGAAGATATCGCAGTTTCCGCAAATCAAACGCACTGTGGAGTGCTGAAAACACCAGGAAACGTATTTTCGCATTCGATAGCACGAAAACAGCGGTTTCGGTGATTCTGCACACTTGTAACAGCAGAATCATGAATTAATCACTGAAAATGCATATCTCAGCTGGAAACCGAACTGTACCGACGATATCACAGTTTCCGCAAATCAAGCACACTGTGGAGTGCTGAAAGCACCAGGAAACGTGTTTTTCGCTTTCAATAGCACGAAAACAGCGATTTCGGTGATTCTGCACACTTGTAACAGCAGAATCATGAATTTATCACTGAAAATGCATATCTCAGCTGGAAACCCAACTATACCAAAGATATTTCTGTTTCCGCATGTCAAACGCACTGCGGAATGTTGAAAACACCAGGAAACGTGTTTTTCGCATTCAATAGCACGAAAACAGCGGTTTCGGTGATTCATCACACTTGTAACAGCAGAATCGAGAAATTTATCACTGAAAATGCATATCTCTGCTAGAAACCCAAACATACCGAAGATATCGCAGTATCCGCATGTCAAACGCACTGTGGAGTGGTGAAAACTCCAGGAAACGTATTTTTCGCAATCAACAGCACGAAAACAGCGATTTCGGTGATTCTGCACACTTGTAACAGCAGAATCGAGAAATTTATCACTGAAAATGCATATCTCTGCTAGAAACCCAAACATACCGAAGATATCGCAGTTTCCGCATGTCAAACGCACTGTGGAGTGGTGAAAACTCCAGGAAACGTATTTTTCGCAATCAACAGCACGAAAACAGCGATTTCGGTGATTCTGCACACTTGTAACAGCAGAATCGAGAAATTTATCACTGAAAATGCATATCTCAGCTGGAAACCCAACGAAACCGAAGATATCGCAGTTTCCGCAAATCAAACGCACTGTGGAGTGCTGAAAACACCAGGAATCGTGTTTTCGCATTCAATAGCACGAAAACAGCGGTTTCGGTGATTCTGCACACTTGTAACAGCAGGATCATGAAGATTATCACTGAAAATGCATATCTCAGCTGGAAACCCAACGAAACCAAAGATATCGCAGTTTCCGCATGTAAAACGCACTGTGGAGTGCTGAAAACACCAGAAAACGTGTTTTTCGCATTCAATAGCACGAAAACAGCGGTTTCGGTGATTCTGCAAACTTGTAACAGCAGAATCATGAATTTATCACTGAAAATGCATATCTCAGCTGGAAACCCAACGATACCGAAGATATCGCAGTTTCCAAATGTGAAACGCACTGTGGAGTGCTGAAAACACCAGAAAACGTGTTTTTCGCATTCAATAGCACGAAACCAGCGATTTCGGTGATTCTGCACACTTGTAACAGCAGAATCGAGAAATTTAACACTGAATATGCATATCTCTGCTGGAAACCCAAAGATACCGAAGATATCGCAGTTCCCGCAAATCAAACGCACTGTGGAGTGCTGAAAACACCAGGAATCGTATTTTCGCATTCAATAGCACGAAAACAGCGATTTCGGTGATTCTGCACACTTGTAACAGCAGAATCATGAATTTATCATTGAAAATGCATATCTCAGCTGGTAACCCAACGATTGCGAAGATATCGCAGTTTCCAAATGTGACACGCACCGTGGAGTGCTGAAAACACCAGAGAACGTGTTTTTCGCATTCAATAGCACGAAAACAGCGATTTCGTGAATCTGCACACTTTTAACAGCAGAATCATGAATTTATGGCTGAAAATGCATATCTCAGCTGGAAACCAACGATACCGAAGATACCGCAGTTTCCGCATGTGAAACGCACTGTACAGTGCTGAAAACACCAGAAAACGTGTTTTACGCATTCAATAACACGAAAACAGCGATTTCCGTGATTCTGCACACTTGTAACAGCAGAATCGAGAAATTTATCACTGAAAATGCATATCTCTGCTAGAAACCTAAAGATACCGAAGATATCGCTGTTTCTGCATGTCAAACGCACTGTGGAGTGGTGAAAACTCCAGGAAACGTGTTTTTCGCAATCAATAGCACGAAAACAGCGATTTCGGTTATTCTGCACACTTGTAACAGCAGGATCACGAAGATTATCACAGAAAATGCATATCTCAGCTGGAAACCCAACGAAACCGAAGATATCGCAGTTTCCGCAAATCAAACGCACTGTGGAGTGCTGAAAACACCAGGAAACGTGTTTTCGCATTCGATAGCACGAAAACAGCGGTTTCGGTGATTCTGCACACTTGTAACAGCAGAATCATGAATTTATCACTGAAAATGCATATCTCAGCTGGAAACCCAACTATACCGAAGATATTTCTGTTTCCGCATGTCAAACGCACTGCGGAATGCTGAAAACACCAGGAAACGTGTTTTTCGCATTCAATAGCACGAAACCAGCGATTTCGGTAATTCTGCACACTTGTAAAAGCAGAATCATGAATTTATCACTGAAAATGCATATATCAGCTGGAAACCCAAAGATACCAAAGATATCGCAGTTTCCGCATGTCAAACGCACTGTGGAGTGCTGGAAACACCAGAAAACGTGTTTTTCGCAATCAATAGCATGAAACCTGCGATTTCGGTGATTCTGCACACCTGTAACGGCAGAATCATGTAGATTATCACTGAAAATGCATATCTCAGCTGGAAACCCAACGAAACCGAAGATATCGCAGTTTCCGCATGTCAAACGCACTGTGGAGTGCTGAAAACACCAGAAAACGTGTTTTATGCATTCAATATCACGAAAACAGCGGTTTCCGTGATTCTGCACACTTGTAACAGCAGAATCATGAATTTATCACTGAAAATGCATATCTCAGCTGGAAACCCAACTATACCGAAGATATTTCTGTTTCCGCATGTCAAACGCACTGCGGAATGCTGAAAACACCAGGAAACGTGTTTTTCGCATTCAATAGCACGAAACCAGCGATTTCGGTAATTCTGCACACCTGTAACCGCAGAATCATGTAGATTATCACTGAAAACGCATATCTCAGCTGGAAACCCAACGAAACCGAAGATATCGCAGTTTCCGCATGTCAAACGCACTGTGAAGTGCTGAAAACACCAGAAAACGTGTTTTATGCATTCAATAGCACCAAACCAGCGGTTTCGGAGATTCTGCACACTTGTAACAGCAGGATAATGAAGATTATTACTGAGAATGCATATCTCAGCTGGAAACCCAATTATACCGAAGATATTTCTGTTTCCGCATGTCAAACGCACTGCGGAGTGCTGAAAACACCAGGAAACGTATTTTTCGCATTAAATAGCACGAAAAGACCGATTTCGGTATTTCTACACACTTGTCACAGAAGAATCTCGATGATTATCACTGAAAATGCATATCTCAGCTGGAAACCAAACGAAACCGAAGATATCGCAGTTTCCGCATGTCAAACGCACTGTGGAGTGCTGAAAACACCAGAAAACGAGTTTTTCGCATTCAATAGCACGAAAAGAGCGATTTCGGTGATTCTGCACACTTGTAACAGCAGAATCGTGAATTTATCACTGAAAATGCATATCTCAGCTGGAAACCCAACGATACCGAAGATATCGCAGTTTCCGCAAATCAAGCACACTGTGGAGTGCTGAAAGCACCAGGAAACGTGTTTTTCGCTTTCAATAGCACGAAAACAGCGATTTCGGTGATTCTGCACACTTGTAACAGCAGAATCATGAATTTATCACTGAAAATGCATATCTCAGCTGGAAACCCAACGATACCGAAGATATCGCAGTTTCCAAATGTGAAACGCACTGTGGAGTGCTGAAAACACCAGAAAACGTGTTTTTCGCATTCAATAGCACGAAACCATCGATTTCGGTGATTCTGCACACTTGTAAGAGCAGGATCACGAAGATTATCACAGAAAATGCATATCTAAGCTGGAAACCCAACGAAACCGAAGATATCGCAGTTTCCGCAAATCAAACGCACTGTGGAGTGCTGAAAACACCAGGAAACGTATTTTCGCATTCGATAGCACGAAAACAGCGGTTTCGGTGATTCTGCACACTTGTAACAGCAGAATCATGAATTAATCACTGAAAATGCATATCTCAGCTGGAAACCGAACTGTACCGACGATATCACAGTTTCCGCAAATCAAGCACACTGTGCGAATGCTGAAAGCACCAGGAAACGTGTTTTTCGCTTTCAATAGCACGAAAACAGCGATTTCGGTGATTCTGCACACTTGTAACAGCAGAATCATGAATTTATCACTGAAAATGCATATCTCAGCTGGAAACCCAACGATACCGAAGATATCGCAGTTTCCAAATGTGAAACGCACTGTGGAGTGCTGAAAACACCAGAAAACGTGTTTTTCGCATTCAATAGCACGAAACCAGCGATTTCGGTGATTCTGCACACTTGTAACAGCAGGATCACGAAGATTATCACAGAAAATGCATATCTAAGCTGGAAACCCAACGAAACCGAAGATATCGCAGTTTCCGCAAATCAAACGCACTGTGGAGTGCTGAAAACACCAGGAAACGTATTTTCGCATTCGATAGCACGAAAACAGCGGTTTCGGTGATTCTGCACACTTGTAACAGCAGAATCATGAATTAATCACTGAAAATGCATATCTCAGCTGGAAACCGAACTGTACCGACGATATCACAGTTTCCGCAAATCAAGCACACTGTGGAGTGCTGAAAGCACCAGGAAACGTGTTTTTCGCTTTCAATAGCACGAAAACAGCGATTTCGGTGATTCTGCACACTTGTAACAGCAGAATCATGAATTTATCACTGAAAATGCATATCTCAGCTGGAAACCCAACTATACCAAAGATATTTCTGTTTCCGCATGTCAAACGCACTGCGGAATGTTGAAAACACCAGGAAACGTGTTTTTCGCATTCAATAGCACGAAAACAGCGGTTTCGGTGATTCTGCACACTTGTAACAGCAGAATCGAGAAATTTATCACTGAAAATGCATATCTCTGCTAGAAACCCAAACATACCGAAGATATCGCAGTTTCCGCATGTCAAACGCACTGTGGAGTGGTGAAAACTCCAGGAAACGTATTTTTCGCAATCAACAGCACGAAAACAGCGATTTCGGTGATTCTGCACACTTGTAACAGCAGAATCGAGAAATTTATCACTGAAAATGCATATCTCAGCTGGAAACCCAACGAAACCGAAGATATCGCAGTTTCCGCAAATCAAACGCACTGTGGAGTGCTGAAAACACCAGGAATCGTGTTTTCGCATTCAATAGCACGAAAACAGCGGTTTCGGTGATTCTGCACACTTGTAACAGCAGGATCATGAAGATTATCACTGAAAATGCATATCTCAGCTGGAAACCCAACGAAACCAAAGATATCGCAGTTTCCGCATGTAAAACGCACTGTGGAGTGCTGAAAACACCAGAAAACGTGTTTTTCGCATTCAATAGCACGAAAACAGCGGTTTCGGTGATTCTGCAAACTTGTAACAGCAGAATCATGAATTTATCACTGAAAATGCATATCTCAGCTGGAAACCCAACGAAACCGAAGATATCGCAGTTTCCGCATATCAAACGCACTGTGGAGTGCTGAAAACACCAGGAATCGTATTTTCGCATTCAATAGCACGAAAACAGCGATTTCGGTGATTCTGCACACTTGTAACAGCAGAATCATGAATTTATCATTGAAAATGCATATCTCAGCTGGTAACCCAACGATTCCGAAGATATCGCAGTTTCCAAATGTGACACGCACCGTGGAGTGCTGAAAACACCAGAGAACGTGATTTTCGCATTCAATAGCACGAAAACAGCGATTTCGTGAATCTGCACACTTTTAACAGCAGAATCATGAATTTATGGCTGAAAATGCATATCTCAGCTGGAAACCAACGATACCGAAGATACCGCAGTTTCCGCATGTGAAACGCACTGTACAGTGCTGAAAACACCAGAAAACGTGTTATACGCATTCAATAACACGAAAACAGCGATTTCCGTGATTCTGCACACTTGTAACAGCAGAATCGAGAAATTTATCACTGAAAATGCATATCTCTGCTAGAAACATAAAGATACCGAAGATATCGCTGTTTCTGCATGTCAAACGCACTGTGGAGTGGTGAAAACTCCAGGAAACGTGTTTTTCGCAATCAATAGCACGAAAACAGCGATTTCGGTTATTCTGCACACTTGTAACAGCAGGATCACGAAGATTATCACAGAAAATGCATATCTCAGCTGGAAACCCAACGAAACCGAAGATATCGCAGTTTCCGCAAATCAAACGCACTGTGGAGTGCTGAAAACACCAGGAAACGTGTTTTCGCATTCGATAGCACGAAAACAGCGGTTTCGGTGATTCTGCACACTTGTAACAGCAGAATCATGAATTTATCACTGAAAATGCATATCTCAGCTGGAAACCCAACTATACCGAAGATATTTCTGTTTCCGCATGTCAAACGCACTGCGGAATGCTGAAAACACCAGGAAACGTGTTTTTCGCATTCAATAGCACGAAACCAGCGATTTCGGTAATTCTGCACACTTGTAAAAGCAGAATCATTAATTTATCACTGAAAATGCATATATCAGCTGGAAACCCAAAGATACCAAAGATATCGCAGTTTCCGCATGTCAAACGCACTGTGGAGTGCTGGAAACACCAGAAAACGTGTTTTTCGCAATCAATAGCATGAAACCTGCGATTTCGGTGATTCTGCACACATGTAACGGCAGAATCATGTAGATTATCACTGAAAATGCATATCTCAGCTGGAAACCCAACAAAACCGAAGATATCGCAGTTTCCGCATGTCAAACGCACTGTGGAGTGCTGAAAACACCAGAAAACGTGTTTTATGCATTCAATATCACGAAAACAGCGGTTTCGGTGATTCTGCACACTTGTAACAGCAGGATAATGAAGATTATCACTGAAAATGCATATCTCAGCTGGAAACCCAACTATACCGAAGATATTTCTGTTTCCGCATGTCAAACGCACTGTGGAGTGCTGAAAACACGAGGAAACGTGTTTTTCGCAATCAATAGCATGAAACCAGCGATTTCGGTGATTCTGCACACCTGTAAAAGCAGAATCATGAATTTATCACTGAAAATGCATATCTCAGCTGGAAACCCAACGAAACCGAAGATATCGCATTTTCCGCATGTCAAACGCACTGTGGAGTGCTGAAAACACCAGAAAACGTGTTTTATGCATTCAATATCACGAAAACAGCGGTATCGGTGATTCTGCACACTTGTAACAATGGGATCATGTAGATTATCACTGAAAATGCATATCTCAGCTGGAAACCCAACGAAACGGAAGATATCGCAGTTTCCGCATGTCAAACGCACTGTGGAGTGCTGAAAACACCAGAAAAAGTGTTTTATACATTCAATAGCACGAAACCAGCGATTTCGGTGAATCTGCACACCTGTAACGGCAGAATCATGAATTTATCACTGAAAATGCATATCTCAGCTGGAAACCCAACGATACCGAAGATATCGCAGTTTCCAAATGTGAAACGAACTGTGGAGTGCTGAAAACACCAGAAAACGTGTTTTTCGCATTCAATAGCACGAAACCAGCGATTTCGGTGATTCTGCACACTTGTAACAGCAGAATCGAGAAATTTAACACTGAATATGCATATCTCTGCTGGAAACCCAAAGATACCGAAGATATCGCAGTTTCCGCAAATCAAACGCACTGTGGGGTGCTGAAAACACCAGGAATCGTTTTTTCGCATTCAATAGCACGAAAACAGCGATTTCGGTGATTCTGCACACTTGTAACAGCAGAATCATGAATTTATCGCTGAAAATGCATATCTCAGCTGGAAACCAACGATACCGAAGATATCGCAGTTTCCGCATGTGAAACGCACTGTACAGTGCTGAAAACACCAGAAAACGGGTTTTACGCATTCAATAACACGAAAACAGCGATTTCCGTGATTCTGCACACTTGTAACAGCAGGATAATGAAGATTATCACTGAAAATGCATATCTCAGCTGGAAACCCAACTATACCGAAGATATTTCTGTTTCCGCATGTCAAACGCTCTGTGGAGTGCTGAAAACACCAGGAAACGTGTTTTTCGCAATCAATAGCATGAAACCAGCGATTTCGGTGATTCTGCACACCTGTAACGGCAGAATCATGTAGATAATCACTGCAAATGCATATCTCAGCTGGAAACCCAACGAAACCGAAGATATCACAGTTTCCGCATGTCAAACGGAATGTGGAGTGCTGAAAACACCAGGAAACGTGTTTTTCGCTTTCAATAGCACGTAAACAGCGATTTCGGTGATTCTGCACACTTGTAACAGAAGCATCATGAATTTAAAACTGAAAATGCACATTTCAGCGGGAAACCCAACGAAACCGAAGATATCGCAGTTTCCAAATGTGAAACGCAATGTGGAGTGCTGAAAACACCAGAAAACGTGTTCTGTGCATTCAATAATACGAAAACAGCGGTTTCGGTGATTCTGCACACTTGTAACAGAAGGATAATGAAGATTATCACTGAAAATGCATATCTCAGCTGGAAACCCAACTATACCGAAGATATTTCTGTTTCCGCATGTCAAACGCACTGCGGAATGCTGAAAACACCAGGAAACGTGTTTATCGCATTCAATAGCACGAAACCAGCGATTTCGGTGATTCTGCACACCTGTTAAAGCAGAATCATGAATTTATCACTGAAAATGCATATATCAGCTGGAAACCCAAAGATACCAAAGATATCGCAGTTTCCGCATGTCAAACGCACTGTGGAGTTCTGAAAACACCAGGAAACGTGTTTTTCGCATTCAATAGCTCGAAAACAGCGATTTCGGTGATTCTGCACACTTGTAACAACGGGATCATGTAGATTATCACTGAAAATGCATATCTCAGCTGGAAACCCAACGAAACCGAAAATATCGCAGTTTCCGCATGTCAAACGCACCGTGGAGTGCTGAAAACACCAGAGAACGTGTTTTTCGCATTCAATAGCACGAAAACAGCGATTTCGTGAATCTGCACACTTTTAACAGCAGAATCATGAATTTATCGCCGAAAATGCATATCTCAGCTGGAAACCAACGATACCGAAGATATCGCAGTTTCCGCATGTCAAACGCACTGTACAGTGCTGAAAACACCAGAAAACGTGTTTTACGCATACAATAACTCGAAAACAGCGATTTCCGTGATTCTGCGCACTTGTAACAGCAGAATCGAGAAATTTATCACTGAAAATGCATATCTCAGCTGGAAACCCAAAGATACCAAAGATATCGCAGTTTCCGCATGTCAAACGCACTGTGGAGTTCTGAAAACACCAGGAAACGTGTTTTTCGCATTCAATAGCTCGAAAACAGCGATTTCGGTGATTCTGCACACTTGTAACAACGGGATCATGTAGATTATCACTGAAAATGCATATCTCAGCTGGAAACCCAACGAAACCGAAAATATCGCAGTTTCCGCATGTCAAACGCACCGTGGAGTGCTGAAAACACCAGGAAACGTGTTTTTCGCAATCAATAGCATGAAACCAGCGATTTCGGTGATTCTGCACACCTGTAACGGCAGAATCATGTAGATAATCACTGAAAATGCATATCTCAGCTGGAAACCCAACTGTACCGACGATATCACAGTTTCCGCAAATCAAGCACACTGTGGAGTGCTGAAAGCACCAGGAAACGTGTTTTTCGCTTTCAATAGCACGAAAACAGCGATTTCGGTGATTCTGCACACCTGTAAAAGCAGAATCATGAATTTATCACTGAAAATGCATATATCAGCTGGAAACCCAAAGATACCAAAGATATCGCAGTTTCCGCATGTCAAACGCACTGTGGAGTTCTGAAAACACCAGGAAACGTGTTTTTCGCATTCAATAGCTCGAAAACAGCGATTTCGGTGATTCTGCACACTTGTAACAACGGGATCATGTAGATTATCACTGAAAATGCATATCTCAGCTGGAAACCCAACGAAACCGAAAATATCGCAGTTTCCGCATGTCAAACGCACCGTGGAGTGCTGAAAACACCAGAGAACGTGTTTTTCGCATTCAATAGCACGAAAACAGCGATTTCGTGAATCTGCACACTTTTAACAGCAGAATCATGAATTTATCGCCGAAAATGCATATCTCAGCTGGAAACCAACGATACCGAAGATATCGCAGTTTCCGCATGTCAAACGCACTGTACAGTGCTGAAAACACCAGAAAACGTGTTTTACGCATACAATAACTCGAAAACAGCGATTTCCGTGATTCTGCACACTTGTAACAGCAGAATCGAGAAATTTATGACTGAAAATGCATATCTCAGCTAGAAACCTAAAGATATCGAAGATATCGCAGTTTCTGCATGTCAAACGCACTGTGGAGTGGTGAAAACTCCAGGAAACGTGTTTTTCGCAATCAATAGCTCGAAAACAGCGATTTCGGTGATTCTGCACACTTGTAACAGCAGGATCACGAAGATTATCACAGAAAATGCATATCTAAGCTGGAAACCCAACGAAACCGAAGATATCGCAGTTTCCGCAAATCAAACGCACCGTGGAGTGCTGAAAACAACAGGAAACGTATTTTCGCATTCGATAGCACGAAAACAGCGGTTTCGGTGATTCTGCACACTTGTAACAGCAGAATCATGAATTTATCACTGAAAATGAATATCTCAGCTGGAAACCGAACTGTACCGACGATATCACAGTTTCCGCAAATCAAGCACACTGTGGAGTGCTGAAAGCACCAGGAAACGTGTTTTTCGCTTTCAATAGCACGAAAACAGCGATTTCGGTGATTCTGCACACTTGTAACAGCAGAATCATGAATTTATCACTGAAAATGCATATCTCAGCTGGAAACCCAACTATACCAAAGATATTTCTGTTTCCGCATGTCAAACGCACTGCGGAATGTTGAAAACACCAGGAAACGTGTTTTTCGCATTCAATAGCACGAAACAGCGATTTCGGTGATTCTGCACACCTGTAAAAGCAGAATCATGAATTTATCACTGAAAATGCATATATCAGCTGGAAACCCAAAGATACCAAAGATATCGCAGTTTCCGCATGTCAAACGCAACTGTGGAGTTCTGAAAACACCAGGAAACGTGTTGTTCGCATTCAATAGCTCGAAAACAGCGATTTCGGTGATTCTGCACACTTGTAACAACGGGATCATGTAGATTATCACTGAAAATGCATATCTCAGCTGGAAACCCAACGAAACCGAAAATATCGCAGTTTCCGCATGTCAAACGCACCGTGGAGTGCTGAAAACACCAGAGAACGTGTTTTTCGCATTCAATAGCACGAAAACAGCGATTTCGTGAATCTGCACACTTTTAACAGCAGAATCATGAATTTATCGCCGAAAATGCATATCTCAGCTGGAAACCAACGATACCGAAGATATCGCAGTTTCCGCATGTCAAACGCACTGTACAGTGCTGAAAACACCAGAAAACGTGTTTTACGCATACAATAACTCGAAAACAGCGATTTCCGTGATTCTGCACACTTGTAACAGCAGAATCGAGAAATTTATCACTGAAAAAACATATCTCAGCTGGAAACCCAAAGATACCAAAGATATCGCAGTTTCCGCATGTCAAACGCACTGTGGAGTTCTGAAAACACCAGGAAACGTGTTTTTCGCATTCAATAGCACGAAAACAGCGATTCCGGTGATTTTGCACACTTGTAACAACGGGATCATGTAGATTATCACTGAAAATGCATATCTCAACTGGAAACCCAACTATACCGAATATATTTCTGCTTCCGCATGTCAAACGCACTGTGTAGTGCTGAAAACACCAGAAAACGTGTTTTATGCATTCAATATCACGAAAACAGCGGTTTCGGTGATTCTGCACACTTGTAACAGCAGGATAATGAAGATTATCACTGAAAATGCATATCTCAGCTGGAAACCCAACTATACCGAAGAGATTTCTGTTTCCGCATGTCAAACGCATTGCGGAGTGCTGAAAACACCAGGAAACGTGTTTTTCGCATTCAATAGCCCGAAACCAGCGATTTCGGTGATTCTGCACACTTGTAACAGCAGGATAATGAAGACTATCACTGAAAATGCATATCTCAGCTGGAAACCCAACTATACCGAAGATATTTCTGTTTCCGCATGTCACACGCACTGCGCAGTGCTGAAAACACTAGAAAACGTGTTTCATGCATTCAATATCACGAAAACAGCGGTTTCGGTGATTCTGCACACTTGTAAAAGCAGGATAATGAAGACTATCACTGAAAATGCATATCTCAGCTGGAAACCCAACGAAACCGAAGATTTCACAGTTTCCGTCTGTCAAACGCAATGTGGAGTGCTGAAAACACCAGGAAACGTGTTTTTCGCATTCAATAGCACGAAAACAGCGATTTGGGTGTTTCTGCACACATGTAACAGCAGAATCATGAATTTATCACTGACAATGCATATCTCAGCTGGAAACCCAACGAAACCGTAGATATCGCGGTTTCCGCATGTCAAACGCACTGTCGAGTGCTGAAAACACTAGAAAACGTGTTTTTCGCATTCAATAGCACGAAAGCAGCGGTTTCGGTGATTCTGCACACTTGTAACAGCAGGATAATGAAGACTATCACTGAAAATGCATATCTCAGCTGGAAACCCAACTATACCGAAGATATTTCTGTTTCCGCATGTCAAACGCACTGCGGAGTGCTGAAAACACCAGGAAACGTGTTTTTCGCATTCAATAGCCCGAAACCAGCGATTTCGGTGATTCTGCACACTTGTAACAGCAGGATAATGAAGACTATCACTGAAAATGCATATCTCAGCTGGAAACCCAACTATACCGAAGATATTTCTGTTTCCGCATGTCACACGCACTGCGCAGTGCTGAAAACACCAGAAAACGTGTTTTATGCATTCAATATCACGAAATCAGCGGTTTCGGTGATTCTGCACACTTGTAAAAGCAGGATAATGAAGACTATCACTGAAAATGCATATCTCAGCTGGAAACCCAACGAAACCGAAGATATCACAGTTTCCGCATGTCAAACGCACTGGCGAGTGCTGAAAACACCAGAAAACGTGTTTTTCGCATTCAATAGTACGAAGACAGCGATTTCGGGGATTCTGCATACTTCTCACAGAAGAATATCCAAGATTATCATAGATAATGCATATCTCAGCTGGAAACCCAACTATACCGAAGATATTTCTGTTTTCGCATGTCAATCGCACTGCGGAGTGCTGAAAACACCAGAAAACATGTTTTTCGCATTCAACAGCACGAAACCAGCGATTTCGGTGTTTCTGCAAACTTGAAACAGCAGAATCATGAATTTATCACTGAAAATGCATATCTCAGCTGGAAACCGAACTGTACCGACGATATCACAGTTTCCGCAAATCAAGCACACTGTGGAGTGCTGAAAGCACCAGGAAACGTGTTTTTCGCTTTCAATAGCACGAAAACAGCGATTTCGGTGATTCTGCACACTTGTAACAGCAGAATCATGAATTTATCACTGAAAATGCATATCTCAGCTGGAAACCCAACTATACCAAAGATATTTCTGTTTCCGCATGTCAAACGCACTGCGGAATGTTGAAAACACCAGGAAACGTGTTTTTCGCATTCAATAGCACGAAACAGCGATTTCGGTTATTCTGCACACCTGTAAAAGCAGAATCATGAATTTATCACTGAAAATGCATATATCAGCTGGAAACCCAAAGATACCAAAGATATCGCAGTTTCCGCATGTCAAACGCACTGTGGAGTTCTGAAAACACCAGGAAACGTGTTTTTCGCATTCAATAGCTCGAAAACAGCGATTTCGGTGATTCTGCACACTTGTAACAACGGGATCATGTAGATTATCACTGAAAATGCATATCTCAGCTGGAAACCCAACGAAACCGAAAATATCGCAGTTTCCGCATGTCAAACGCACCGTGGAGTGCTGAAAACACCAGAGAACGTGTTTTTCGCATTCAATAGCACGAAAACAGCGATTTCGTGAATCTGCACACTTTTAACAGCAGAATCATGAATTTATCGCCGAAAATGCATATCTCAGCTGGAAACCAACGATACCGAAGATATCGCAGTTTCCGCATGTCAAACGCACTGTACAGTGCTGAAACAACCAGAAAACGTGTTTTACGCATACAATAACTCGAAAACAGCGATTTCCGTGATTCTGCACACTTGTAACAGCAGAATCGAGAAATTTATCACTGAAAATGCATATCTCAGCTGGAAACCCAAAGATACCAAAGATATCGCAGTTTCCGCATGTCAAACGCACTGTGGAGTTCTGAAAACACCAGGAAACGTGTTTTTCGCATTCAATAGCACGAAAACAGCGATTCCGGTGATTCTGCACACTTGTAACAACGGGATCATGTAGATTATCACTGAAAATGCATATCTCAACTGGAAACCCAACTATACCGAATATATATCTGTTTCCGCATGTCAAACGCACTGTGGAGTGCTGAAAACACCAGAAAACGTGTTTTATGCATTCAATATCACGAAAACAGCGGTTTCGGTGATTCTGCACACTTGTAACAGCAGGATAATGAAGATTATCACTGAAAATGCATATCTCAGCAGGAAACCCAACTGTACCGACGATATCAAAGTTTCCGCAAATCAAGCACACTGTGGAGTGCTGAAAGCACCAAGAAACGTGTTTTTCGCTTTCAATAGCACGAAAACAGCGATTTCGGTGATTCTGCACACTTGTAACAGCAGAATCATGAATTTATCACAGAAAATGCATATCTCAGCTGGAAACCCAACGAAACCGAAAATATCGCAGTTTCCGCATGTCAAACGCACCGTGGAGTGCTGAAAACACCAGAGAACGTGTTTTTCGCATTCAATAGCACGAAAACAGCGATTTCGTGAATCTGCACACTTGTAACAATGGGATCATGTAGATTATCACTGAAAATGCATATCTCAGCTGGAAACCCAACGAAACGGAAGATATCGCAGTTTCCGCATGTCAAACGCACTGTGGAGTTCTGAAAACACCAGGAAACGTGTTTTTCGCATTCAATAGCTCGAAAACAGCGATTTCGGTGATTCTGCACACTTGTAACAACGGGATCATGTAGATTATCACTGAAAATGCATATCTCAGCTGGAAACCCAACGAAACCGAAAATATCGCAGTTTCCGCATGTCAAACGCACCGTGGAGTGCTGAAAACACCAGAGAACGTGTTTTTCGCATTCAATAGCACGAAAACAGCGATTTCGTGAATCTGCACACTTTTAACAGCAGAATCATGAATTTATCGCCGAAAATGCGTATCTCAGCTGGAAACGAACGATACCGAAGATATCGCAGTTTCCGCATGTCAAACGCACTGTACAGTGCTGAAAACACCAGAAAACGTGTTTTACGCATACAATAACTCGAAAACAGCGATTTCCGTGATTCTGCACACTTGTAACAGCAGAATCGAGAAATTTATCACTGAAAATGCATATCTCAGCTGGAAACCCAAAGATACCAAAGATATCGCAGTTTCCGCATGTCAAACGCACTGTGGAGTTCTGAAAACACCAGGAAACGTGTTTTTCGCATTCAATAGCACGAAAACAGCGATTCCGGTGATTCTGCACACTTGTAACAACGGGATCATGTAGATTATCACTGAAAATGCATATCTCAACTGGAAACCCAACTATACCGAATATATATCTGTTTCCGCATGTCAAACGCACTGTGGAGTGCTGAAAACACCAGAAAACGTGTTTTATGCATTCAATATCACGAAAACAGCGGTTTCGGTGATTCTGCACACTTGTAACAGCAGGATAATGAAGATTATCACTGAAAATGCATATCTCAGCTGGAAACCCAACTGTACCGACGATATCACAGTTTCCGCAAATCAAGCACACTGTGGAGTGCTGAAAGCACCAGGAAACGTGTTTTTCGCTTTCAATAGCACGAAAACAGCGATTTCGGTGATTCTGCACACTTGTAACAGCAGAATCATGAATTTATCACAGAAAATGCATATCTCAGGTGGAAACCCAACGAAACCGAAAATATCGCAGTTTCCGCATGTCAAACGCACCGTGGAGTGCTGAAAACACCAGAGAACGTGTTTTTCGCATTCAATAGCACGAAAACAGCGATTTCGTGAATCTGCACACTTGTAACAATGGGATCATGTAGATTATCACTGAAAATGCATATCTCAGCTGGAAACCCAACGAAACGGAAGATATCGCAGTTTCCGCATGTCAAACGCACTGTGGAGTGTTGAAAACACCAGAAAACGTGTTTTGTGCATTCAATAGCACGAAACCAGCGATTTCGGTGAATCTGCACACCTGTAACGGCAGAATCATGTAGATTATCACTGAAAACGCATATCTCAGCTGGAAATCCAACGAAACCGAAGATATCGCAGTTTCCGCATGTCAAACGCACTGTGGAGTGCTGATAACACCAGAAAACGTGTTTTATGCATTCAATATCACGAAAACAGCGGTTTCGGTGATTCTGCACACTTGTAATAGCAGGATAATGAAGATTATCACTGAAAATGCATATCTCAGCTGGAAACCCAACTATACCGAAGATATTTCTGTTTCCGCATGTCAAACGCTCTGTGGAGTGCTGAAAACACCAGGAAACGTGTTTTTCGCAATCAATAGCATGAAACCAGCGATTTCGGTGATTCTGCACACCTGTAACGGCAGAATCATGTAGATAATCACTGAAAATGCATATCTCAGCTGGAAACCCAACTGTACCGACGATATCACAGTTTCCGCAAATCAAGCACACTGTGGAGTGCTGAAAGCACCAGGAAACGTGTTTTTCGCTTTCAATAGCACGAAAACAGCGATTTCGGTGATTCTGCACACCTGTAAAAGCAGAATCATGAATTTATCACTGAAAATGCATATATCAGCTGGAAACCCAAAGATACCAAAGATATCGCAGTTTCCGCATGTCAAACGCACTGTGGAGTTCTGAAAACACCAGGAAACGTGTTTTTCGCATTCAATAGCTCGAAAACAGCGATTTCGGTGATTCTGCACACTTGTAACAACGGGATCATGTAGATTATCACTGAAAATGCATATCTCAGCTGGAAACCCAACGAAACCGAAAATATCGCAGTTTCCGCATGTCAAACGCACCGTGGAGTGCTGAAAACACCAGAGAACGTGTTTTTCGCATTCAATAGCACGAAAACAGCAATTTCGTGAATCTGCACACTTTTAACAGCAGAATCATGAATTTATCGCCGAAAATGCATATCTCAGCTGGAAACCAACGATACCGAAGATATCGCAGTTTCCGCATGTCAAACGCACTGTACAGTGCTGAAAACACCAGAAAACGTGTTTTACGCATACAATAACTCGAAAACAGCGATTTCCGTGATTCTGCACACTTGTAACAGCAGAATCGAGAAATTTATCACTGAAAATGCATATCTCAGCTAGAAACCTAAAGATATCGAAGATATCGCAGTTTCTGCATGTCAAACGCACTGTGGAGTGGTGAAAACTCCAGGAAACGTGTTTTTCGCAATCAATAGCTCGAAAACAGCGATTTCGGTGATTCTGCACACTTGTAACAGCAGGATCACGAAGATTATCACAGAAAATGCATATCTAAGCTGGAAACCCAACGAAACCGAAGATATCGCAGTTTCCGCAAATCAAACGCACCGTGGAGTGCTGAAAACAACAGGAAACGTATTTTCGCATTCGATAGCACCAAAACAGCGGTTTCGGTGATTCTGCACACTTGTAACAGCAGAATCATGAATTTATCACTGAAAATGCATATCTCAGCTGGAAACCGAACTGTACCGACGATATCACAGTTTCCGCAAATCAAGCACACTGTGGAGTGCTGAAAGCACCAGGAAACGTGTTTTTCGCTTTCAATAGCACGAAAACAGCGATTTCGGTGATTCTGCACACTTGTAACAGCAGAATCATGAATTTATCACTGAAAATGCATATCTCAGCTGGAAACCCAACTATACCAAAGATATTTCTGTTTCCGCATGTCAAACGCACTGCGGAATGTTGAAAACACCAGGAAACGTGTTTTTCGCATTCAATAGCACGAAACAGCGATATCGGTGATTCTGAACACCTGTAAAAGCAGAATCATGAATTTATCACTGAAAATGCATATATCAGCTGGAAACCCAAAGATACCAAAGATATCGCAGTTTCCGCATGTCAAACGCAACTGTGGAGTTCTGAAAACACCAGGAAACGTGTTGTTCGCATTCAATAGCTCGAAAACAGCGATTTCGGTGATTCTGCACACTTGTAACAACGGGATCATGTAGATTATCACTGAAAATGCATATCTCAGCTGGAAACCCAACGAAACCGAAAATATCGCAGTTTCCGCATGTCAAACGCACCGTGGAGTGCTGAAAACACCAGAGAACGTGTTTTTCGCATTCAATAGCACGAAAACAGCGATTTCGTGAATCTGCACACTTTTAACAGCAGAATCATGAATTTATCGCCGAAAATGCATATCTCAGCTGGAAACCAACGATACCGAAGATATCGCAGTTTCCGCATGTCAAACGCACTGTACAGTGCTGAAAACACCAGAAAACGTGTTTTACGCATACAATAACTCGAAAACAGCGATTTCCGTGATTCTGCACACTTGTAACAGCAGAATCGAGAAATTTATCACTGAAAAAACATATCTCAGCTGGAAACCCAAAGATACCAAAGATATCGCAGTTTCCGCATGTCAAACGCACTGTGGAGTTCTGAAAACACCAGGAAACGTGTTTTTCGCATTCAATAGCACGAAAACAGCGATTCCGGTGATTTTGCACACTTGTAACAACGGGATCATGTAGATTATCACTGAAAATGCATATCTCAACTGGAAACCCAACTATACCGAATATATTTCTGCTTCCGCATGTCAAACGCACTGTGTAGTGCTGAAAACACCAGAAAACGTGTTTTATGCATTCAATATCACGAAAACAGCGGTTTCGGTGATTCTGCACACTTGTAACAGCAGGATAATGAAGATTATCACTGAAAATGCATATCTCAGCTGGAAACCCAACTATACCGAAGAGATTTCTGTTTCCGCATGTCAAACGCATTGCGGAGTGCTGAAAACACCAGGAAACGTGTTTTTCGCATTCAATAGCACGAATCCAGCGATTTCGGAGATTCTGCACACCTGTAAAAGCAGAATCATGAATTTATCATTGAAAATGCATATCTCAGCTGGAAACCCAAAGATACCAAAGATATTGCAGTTTCCGCATGTCAAACGCACTGCGGAGTGCTGAAAACACCAGGAAACGTGTTTTTCGCATTCAATAGCACGAAAACAGCGATTTGGGTGTTTCTGCACACCTGTAACAGCAGAATCATGAATTTATCACTGAAAATGCATATCTCAGCTGGAAACCCAACGAAACCGTAGTTATCGCGGTTTCCGCATGTCAAACGCACTGCGGAGTGCTGAAAACACCAGGAAACGTGTTTTTCGCATTCAATAGAACGAAAACAGCGTTTTGGGTGATTCTGCACAATTGTATCAACGGGATCAGGTAGATTATCACTGAAAATGCATATCTCAGCTGGAAACCAAACGAAACCGAAGATATCGCAGTTTCCGCATGTCAAACGCACTGTGGAGTGCTCAAAACACCAGAAAACGTGTTTTATGCATTCAATAGCACGAAAACAGCGATTTGGGTGTTTCTGCTCACATGTAACAGCAGAATCATGAATTTATCACTGACAATGCATATCTCAGCTGGAAACCCAACGAAACCGTAGATATCCCGGTTTCCGCATGTCAAACGCACTGTCGAGTGCTGAAAACACTAGAAAACGTGTTTTTCGCATTCAATAGCACGAAAGCAGCGGTTTCGGTGATTCTGCACACTTGTAACAGCAGGATAATGAAGACTATCACTGAAAATGCATATCTCAGCTGGAAACCCAACTATACCGAAGATATTTCTGTTTCCGCATGTCAAACGCACTGCGGAGTGCTGAAAACACCAGGAAACGTGTTTTTCGCATTCAATAGCCCGAAACCAGCGATTTCGGTGATTCTGCACACTTGTAACAGCAGGATAATGAAGACTATCACTGAAAATGCATATCTCAGCTGGAAACCCAACTATACCGAAGATATTTCTGTTTCCGCATGTCACACGCACTGCGCAGTGCTGAAAACACTAGAAAACGTGTTTCATGCATTCAATATCACGAAAACAGCGGTTTCGGTGATTCTGCACACTTGTAAAAGCAGGATAATGAAGACTATCACTGAAAATGCATATCTCAGCTGGAAACCCAACGAAACCGAAGATTTCACAGTTTCCGTCTGTCAAACGCAATGTGGAGTGCTGAAAACACCAGGAAACGTGTTTTTCGCATTCAATAGCACGAAAACAGCGATTTGGGTGTTTCTGCACACATGTAACAGCAGAATCATGAATTTATCACTGACAATGCATATCTCAGCTGGAAACCCAACGAAACCGTAGATATCGCGGTTTCCGCATGTCAAACGCACTGTCGAGTGCTGAAAACACTAGAAAACGTGTTTTTCGCATTCAATAGCACGAAAGCAGCGGTTTCGGTGATTCTGCACACTTGTAACAGCAGGATAATGAAGACTATCACTGAAAATGCATATCTCAGCTGGAAACCCAACTATACCGAAGATATTTCTGTTTCCGCATGTCAAACGCACTGCGGAGTGCTGAAAACACCAGGAAACGTGTTTTTCGCATTCAATAGCCCGAAACCAGCGATTTCGGTGACTCTGCACACTTGTAACAGCAGGATAATGAAGACTATCACTGAAAATGCATATCTCAGCTGGAAACCCAACTATACCGAAGATATTTCTGTTTCCGCATGTCACACGCACTGCGCAGTGCTGAAAACACCAGAAAACGTGTTTAATGCATTCAATATCACGAAATCAGCGGTTTCGGTGATTCTGCACACTTGTAAAAGCAGGATAATGAAGACTATCACTGAAAATGCATATCTCAGCTGGAAACCCAACGAAACCGAAGATATCACAGTTTCCGCATGTCAAACGCACTGGCGAGTGCTGAAAACACCAGAAAACGTGTTTTTCGCATTCAATAGTACGAAGACAGCGATTTCGGGGATTCTGCATACTTCTCACAGAAGAATATCCAAGATTATCATAGATAATGCATATCTCAGCTGGAAACCCAACTATACCGAAGATATTTCTGTTTTCGCATGTCAATCGCACTGCGGAGTGCTGAAAACACCAGAAAACATGTTTTTCGCATTCAACAGCACGAAACCAGCGATTTCGGTGTTTCTGCAAACTTGAAACAGCAGAATCATGAATTTATCACTGAAAATGCATATCTCAGCTGGAAACCCAACGAAACCGAAGATTTCACAGTTTCCGCATGTCAAACGCACTGCGGAGTGCTGAAAACACCAGGAAACGTGTTTTTCGCACTCAATAGCACGAAAACAGCGATTTCGGTGATTCTGCAAACTTGAAACAGCAGAATCATGAATTTAGCACTGAAAATGCATATCTCAGCTGGAAACCCAACTATACCGAAGATATTTCTGTTTCCGCATGTCAAACGCACTGCGGAGTACTGAAAACACCAGGAAACGTGTTTTTCGCATTCAATAGCCCGAAACCAGCGATTTCGGTGATTCTGCACACTTGTTAAAGCAGAATCATGAATTTATCACTGAAAATGCATATCTCAGCTTGAATCCCAAAGATACCAAAGATATCGCAGTTTCCGCATGTTAAACGCACTGTGGAGATCTGAAAACACCAGGAAACGTGTTTTTCGCATTCAATAGCACGAAAACAGCGATTTCGGTGGTACTGCACACTTGTAACAGCAGAATCATGAATTTATCACTGAAAATGCATATCTCAGCTGGAAACCCAACGAAACCGAAGATATCGCAGTATCCGCATGTCAAACGCACTGTCGAGTGCTGAAAACACCAGAAAACGTGTATTTCGCATTTAATAGCACGAAAACAGCGGTTTCGGTGATTCTGCACACTTATAACAGCAGGATAATGAAGATTATCACTGAAAATGCATAACTCAGCTGGAATCCCAACGAAACCGAAGATATCACAGTTTCCGCATGTCAAACGCACTGCCGAGTGCTGAAAACACCAGAAAACGTGTTTTTCGCATTCAATAGTACGAAGACAGCGATTTCGGGGATTCTGCATACTTCTCACAGAAGAATATCCAAGATTATCATAGATAATGCATATCTCAGCTGGAAACCCAACTATACCGAAGATATTTCTGTTTCCGCATGTCAAACGCACTGTCGAGTGCTGAAAACACCAGAAAACGTGTATTTCGCATTCAATAGCACGAAAACAGCGGTTTCGGTGATTCTGCACACTAATAACAGCAGGATAATGAAGATTATCACTGAAAATGCATATCTCAGCTGGAATCCCAACGAAACCGAAGATATCACAGTTTCCGCATGTCAAACGCACTGCCGAGTGCTGAAAACACCAGAAAACGTGTTTTTCGCATTCAATAGTACGAAGACAGCGATTTCGGTGATTCTGCATACTTCTCACAGAAGAATATCCAAGATTATCATAGATAATGCATATCTCAGCTGGAAACCCAACTATACCGAAGATATTTCTGTTTTCGCATGTCAAACGCACTGCGGAGTGCTGAAAACACCAGAAAACGTGTTTTTCGCATTCAATAGCACGAAACCAGCGATTTCGGTGTTTCTGCAAACTTGAAACTGCAGAATCATGAATTTATCACTGAAAATGCATATCTCAGCTGGAAACCCAACGAAACCGAAGATTTCACAGTTTCCGTCTGTCAAACGCAATGTGGAGTGCTGAAAACACCAGGAAACGTGTTTTTCGCATTCAATAGCACGAAAACAGCGATTTGGGTGTTTCTGCTCACATGTAACAGCAGAATCATGAATTTATCACTGACAATGCATATCTCAGCTGGAAACCCAACGAAACCGTAGATATCCCGGTTTCCGCATGTCAAACGCACTGTCGAGTGCTGAAAACACTAGAAAACGTGTTTTTCGCATTCAATAGCACGAAAGCAGCGGTTTCGGTGATTCTGCACACTTGTAACAGCAGGATAATGAAGACTATCACTGAAAATGCATATCTCAGCTGGAAACCCAACTATACCGAAGGTATTTCTGTTTCCGCATGTCAAACGCACTGCGGAGTGCTGAAAACACCAGGAAACGTGTTTTTCGCATTCAATAGCCCGAAACCAGCGATTTCGGTGATTCTGCACACTTGTAACAGCAGGATAATGAAGACTATCACTGAAAATGCATATCTCAGCTGGAAACCCAACTATACCGAAGATATTTCTGTTTCCGCATGTCACACGCACTGCGCAGTGCTGAAAACACTAGAAAACGTGTTTCATGCATTCAATATCACGAAAACAGCGGTTTCGGTGATTCTGCACACTTGTAAAAGCAGGATAATGAAGACTATCACTGAAAATGCATATCTCAGCTGGAAACCCAACGAAACCGAAGATTTCACAGTTTCCGTCTGTCAAACGCAATGTGGAGTGCTGAAAACACCAGGAAACGTGTTTTTCGCATTCAATAGCACGAAAACAGCGATTTGGGTGTTTCTGCACACATGTAACAGCAGAATCATGAATTTATCACTGACAATGCATATCTCAGCTGGAAACCCAACGAAACCGTAGATATCGCGGTTTCCGCATGTCAAACGCACTGTCGAGTGCTGAAAACACTAGAAAACGTGTTTTTCGCATTCAATAGCACGAAAGCAGCGGTTTCGGTGATTCTGCACACTTGTAACAGCAGGATAATGAAGACTATCACTGAAAATGCATATCTCAGCTGGAAACCCAACTATACCGAAGATATTTCTGTTTCCGCATGTCAAACGCACTGCGGAGTGCTGAAAACACCAGGAAACGTGTTTTTCGCATTCAATAGCCCGAAACCAGCGATTTCGGTGATTCTGCACACTTGTAACAGCAGGATAATGAAGACTATCACTGAAAATGCATATCTCAGCTGGAAACCCAACTATACCGAAGATATTTCTGTTTCCGCATGTCACACGCACTGCGCAGTGCTGAAAACACCAGAAAACGTGTTTTATGCATTCAATATCACGAAATCAGCGGTTTCGGTGATTCTGCACACTTGTAAAAGCAGGATAATGAAGACTATCACTGAAAATGCATATCTCAGCTGGAAACCCAACGAAACCGAAGATATCACAGTTTCCGCATGTCAAACGCACTGGCGAGTGCTGAAAACACCAGAAAACGTGTTTTTCGCATTCAATAGTACGAAGACAGCGATTTCGGGGATTCTGCATACTTCTCACAGAAGAATATCCAAGATTATCATAGATAATGCATATCTCAGCTGGAAACCCAACTATACCGAAGATATTTCTGTTTTCGCATGTCAATCGCACTGCGGAGTGCTGAAAACACCAGAAAACATGTTTTTCGCATTCAACAGCACGAAACCAGCGATTTCGGTGTTTCTGCAAACTTGAAACAGCAGAATCATGAATTTATCACTGAAAATGCATATCTCAGCTGGAAACCCAACGAAACCGAAGATTTCACAGTTTCCGCATGTCAAACGCACTGCGGAGTGCTGAAAACACCAGGAAACGTGTTTTTCGCACTCAATAGCACGAAAACAGCGATTTCGGTGATTCTGCAAACTTGAAACAGCAGAATCATGAATTTAGAACTGAAAATGCATATCTCAGCTGGAAACCCAACTATACCGAAGATATTTCTGTTTCCGCATGTCAAACGCACTGCGGAGTACTGAAAACACCAGGAAACGTGTTTTTCGCATTCAATAGCCCGAAACCAGCGATTTCGGTGATTCTGCACACTTGTTAAAGCAGAATCATGAATTTATCACTGAAAATGCATATCTCAGCTTGAATCCCAAAGATACCAAAGATATCGCAGTTTCCGCATGTTAAACGCACTGTGGAGATCTGAAAACACCAGGAAACGTGTTTTTCGCATTCAATAGCACGAAAACAGCGATTTCGGTGGTACTGCACACTTGTAACAGCAGAATCATGAATTTATCACTGAAAATGCATATCTCAGCTGGAAACCCAACGAAACCGAAGATATCGCAGTTTCCGCATGTCAAACGCACTGTCGAGTGCTGAAAACGCCAGAAAACGTGTATTTCGCATTTAATAGCACGAAAACAGCGGTTTCGGTGATTCTGCACACTTATAACAGCAGGATAATGAAGATTATCACTGAAAATGCATAACTCAGCTGGAATCCCAACGAAACCGAAGATATCACAGTTTCCGCATGTCAAACGCACTGCCGAGTGCTGAAAACACCAGAAAACGTGTTTTTCGCATTCAATAGTACGAAGACAGCGATTTCGGGGATTCTGCATACTTCTCACAGAAGAATATCCAAGATTATCATAGATAATGCATATCTCAGCTGGAAACCCAACTATACCGAAGATATTTCTGTTTTCGCATGTCAAACGCACTGCGGAGTGCTGAAAACACCAGAAAACGTGTTTTTCGCATTCAATAGCACGAAAACAGCGGTTTCGGTGATTCTGCACACTTATAACAGCAGGATAATGAAGATTATCACTGAAAATGCATAACTCAGCTGGAATCCCAACGAAACCGAAGATATCACAGTTTCCGCATGTCAAACGCACTGCCGAGTGCTGAAAACACCAGAAAACGTGTTTTATGCATTCAATGTCACGAAAACAGCGGTTTCGGTGATTCTGCACACTTGTAACAGCAGGATAATGAAGATTATTACTGAAAATGCATATCTCAGCTGGAAACCCAACTATACCGAAGATATTTCTGGTTCCGCATGTCAAACGCCCTGCGGAGTGCTGAAAACACCAGGAAACGTGTTTTTCGCATTCAATAGGACGAAACCAGCGATTTCGGTGATTCTGCACACCTGTAAAAGCAGAATCATGAATTTATCACTGAAAATGCATATCTCAGCTGGAAACACAAAGATACCAAAGATATCGCAGTTTCCGCATGTCAAACGCACTGTGGATTTCTGAAAACACCAGGAAACGTGTTTTTCGCATTCAATAGCACGAAAACAGCGATTTCGGTGATTCTGCACACCTGTAAAAGCAGAATCATGAATTTATCACTGAAAACGCATATCTCAGCTGGAAACCCAACGAAACCGAAGATATTTCTGTTTCCGCATGTCAAACGCACTGCGGAGTGCTGAAAACACCAGGAAACGTGTTTTTCGCACTCAACAGCACGAAAACAGCGATTTCGGTGATTCTGCAAACTTGAAACAGCAGAATCATGAATTTAGCACTGAAAATGCATATCTCAGCTGGAATCCCAAAGATACCAAAGATATCGCAGTTTCGGCATGTTAAACGCACTGTGGAGATCTGAAAACACCAGGAAACGTGTTTTTCGCATTCAATAGCATGAAAACAGCGATTTCGGTGATACTGCACACTTGTAACAGCAGAATCATGAAGATTATCACTGAAAATGCATATCTCAGCTGGAAACCCAACGAAACCGAAGATATCGCAGTTTCCGCATGTCAAACGCACAGTCGAGTGCTGAAAACACCAGAAAACGTGTATTTCGCATTTAATAGCACGAAAACAGCGGTTTCGGTGATTCTGCACACTTATAACAGCAGGATAATGAAGATTATCACTGAAAATGCATATCTCAGCTGGAATCCCAACGAAACCGAAGATATCACAGTTTCCGCATGTCAAACGCACTGCCGAGTGCTGAAAACACCAGAAAACGTTGTTTTTCGCATTCAATAGTACGAAGACAGTGATTTCGGGGATTCTGCATACTTCTCACAGAAGAATATCCAAGATTATCATAGATAATGCATGTCGCAGCTGGCAACCCAACGAAACCGAAGATATCACAGTTTCCGCATGTCAAACGCAATGTGGAGTGCTGAAAACACCAGGAAACGTGTTTTTCGCAATCAATAGCACGAAAACAGCGATTTGGGTGTTTCTGCACACCTGTAACAGCAGAATCATGAATTTATCACTGAAAATGCATATCTCAGCTGGACACCCAACGAAACCGTAGATATCGCGGTTTCCGCATGTCAAACGCACTGTGGAGCTCTGAAAACACAAGGAAACGTGTTTTTCGCATTCAGTAGCACGAAAACAGCGATTTCGGTGATTCTGCACACTTGTAACAACGGGATCATGTAGATTATCACTGAAAATGCATATCTCAGCTGGAAACCCAACGAAACCGAAGATATCTCAGTCTCCGCATGTCAAACGCACTGCGGAGTGCTGAAAACTCCAGGAAACGTGTTTTTCGCATTCAATAGCACGAAGACCGCGATTTCGGTGATTCTGCATACTTCTCACAGAAGAATATCCAAGATTATCATAGATAATGCATGTCGCAGCTGGCAACCCCACGAAAACGAAGATATCGCGGTTTCCGCAAATCAAACGCACTGTGGAGTGCTGAAAACACCAGGAAACGTGTTTTTCGCATTCAATAGCACGAAAACAGCGATTTCGGTGATTCAGCACACTTATAACCGCAGGATAATGAAGATTATCACTGAAAATGCATATCTCAGCTGGCAACCCAACGAAACCGAAGATATCACAGTTTCCGCATGTCAAACGCACTGCGGAGTGCTGAAAACACCAGGAAACGTGTTTTTCGCATTCAATAGCACGAAACCAGCGATTTCGGTGATTCTGCGCACCTGTAAAAGCAGAATCATGAATTTATCACTGAAAATGCATATCTCAGCTGGAAACCCAACGAAACCGAAGATATCGCAGTTGCCGCATGTCAAACGCACTGTGGAGTGCTGAAAACACCCGAAAACGTGTTTTATGCACTGAATATCACGAAAACAGCGGTTTCGGTGATTCTGCACACTTGTAACAGCTGGATAATGAAAATTATCACTGAAAATGCATATCTCAGCTGGAAACCCAACTATACCGAAGATATTTCTGTTTCCGCATGTCAAACGCACTGCGGAGTGCTGAAAACACCAGGAAACGTGTTTTTCGCATTCAATAGCACGAAGACAGCGATTTCGGTGATTCTGCATACTTCTCACAGAAGAATATCCAAGATTATCATAGATAATGCATGTCGCAGCTGGCAACCCAACGAAACCGAAGATATCACAGTTTCCGCATGTCAAACGCAATGTGGAGTGCTGAAAACACCAGGAAACGTGTTTTTCGCAATCAATAGCACGAAAACAGCGATTTGGGTGTTTCTGCACACCTGTAACAGCAGAATCATTAATTTATCACTAAAAATGCATATCTCAGCTGGAAACCCAACGAAACCGAAGATATCTCAGTCTCCGCATGTCAAACGCACTGCGGAGTGCTGAAAACTCCAGGAAACGTGTTTATCGCATTCAATAGCACGAAGACAGCGATTTCGGTGATTCTGCATACTTCTCACAGAAGAATATCCAAGATTATCATAGATAATGCATGTCGCAGCTGGCAACCCCACGAAAACGAAGATATCGCGGTTTCCGCAAATCAAACGCACTGTGGAGTGCTGAAAACACCAGGAAACGTGTTTTTCGCATTCAATAGCACGAAACCAGCGATTTCGGTGATTCTGCGCACCTGTAAAAGCAGAATCATGAATTTATCACTGAAAATGCATATCTCAGCTGGAAACCCAAAGATACCAAAGATATCGCAGTTTCCGCATGTCAAACGCACTGCGGAGTGCTGAAAACACCAGGAAACGTGTTTTTCGCTTTCAATAGCACGAAAACAGCGATTTCGGTGATTCTGCACACTTGTAACAGCAGAATCATGAATTTACCACTGAAAATGCATATCTCAGCTGGAAACCCCACGAAAACGAAGATATCGCGGTTTCCGCAAATCAAACGCACTGTGGAGTGATGAAAACACCAGGAAACGTGTTTTTCGCATTCAATAGCACGAAACCAGCGATTTCGGTGATTCTGCGCACCTGTAAAAGCAGAATCATGAATTTATCACTGAAAATGCATATCTCAGCTGGAAACCCAAAGATACCAAAGATATCGCGGTTTCCGCATGTCAAACGCACTGTGGAGTTCTGAAAACACAAGGAAACGTGTTTTTCGCATTCAGTAGCACGAAAACAGCGATTTCGGTGATTCTGCACACTTGTAACAACGGGATCATGTAGATTATCACTGAAAATGCATATCTCAGCTGGAAACCCCACGAAAACGAAGATATCGCGGTTTCCGCAAATCAAACGCACTGTGGAGTGATGAAAACACCAGGAAACGTGTTTTTCGCATTCAATAGCACGAAAACAGCGATTTCGGTGATTCAGCACACTTGTAACAGCAGAATCATGAATTTATCACTGAAAATGCATATCTCAGGTGGAAACCCAACGAAACCGAAGATATCACAGTTTCCGCATGTCAAACGCACTGCGGAGTGCTGAAAACACCAGGAAACGTGTTTTTCGCATTCATTAGCACGATACCAGCGATATCGGTGATTCTGCACACTTATAACTGCAGGATAATGAAGATTATCACTGAAAATGCATATCTCAGCTGGAAACCCAACGAAACCGAAGATATCACAGTTTCCGCATGTCAAACGCACTGCGGAGTGCTGAAAACACCAGGAAACGTGTTTTTCGCATTCATTAGCACGTAACCAGCGATTTCGGTGATTCTGCGCACCTGTAAAAGCAGAATCATGAATTTATCACTGAAAATGCATATCTCAGCTGGAAACCCAAAGATACCAAAGATATCGCAGTTTCCGCATGTCAAACGCACTGTGGAGTTCTGAAAACACCAGGAAACGTGTTTTTCGCATTCAATATCACGAAAACAGCGGTTTCGGTGATTCTGCACACTTGTAACTGCAGGATAATGAAGACTATCACTGAAAATGCATATCTCAGCTGGAAACCCAACTATACCGAAGATATTTCTGTTTCCGCATGTCAAACGCACTGCGGAGTGCTGGAAACACCAGGAAACGTGTTCTTCGCTTTCAATACCACGAAAACAGCGATTTCGGTGATTCTGCACACTTGTAACAGCAGAATCATGAATTTATCACTGAAAATGCATATCTCAGCTGGACACCCAACGAAACCGTAGATATCGCGGTTTCCGCATGTCAAACGCACTGTGGAGTTCTGAAAACACAAGGAAACGTGTTTTTCGCATTCAGTAGCACGAAAACAGCGATTTCGGTGATTCTGCACACTTGTAACAACGGGATCATGTAGATTATCACTGAAAATGCATATCTCAGCTGGAAACCCAACGAAACCGAAGATATCACAGTTTTCGCATGTCAAACGCAATGTGGAGTGCTGAAAACACCAGGAAACGTGTTTTTCGCATTCAATATCACGAAAACAGCGATTTCGGTGATTCTGCAAACTTAAAACAGCAGAATCATGAATTTATCACTGAAAATGCATATCTCAGCTGCAAACCCAACGAAACCGAAGATATCACAGTTTTCGCATGTCAAACGCAATGTGGAGTGCTGAAAACACCAGGAAACGTGTTTTTCGCATTCAATAGCACGAAAACAGCGATTTCGGTGATTCTGCACACTTGTAACAGCAGAATCATGAATTTATCACTGATAATACATATCTCAGCTGGAAACCCAAAGATACCAAAGATATCGCAGCTTCCGCATGTCAAACGCACTGTGGAGTTCTGAACATACCAGGAAACGTGTTTTTCGCATTCAATAGCACGAAAACAGAGATTTCGGTGATTCTGCACACTTGAAACAGCAGAATCATGAATTCATCACTGAAAATGCATACCTCAGCTGGAAACCCAACGAAACCGAAGATATCGCAGTTTCCGCATGTCAAACGCAATGTGGAGTGCTGAAAACACCAGGAAACGTGTTTTTCGCATTCAATAGCACGAAAACAGCGATTTCGGTGATTCTGCACACTTGTAACAGCAGAATCATGAATTTATCACTGATAATACATATCTCAGCTGAAAAACTACTGTACCGACGATATCACAGTTTCCGCAAATCAAGCGCACTGCGGAGTGCTGAAAACACCAGGAAACATGTTTTTCGCATTCAATAGAACGAAACCCGCGATTTCGGTGATTCTGCACACCTGTAAAAGCAGAATCATGAATTTATCACTGAAAATGCATATCTCAGCTGGAAACCCAACGAAACCGAAGATATCGCAGTTTCCGCATGTGAAACGCACTGTGGAGTGCTGAAAACACCGGGAAACGTGTTTTTTGCATTCAAAGGCACGAAAACAGCGGTTTCGGTGATTCTGCACACATGTAACAGCAGGATCATGAAGATTATCACTGAAAATGCATATCTCAGCTGGAAACCCAACGATAACGAAGATATCGCAGTTTCCGCATGTCAAACGCAATGTGGAGTGCTGAAAACACCAGGAAACGTGTTTTTCGCATTCAATAGCACGATAACAGCGATTTCGGTGATTCAGCACACTTATAACCGCAGGATAATGAAGATTATCACTGAAAATGCATATCTCAGCTGGAAACCCAACGAAACCGAAGATATCACAGTTTCCGCATGTCAAACGCACTGCGGAGTGCTGAAAACACCAGGAAACGTGTTTTTCGCATTCAATAGCACGAAACCAGCGATTTCGGTGATTCTGCGCACCTGTAAAAGCAGAATCATGAATTTATCACTGAAAATGCATATCTCAGCTGGAAACCAAAAGATACCAAAGATATCGCAGTTTCCGCATGTCAAACGCACTGCGGAGTGCTGAAAACACCAGGAAACGTGTTTTTCGCTTTCAATAGCACGAAAACAGCGATTTCGGTGATTCTGCACACTTGTAACAGCAGAATCATGAATTTATCACTGAAAATGCATATCTCAGCTGGAAACCCAACGAAACCGAAGATATCACAGTTTCCGCATGTCAAACAGAATGTGGAGTGCTGGAAACACCTGGAAACGTGTTTTTCGCAATCAATAGCACGAAAACAGCGATTTGGGTGTTTCTGCACACCTGTAACAGCAGAATCATGAATTTATCACTGAAAATGCATATCTCAGCTGGAAACCCAACGAAACCGTAGATATCGCGGTTTACGCATGTCAATCGAACTGTGGAGTTCTGAAAACACAAGGAAACGTGTTTTTCGCATTCAGTAGCACGAAAACAGCGATTTCGGTGATTCTGCACACTTGTAACAACGGGATCATGTAGATTATCACTGAAAATGCATATCTCAGCTGAAAACCCAACGAAACCGAAGATATCTCAGTCTCCGCATGTCAAACGCACTGCGGAGTGCTGAAAACTCCAGGAAACGTGTTTTTCGCATTCAATAGCACGAAGACAGCGATTTCGGTGATTCTGCGCACCTGTAAAAGCAGAATCATGAATTTATCACTGAAAATGCATATCTCAGCTGGAAACCAAAAGATACCAAAGATATCGCAGTTTCCGCATGTCAAACGCACTGTGGAGTTCTGAAAACACCAGGAAACGTGTTTTTCGCATTCAATAGAACGAAACCCGCGATTTCGGTGATTCTGCACACCTGTAAAAGCAGAATCATGAATTTATCACTGAAAATGCATATCTCAGCTGGTAACCCAAAGATACCAAAGATATCGCAGTTTCCGCATGTCAAACGCACTGTGGAGTTCTGAACATACCAGGAAACGTGTTTTTCGCATTCAATAGCACGAAAACAGCGATTTCGGTGATTCTGCACACTTGTAACAGCAGACTCATGAATTTATCACTGAAAATGCATATCTCAGCTGGAAACCCAACGAAGCCGAAGATATCGCAGTTGCCGCATGTCAAACGCACTGCGGAGTGCTGAAAACTCCAGGAAACGTGTTTTTCGCATTCAATATCACGAAAACAGCGGTTTCGGTGATTCTGAACACTTGTAACTGCAGCATAATGAAGACTATCACTGAAAATGCATATCTCAGCTGGAAACCCAACTATACCGAAGATATTTCTGTTTCCGCATGTCAAACGCACTGCGGAGTGCTGAAAACACCAGGAAACGTGTTTTTCGCATTCAATAGAACGAAACCCGCGATTTCGGTGATTCTGCACACCTGTAAAAGCAGAATCATGAATTTATCACTGAAAATGCATATCTCAGCTGGTAACCCAAAGATACCAAAGATATCGCAGTTTCCGCATGTCAAACGCACTGTGGAGTTCTGAACATACCAGGAAACGTGTTTTTCGCATTCAATAGCACGAAAACAGCGATTTCGGTGATTCTGCACACCTGAAACAGCAGAATCATGAATTTATCACTGAAAATGCATATCTCAGCTGGAAACCCAACGAAACCGAAGATATCGCAGTTCCCGCATGTCAAACGCACTGTCGAGTGCTGAAAGCACCAGAAAACGTGTTTTTCGCATTCAATAGCACGAAAACAGCGATTTCGGTGATTCTGCACACTTGTAACAGCAGACTCATGAATTTATCACTGAAAATGCATATCTCAGCTGGAAACCCAACGAAGCCGAAGATATCGCAGTTGCCGCATGTCAAACGCACTGTGGAGTGCTGAAAACACCAGAAAACGTGTTTTATGCACTGAATATCACGAAAACAGCGGTTTCGGGGAATTCTGCCCACTTGTAACAGCAGGATAATGAAAATTATCACTGAAAATGCATATCTCAGCTGGAAACCCAACTATACCGAAGATATTTCTGTTTCCGCATGTCAAACGCACTGCGGAGTGCTGGAAACACCAGGAAACGTGTTTTTCGCATTCAATAGCACGAAACCAGCGATTTCGGTGATTCTGCGCACCTGTAAAAGCAGAATCATGAATTTATCACTGAAAATGCATATCTCAGCTGGAAACCCAACGAAACCGAAGATATCGCAGTTTCCGCATGTGAAACGCACTGTGGAGTGCTGAAAACACCGGGAAACGTGTTTTTTGCATTCAAAGGCACGAAAACAGCGGTTTCGGTGATTCTGCACACATGTAACAGCAGGATCATGAAGATTATCACTGAAAATGCATATCTCAGCTGGAAACCCAACGATAACGAAGATATCGCAGTTTCCGCATGTCAAACGCAATGTGGAGTGCTGAAAACACCAGGAAACGTGTTTTTCGCATTCAATAGCACGATAACAGCGATTTCGGTGATTCAGCACACTTATAACCGCAGGATAATGAAGATTATCACTGAAAATGCATATCTCAGCTGGAAACCCAACGAAACCGAAGATATCACAGTTTCCGCATGTCAAACGCACTGCGGAGTGCTGAAAACACCAGGAAACGTGTTTTTCGCTTTCAATAGCACGAAAACAGCGATTACGGTGATTCTGCACACTTGTAACAGCAGAATCATGAATTTACCACTGAAAATGCATATCTCAGCTGGAAACCCAACGAAACCGAAGATATCACAGTTTCCGCATGTCAAACGCAATGTGGAGTGCTGAAAACACCAGGAAACGTGTTTTTCGCAATCAATAGCACGAAAACAGCGATGTGGGTGTTTCTGCACACCTGTAACAGCAGAATCATGAATTTATCACTGAAAATGCATATCTCAGCTGGACACCCAACGAAACCGTAGATATCGCGGTTTCCGCATGTCAAACGCACTGTGGAGTTCTGAAAACACAAGGAAACGTGTTTTTCGCATTCAGTAGCACGAAAACAGCGATTTCGGTGATTCTGCACACTTGTAACAACGGGATCATGTAGATTATCACTGAAAATGCATTTCTCAGCTGAAAACCCAACGAAACCGAAGATATCTCAGTCTCCGCATGTCAAACGCACTGCGGAGTGCTGAAAACTCCAGGAAACGTGTTTTTCGCATTCAATAGCACGAAGACAGCGATTTCGGTGATTCTGCACACTTGTAACAACGGGATCATGTAGATTATCACTGAAAATGCATATCTCAGCTGAAAACCCAACGAAACCGAAGATATCTCAGTCTCCGCATGTCAAACGCACTGCGGAGTGCTGAAAACTCCAGGAAACGTGTTTTTCGCATTCAATAGCACGAAGACAGCGATTTCGGTGATTCTGCGCACCTGTAAAAGCAGAATCATGAATTTATCACTGAAAATGCATATCTCAGCTGGAAACCAAAAGATACCAAAGATATCGCAGTTTCCGCATGTCAAACGCACTGTGGAGTTCTGAAAACACCAGGAAACGTGTTTTTCGCATTCAATATCACGAAAACAGCGGTTTCGGTGATTCTGAACACTTGTAACTGCAGCATAATGAAGACTATCACTGAAAATGCATATCTCAGCTGGAAACCCAACTATACCGAAGATATTTCTGTTTCCGCATGTCAAACGCACTGCGGAGTGCTGAAAACACCAGGAAACGTGTTTTTCGCAATCAATAGAACGAAACCCGCGATTTCGGTGATTCTGCACACCTGTAAAAGCAGAATCATGAATTTATCACTGAAAATGCATATCTCAGCTGGTAACCCAAAGATACCAAAGATATCGCAGTTTCCGCATGTCAAACGCACTGTGGAGTTCTGAACATACCAGGAAACGTGTTCTTCGCATTCAATAGCACGAAAACAGCGATTTCGGTGATTCTGCACACTTGAAACAGCAGAATCATGAATTTATCACTGAAAATGCATATCTCAGCTGGAAACCCAACGAAACCGAAGATATCGCAGTTCCCGCATGTCAAACGCACTGTCGAGTGCTGAAAGCACCAGAAAACGTGTTTTTCGCATTCAATAGCACGAAAACAGCGATTTCGGTGATTCTGCACACTTGTAACAGCAGACTCATGAATTTATCACTGAAAATGCATATCTCAGCTGGAAACCCAACGAAGCCGAAGATATCGCAGTTTCCGCATGTGAAACGCACTGTGGAGTGCTGAAAACACCGGGAAACGTGTTTTTTGCATTCAAAGGCACGAAAACAGCGGTTTCGGTGATTCTGCACACATGTAACAGCAGGATCATGAAGATTATCACTGAAAATGCATATCTCAGCTGGAAACCCAACGATAACGAAGATATCGCAGTTTCCGCATGTCAAACGCACTGCGGAGTGCTGGAAACACCAGGAAACGTGTTTTTCGCATTCAATAGCACGATAACAGCGATTTCGGTGATTCAGCACACTTATAACCGCAGGATAATGAAGATTATCACTGAAAATGCATATCTCAGCTGGAAACCCAACGAAACCGAAGATATCACAGTTTCCGCATGTCAAACGCACTGCGGAGTGCTGAAAACACCAGGAAACGTGTTTTTCGCTTTCAATAGCACGAAAACAGCGATTACGGTGATTCTGCACACTTGTAACAGCAGAATCATGAATTTACCACTGAAAATGCATATCTCAGCTGGAAACCCAACGAAACCGAAGATATCACAGTTTCCGCATGTCAAACGCAATGTGGAGTGCTGAAAACACCAGGAAACGTGTTTTTCGCAATCAATAGCACGAAAACAGCGATTTGGGTGTTTCTGCACACCTGTAACAGCAGAATCATGAATTTATCACTGAAAATGCATATCTCAGCTGGACACCCAACGAAACCGTAGATATCGCGGTTTCCGCATGTCAAACGCACTGCGGAGTGCTGAAAACACCAGGAAACGTGTTTTTCGCATTCGTTAGCACGAAACCAGCGATTTCGGTGATTCTGCACACTTGTAACAGCAGAATCATGAATTTACCACTGAAAATGCATATCTCAGCTGGAAACCCAACGAAACCGAAGATATCACAGTTTCCGCATGTCAAACGCAATGTGGAGTGCTGAAAACACCAGGAAACGTGTTTTTCGCAATCAATAGCACGAAAACAGCGATTTGGGTGTTTCTGCACACCTGTAACAGCAGAATCATGAATTTATCACTGAAAATGCATATCTCAGCTGGACACCCAACGAAACCGTAGATATCGCGGTTTCCGCATGTCAAACGCACTGCGGAGTTCTGAAAACACCAGGAAACGTGTTTTTCGCATTCAGTAGCACGAAAACAGCGATTTCGGTGATTCTGCACACTTGTAACAACGGGATCATGTAGATTATCACTGAAAATGCATATCTCAGCTGGAAACCCCACGAAAACGAAGATATCGCGGTTTCCGCAAATCAAACGCACTGTGGAGTGATGAAAACACCAGGAAACGTGTTTTTCGCATTCAATAGCACGAAAACAGCGATTTCGGTGATTCAGCACACTTGTAACAGCAGAATCATGAATTTATCACTGAAAATGCATATCTCAGCTGGAAACCCAAAGATACCAAAGATATCGCAGCTTCCGCATGTCAAACGCACTGTGGAGTTCTGAACATACCAGGAAACGTGTTTTTCGCATTCAATAGCACGAAAACAGAGATTTCGGTGATTCTGCACACTTGAAACAGCAGAATCATGAATTTATCACTGAAAATGCATACCTCAGCTGGAATCCCAACGAAACCGAAGATATCGCAGTTTCCGCATGTCAAACGCAATGTGGAGTGCTGAAAACACCAGGAAACGTGTTTTTCGCATTCAATAGCACGAAAACAGCGATTTCGGTGATTCTGCACACTTGTAACAGCAGAATCATGAATTTATCACTGATAATACATATCTCAGCTGAAAAACTACTGTACCGACGATATCACAGTTTCCGCAAATCAAGCGCACTGCGGAGTGCTGAAAACACCAGGAAACATGTTTTTCGCATTCAATAGAACGAAACCCGCGCTTTCGGTGATTCTGCACACCTGTAAAAGCAGAATCATGAATTTATCACTGAAAATGCATATCTCAGCTGGAAACCCAACGAAACCGAAGATATCGCAGTTTCCGCATGTGAAACGCACTGTGGAGTGCTGAAAACACCGGGAAACGTGTTTTTTGCATTCAAAGGCACGAAAACAGCGGTTTCGGTGATTCTGCACACATGTAACAGCAGGATCATGAAGATTATCACTGAAAATGCATATCTCAGCTGGAAACCCAACGATAACGAAGATATCGCAGTTTCCGCATGTCAAACGCAATGTGGAGTGCTGAAAACACCAGGAAACGTGTTTTTCGCATTCAATAGCACGATAACAGCGATTTCGGTGATTCAGCACACTTATAACCGCAGGATAATGGAGATTATCACTGAAAATGCATATCTCAGCTGGAAACCCAACGAAACCGAAGATATCACAGTTTCCGCATGTCAAACGCACTGCGGAGTGCTGAAAACACCAGGAAACGTGTTTTTCGCAATCAATAGCACGAAACCAGCGATTTCGGTGATTCTGCGCACCTGTAAAAGCAGAATCATGAATTTATCACAGAAAATGCATATCTCAGCTGGAAACCAAAAGATACCAAAGATATCGCAGTTTCCGCATGTCAAACGCACTGCGGAGTGCTGAAAACACCAGGAAACGTGTTTTTCGCTTTCAATAGCACGAAAACAGCGATTTCGGTGATTCTGCACACTTGTAACAGCAGAATCATGAATTTATCACTGAAAATGCATATCTCAGCTGGAAACCCAACGAAACCGAAGATATCACAGTTTCCGCATGTCAAACGCAATGTGGAGTGCTGGAAACACCTGGAAACGTGTTTTTCGCAATCAATAGCACGAAAACAGCGATTTGGGTGTTTCTGCACACCTGTAACAGCAGAATCATGAATTTATCACTGAAAATGCATATCTCAGCTGGAAACCCAACGAAACCGTAGATATCGCGGTTTCCGCATGTCAATCGCACTGTGGAGTTCTGAAAACACAAGGAAACGTGTTTTTCGCTTTCAATAGCACGAAAACAGCGATTTCGGTGATTCTGCACACTTGTAACAGCAGAATCATGAATTTACCACTGAAAATGCATATCTCAGCTGGAAACCCAACGAAACCGAAGATATCACAGTTTCCGCATGTCAAACGCAATGTGGAGTGCTGAAAACACCAGGAAACGTGTTTTTCGCAATCAATAGCACGAAAACAGCGATTTGGGTGTTTCTGCACACCTGTAACAGCAGAATCATGAATTTATCACTGAAAATGCATATCTCAGCTGGCCACCCAACGAAACCGTAGATATCGCGGTTTCCGCATGTCAAACGCACTGTGGAGTTCTGAATACACAAGGAAACGTGTTTTTCGCATTCAGTAGCACGAAAACAGCGATTTCGGTGATTCTGCACACTTGTAACAACGGGATCATGTAGATTATCACTGAAAATGCATATCTCAGCTGGAAACCCCACGAAAACGAAGATATCGCGGTTTCCGCAAATCAAACGCACTGTGGAGTGATGAAAACACCAGGAAACGTGTTTTTCGCATTCAATAGCACGAAAACAGCGATTTCGGTGATTCAGCACACTTGTAACAGCAGAATCATGAATTTATCACTGAAAATGCATATCTCAGGTGGAAACCCAACGAAACCGAAGATATCACAGTTTCCGCATGTCAAACGCACTGCGGAGTGCTGAAAACACCAGGAAACGTGTTTTTCGCATTCATTAGCACGAAACCAGCGATATCGGTGATTCTGCACACTTATAACCGCAGGATAATGAAGATTATCACTGAAAATGCATATCTCAGCTGGAAACCCAACGAAACCGAAGATATCACAGTTTCCGCATGTCAAACGCACTGCGGAGTGCTGAAAACACCAGGAAACGTGTTTTTCGCATTCATTAGCACGAAACCAGCGATTTCGGTGATTCTGCGCACCTGTAAAAGCAGAATCATGAATTTATCACTGAAAATGCATATCTCAGCTGGAAACCCAAAGATACCAAAGATATCGCAGTTTCCGCATGTCAAACGCACTGTGGAGTTCTGAAAACACCAGGAAACGTGTTTTTCGCATTCAATATCACGAAAACAGCGGTTTCGGTGATTCTGCACACTTGCAACTGCAGGATAATGAAGACTATCACTGAAAATGCATATCTCAGCTGGAAACCCAACTATACCGAAGATATTTCTGTTTCCGCATGTCAAACGCACTGCGGAGTGCTGGAAACACCAGGAAACGTGTTCTTCGCTTTCAATAGCACGAAAACAGCGATTTCGGTGATTCTGCACACTTGTAACAGCAGAATCATGAATTTATCACTGAAAATGCATATCTCAGCTGGACACCCAACGAAACCGTAGATATCGCGGTTTCCGCATGTCAAACGCACTGTGGAGTTCTGAAAACACAAGGAAACGTGTTTTTCGCATTCAGTAGCACGAAAACAGCGATTTCGGTGATTCTGCACACTTGTAACAACGGGATCATGTAGATTATCACTGAAAATGCATATCTCAGCTGGAAACCCAACGAAACCGAAGATATCACAGTTTTCGCATGTCAAACGCAATGTGGAGTGCTGAAAACACCAGGAAACGTGTTTTTCGCATTCAATATCACGAAAACAGCGATTTCGGTGATTCTGCAAACTTAAAACAGCAGAATCATGAATTTATCACTGAAAATGCATATCTCAGCTGCAAACCCAACGAAACCGAAGATATCACAGTTTTCGCATGTCAAACGCAATGTGGAGTGCTGAAAACACCAGGAAACGTGTTTTTCGCATTCAATAGCACGAAAACAGCGATTTCGGTGATTCTGCACACTTGTAACAGCAGAATCATGAATTTATCACTGATAATACATATCTCAGCTGGAAACCCAAAGATACCAAAGATATCGCAGCTTCCGCATGTCAAACGCACTGTGGTGTTCTGAACATACCAGGAAACGTGTTTTTCGCATTCAATAGCACGAAAACAGAGATTTCGGTGATTCTGCACACTTGAAACAGCAGAATCATGAATTTATCACTGAAAATGCATACCTCAGCTGGAAACCCAACGAAACCGAAGATATCGCAGTTTCCGCATGTCAAACGCAATGTGGAGTGCTGAAAACACCAGGAAACGTGTTTTTCGCATTCAATAGCACGAAAACAGCGATTTCGGTGATTCTGCACACTTGTAACAGCAGAATCATGAATTTATCACTGATAATACATATCTCAGCTGAAAAACTACTGTACCGACGATATCACAGTTTCCGCAAATCAAGCGCACTGCGGAGTGCTGAAAACACCAGGAAACATGTTTTTCGCATTCAATAGAACGAAACCCGCGATTTCGGTGATTCTGCACACCTGTAAAAGCAGAATCATGAATTTATCACTGAAAATGCATATCTCAGCTGGACACCCAACGAAACCGTAGATATCGCGGTTTCCGCATGTCAAACGCACTGTGGAGTTCTGAAAACACAAGGAAACGTGTTTTTCGCATTCAGTAGCACGAAAACAGCGATTTCGGTGATTCTGCACACTTGTAACAACGGGATCATGTAGATTATCACTGAAAATGCATATCTCAGCTGGAAACCCAACGAAACCGAAGATATCACAGTTTTCGCATGTCAAACGCAATGTGGAGTGCTGAAAACACCAGGAAACGTGTTTTTCGCATTCAATATCACGAAAACAGCGATTTCGGTGATTCTGCAAACTTAAAACAGCAGAATCATGAATTTATCACTGAAAATGCATATCTCAGCTGCAAACCCAACGAAACCGAAGATATCACAGTTTTCGCATGTCAAACGCAATGTGGAGTGCTGAAAACACCAGGAAACGTGTTTTTCGCATTCAATAGCACGAAAACAGCGATTTCGGTGATTCTGCACACTTGTAACAGCAGAATCATGAATTTATCACTGATAATACATATCTCAGCTGGAAACCCAAAGATACCAAAGATATCGCAGCTTCCGCATGTCAAACGCACTGTGGTGTTCTGAACATACCAGGAAACGTGTTTTTCGCATTCAATAGCACGAAAACAGAGATTTCGGTGATTCTGCACACTTGAAACAGCAGAATCATGAATTTATCACTGAAAATGCATACCTCAGCTGGAAACCCAACGAAACCGAAGATATCGCAGTTTCCGCATGTCAAACGCAATGTGGAGTGCTGAAAACACCAGGAAACGTGTTTTTCGCATTCAATAGCACGAAAACAGCGATTTCGGTGATTCTGCACACTTGTAACAGCAGAATCATGAATTTATCACTGATAATACATATCTCAGCTGAAAAACTACTGTACCGACGATATCACAGTTTCCGCAAATCAAGCGCACTGCGGAGTGCTGAAAACACCAGGAAACATGTTTTTCGCATTCAATAGAACGAAACCCGCGATTTCGGTGATTCTGCACACCTGTAAAAGCAGAATCATGAATTTATCACTGAAAATGCATATCTCAGCTGGAAACCCAACGAAACCGAAGATATCGCAGTTTCCGCATGTGAAACGCACTGTGGAGTGCTGAAAACACCGGGAAACGTGTTTTTTGCATTCAAAGGCACGAAAACAGCGGTTTCGGTGATTCTGCACACATGTAACAGCAGGATCATGAAGATTATCACTGAAAATGCGTATCTCAGCTGGAAACCCAACCATAACGAAGATATCGCAGTTTCCGCATGTCAAACGCAATGTGGAGTGCTGAAAACACCAGGAAACGTGTTTTTCGCATTCAATAGCACGATAACAGCGATTTCGGTGATTCAGCACACTTATAACCGCAGGATAATGAAGATTATCACTGAAAATGCATATCTCAGCTGGAAACCCAACGAAACCGAAGATATCACAGTTTCCGCATGTCAAACGCACTGCGGAGTGCTGAAAACACCAGGAAACGTGTTTTTCGCAATCAATAGCACGAAACCAGCGATTTCGGTGATTCTGCGCACCTGTAAAAGCAGAATCATGAATTTATCACTGAAAATGCATATCTCAGCTGGAAACCAAAAGATACCAAAGATATCGCAGTTTCCGCATGTCAAACGCACTGTGGAGTTCTGAAAACACCAGGAAACGTGTTTTTCGCATTCAATATCACGAAAACAGCGGTTTCGGTGATTCTGAACACTTGTAACTGCAGCATAATGAAGACTATCACTGAAAATGCATATCTCAGCTGGAAACCCAACTATACCGAAGATATTTCTGTTTCCGCATGTCAAACGCACTGCGGAGTGCTGAAAACACCAGGAAACGTGTTTTTCGCATTCAATAGAACGAAACCCGCGATTTCGGTGATTCTGCACACCTGTAAAAGCAGAATCATGAATTTATCACTGAAAATGCATATCTCAGCTGGTAACCCAAAGATACCAAAGATATCGCAGCTTCCGCATGTCAAACGCACTGTGGAGTTCTGAACATACCAGGAAACGTGTTTTTCGCATTCAATAGCACGAAAACAGCGATTTCGGTGATTCTGCACACTTGAAACAGCAGTATCATGAATTTATCACTGAAAATGCATATCTCAGCTGGAAACCCAACGAAACCGAAGATATCGCAGTTCCCGCATGTCAAACGCACTGTCGAGTGCTGAAAGCACCAGAAAACGTGTTTTTCGCATTCAATAGCACGAAAACAGCGATTTCGGTGATTCTGCACACTTGTAACAGCAGACTCATGAATTTATCACTGAAAATGCATATCTCAGCTGGAAACCCAACGAAGCCGAAGATATCGCAGTTGCCGCATGTCAAACGCACTGTGGAGTGCTGAAAACACCAGAAAACGTGTTTTATGCACTGAATATCACGAAAACAGCGGTTTCGGGGAATTCTGCCCACTTGTAACAGCAGGATAATGAAAATTATCACTGAAAATGCATATCTCAGCTGGAAACCCAACTATACCGAAGATATTTCTGTTTCCGCATGTCAAACGCACTGCGGAGTGCTGGAAACACCAGGAAACGTGTTTTTCGCATTCAATAGCACGAAACCAGCGATTTCGGTGATTCTGCGCACCTGTAAAAGCAGAATCATGAATTTATCACTGAAAATGCATATCTCAGCTGGAAACCCAACGAAACCGAAGATATCGCAGTTTCCGCATGTGAAACGCACTGTGGAGTGCTGAAAACACCAGGAAACGTGTTTTTCGCTTTCAATAGCACGAAAACAGCGATTTCGGTGATTCTGCACACTTGTAACAGCAGAATCATGAATTTATCACTGAAAATGCATATCTCAGCTGGAAACCCAACGAAACCGAAGATATCGCAGTTTCCGCATGTGAAACGCACTGTGGAGTGCTGAAAACACCGGGAAACGTGTTTTTTGCATTCAAAGGCACGAAAACAGCGGTTTCGGTGATTCTGCACACATGTAACAGCAGGATCATGAAGATTATCACTGAAAATGCATATCTCAGCTGGACACCCAACGAAACCGTAGATATCGCGGTTTCCGCATGTCAAACGCACTGTGGAGTTCTGAAAACACAAGGAAACGTGTTTTTCGCATTCAGTAGCACGAAAACAGCGATTTCGGTGATTCTGCACACTTGAAACAACGGGATCATGTAGATTATCACTGAAAATGCATATCTCAGCTGGAAACCCAACGAAACCGAAGATATCACAGTTTTCGCATGTCAAACGCAATGTGGAGTGCTGAAAACACCAGGAAACGTGTTTTTCGCATTCAATATCACGAAAACAGCGATTTCGGTGATTCTGCAAACTTAAAACAGCAGAATCATGAATTTATCACTGAAAATGCATATCTCAGCTGCAAACCCAACGAAACCGAAGATATCACAGTTTTCGCATGTCAAACGCAATGTGGAGTGCTGAAAACACCAGGAAACGTGTTTTTCGCATTCAATAGCACGAAAACAGCGATTTCGGTGATTCTGCACACTTGTAACAGCAGAATCATGAATTTATCACTGATAATACATATCTCAGCTGGAAACCCAAAGATACCAAAGATATCGCAGCTTCCGCATGTCAAACGCACTGTGGTGTTCTGAACATACCCGGAAACGTGTTTTTCGCTTTCAATAGCACGAAAACAGAGATTTCGGTGATTCTGCACACTTGAAACAGCAGAACCATGAATTTATCACTGAAAATGCATACCTCAGCTGGAAACCCAACGAAACCGAAGATATCGCAGTTTCCGCATGTCAAACGCAATGTGGAGTGCTGAAAACACCAGGAAACGTGTTTTTCGCATTCAATAGCACGAAAACAGCGATTTCGGTGATTCTGCACACTTGAAACAGCAGTATCATGAATTTATCACTGAAAATGCATATCTCAGCTGGAAACCCAACGAAACCGAAGATATCGCAGTTCCCGCATGTCAAACGCACTGTCGAGTGCTGAAAGCACCAGAAAACGTGTTTTTCGCATTCAATAGCACGAAAACAGCGATTTCGGTGATTCTGCACACTTGTAACAGCAGACTCATGAATTTATCACTGAAAATGCATATCTCAGCTGGAAACCCAACGAAGCCGAAGATATCGCAGTTGCCGCATGTCAAACGCACTGTGGAGTGCTGAAAACACCAGAAAACGTGTTTTATGCACTGAATATCACGAAAACAGCGGTTTCGGGGAATTCTGCCCACTTGTAACAGCAGGATAATGAAAATTATCACTGAAAATGCATATCTCAGCTGGAAACCCAACTATACCGAAAATATTTCTGTTTCCGCATGTCAAACGCACTGCGGAGTGCTGGAAACACCAGGAAACGTGTTTTTCGCATTCAATAGCACGAAACCAGCGATTTCGGTGATTCTGCGCACCTGTAAAAGCAGAATCATGAATTTATCACTGAAAATGCATATCTCAGCTGGAAACCCAACGAAACCGAAGATATCGCAGTTTCCGCATGTGAAACGCACTGTGGAGTGCTGAAAACACCAGGAAACGTGTTTTTCGCTTTCAATAGCACGAAAACAGCGATTTCGGTGATTCTGCACACTTGTAACAGCAGAATCATGAATTTATCACTGAAAATGCATATCTCAGCTGGAAACCCAACGAAACCGAAGATATCGCAGTTTCCGCATGTGAAACGCACTGTGGAGTGCTGAAAACACCGGGAAACGTGTTTTTTGCATTCAAAGGCACGAAAACAGCGGTTTCGGTGATTCTGCACACATGTAACAGCAGGATCATGAAGATTATCACTGAAAATGCATATCTCAGCTGGAAAACCAACGATAACGAAGATATCACAGTTTTCGCATGTCAAACGCAATGTGGAGTGCTGAAAACACCAGGAAACGTGTTTTTCGCATTCAATAGCACGAAAACAGCGATTTCGGTGATTCTGCACACTTGTAACAGCAGAATCATGAATTTATCACTGATAATACATATCTCAGCTGGAAACCCAAAGATACCAAAGATATCGCAGCTTCCGCATGTCAAACGCACTGTGGTGTTCTGAACATACCCGGAAACGTGTTTTTCGCATTCAATAGCACGAAAACAGAGATTTCGGTGATTCTGCACACTTGAAACAGCAGAACCATGAATTTATCACTGAAAATGCATACCTCAGCTGGAAACCCAACGAAACCGAATATATCGCAGTTTCCGCATGTCAAACGCAATGTGGAGTGCTGAAAACACCAGGAAACGTGTTTTTCGCATTCAATAGCACGAAAACAGCGATTTCGGTGATTCTGCACACTTGTAACAGCAGAATCATGAATTTATCACTGATAATACATATCTCAGCTGAAAAACTACTGTACCGACGATATCACAGTTTCCGCAAATCAAGCGCACTGCGGAGTGCTGAAAACACCAGGAAACATGTTTTTCGCATTCAATAGAACGAAACCCGCGATTTCGGTGATTCTGCACACCTGTAAAAGCAGAATCATGAATTTATCACTGAAAATGCATATCTCAGCTGGAAACCCAACGAAACCGAAGATATCGCAGTTTCCGCATGTGAAACGCACTGTGGAGTGCTGAAAACACCGGGAAACGTGTTTTTTGCATTCAAAGGCACGAAAACAGCGGTTTCGGTGATTCTGCACACATGTAACAGCAGGATCATGAAGATTATCACTGAAAATGCATATCTCAGCTGGAAACCCAACGATAACGAAGATATCGCAGTTTCCGCATGTCAAACGCAATGTGGAGTGCTGAAAACACCAGGAAACGTGTTTTTCGCATTCAATAGCACGATAACAGCGATTTCGGTGATTCAGCACACTTATAACCGCAGGATAATGAAGATTATCACTGAAAATGCATATCTCAGCTGGAAACCCAACGAAACCGAAGATATCACAGTTTCCGCATGTCAAACGCACTGCGGAGTGCTGAAAACACCAGGAAACGTGTTTTTCGCAATCAATAGCACGAAACCAGCGATTTCGGTGATTCTGCGCACCTGTAAAAGCAGAATCATGAATTTATCACTGAAAATGCATATCTCAGCTGGAAACCAAAAGATACCAAATATATCGCAGTTTCCGCATGTCAAACGCACTGCGGAGTGCTGAAAACACCAGGAAACGTGTTTTTCGCTTTCAATAGCACGAAAACAGCGATTTCGGTGATTCTGCACACTAGTAACAACGGGATCATGTAGATTATCACTGAAAATGCATATCTCAGCTGAAAACCCAACGAAACCGAAGATATCTCAGTCTCCGCATGTCAAACGCACTGCGGAGTGCTGAAAACTCCAGGAAACGTGTTTTTCGCATTCAATAGCACGAAGACAGCGATTTCGGTGATTCTGCACACTTGTAACAGCAGAATCATGAATTTATCACTGATAATACATATCTCAGCTGAAAAACTACTGTACCGACGATATCACAGTTTCCGCAAATCAAGCGCACTGCGGAGTGCTGAAAACACCAGGAAACATGTTTTTCGCATTCAATAGAACGAAACCCGCGCTTTCGGTGATTCTGCACACCTGTAAAAGCAGAATCATGAATTTATCACTGAAAATGCATATCTCAGCTGGAAACCCAACGAAACCGAAGATATCGCAGTTTCCGCATGTGAAACGCACTGTGGAGTGCTGAAAACACCGGGAAACGTGTTTTTTGCATTCAAAGGCACGAAAACAGCGGTTTCGGTGATTCTGCACACATGTAACAGCAGGATCATGAAGATTATCACTGAAAATGCATATCTCAGCTGGAAACCCAACGATAACGAAGATATCGCAGTTTCCGCATGTCAAACGCAATGTGGAGTGCTGAAAACACCAGGAAACGTGTTTTTCGCATTCAATAGCACGATAACAGCGATTTCGGTGATTCAGCACACTTATAACCGCAGGATAATGGAGATTATCACTGAAAATGCATATCTCAGCTGGAAACCCAACGAAACCGAAGATATCACAGTTTCCGCATGTCAAACGCACTGCGGAGTGCTGAAAACACCAGGAAACGTGTTTTTCGCAATCAATAGCACGAAACCAGCGATTTCGGTGATTCTGCGCACCTGTAAAAGCAGAATCATGAATTTATCACAGAAAATGCATATCTCAGCTGGAAACCAAAAGATACCAAAGATATCGCAGTTTCCGCATGTCAAACGCACTGCGGAGTGCTGAAAACACCAGGAAACGTGTTTTTCGCTTTCAATAGCACGAAAACAGCGATTTCGGTGATTCTGCACACTTGTAACAGCAGAATCATGAATTTATCACTGAAAATGCATATCTCAGCTGGAAACCCAACGAAACCGAAGATATCACAGTTTCCGCATGTCAAACGCAATGTGGAGTGCTGGAAACACCTGGAAACGTGTTTTTCGCAATCAATAGCACGAAAACAGCGATTTGGGTGTTTCTGCACACCTGTAACAGCAGAATCATGAATTTATCACTGAAAATGCATATCTCAGCTGGAAACCCAACGAAACCGTAGATATCGCGGTTTCCGCATGTCAATCGCACTGTGGAGTTCTGAAAACACAAGGAAACGTGTTTTTCGCTTTCAATAGCACGAAAACAGCGATTTCGGTGATTCTGCACACTTGTAACAGCAGAATCATGAATTTACCACTGAAAATGCATATCTCAGCTGGAAACCCAACGAAACCGAAGATATCACAGTTTCCGCATGTCAAACGCAATGTGGAGTGCTGAAAACACCAGGAAACGTGTTTTTCGCAATCAATAGCACGAAAACAGCGATTTGGGTGTTTCTGCACACCTGTAACAGCAGAATCATGAATTTATCACTGAAAATGCATATCTCAGCTGGCCACCCAACGAAACCGTAGATATCGCGGTTTCCGCATGTCAAACGCACTGTGGAGTTCTGAATACACAAGGAAACGTGTTTTTCGCATTCAGTAGCACGAAAACAGCGATTTCGGTGATTCTGCACACTTGTAACAACGGGATCATGTAGATTATCACTGAAAATGCATATCTCAGCTGGAAACCCCACGAAAACGAAGATATCGCGGTTTCCGCAAATCAAACGCACTGTGGAGTGATGAAAACACCAGGAAACGTGTTTTTCGCATTCAATAGCACGAAAACAGCGATTTCGGTGATTCAGCACACTTGTAACAGCAGAATCATGAATTTATCACTGAAAATGCATATCTCAGGTGGAAACCCAACGAAACCGAAGATATCACAGTTTCCGCATGTCAAACGCACTGCGGAGTGCTGAAAACACCAGGAAACGTGTTTTTCGCATTCATTAGCACGAAACCAGCGATATCGGTGATTCTGCACACTTATAACCGCAGGATAATGAAGATTATCACTGAAAATGCATATCTCAGCTGGAAACCCAACGAAACCGAAGATATCACAGTTTCCGCATGTCAAACGCACTGCGGAGTGCTGAAAACACCAGGAAACGTGTTTTTCGCATTCATTAGCACGAAACCAGCGATTTCGGTGATTCTGCGCACCTGTAAAAGCAGAATCATGAATTTATCACTGAAAATGCATATCTCAGCTGGAAACCCAAAGATACCAAAGATATCGCAGTTTCCGCATGTCAAACGCACTGTGGAGTTCTGAAAACACCAGGAAACGTGTTTTTCGCATTCAATATCACGAAAACAGCGGTTTCGGTGATTCTGCACACTTGCAACTGCAGGATAATGAAGACTATCACTGAAAATGCATATCTCAGCTGGAAACCCAACTATACCGAAGATATTTCTGTTTCCGCATGTCAAACGCACTGCGGAGTGCTGGAAACACCAGGAAACGTGTTCTTCGCTTTCAATAGCACGAAAACAGCGATTTCGGTGATTCTGCACACTTGTAACAGCAGAATCATGAATTTATCACTGAAAATGCATATCTCAGCTGGACACCCAACGAAACCGTAGATATCGCGGTTTCCGCATGTCAAACGCACTGTGGAGTTCTGAAAACACAAGGAAACGTGTTTTTCGCATTCAGTAGCACGAAAACAGCGATTTCGGTGATTCTGCACACTTGTAACAACGGGATCATGTAGATTATCACTGAAAATGCATATCTCAGCTGGAAACCCAACGAAACCGAAGATATCACAGTTTTCGCATGTCAAACGCAATGTGGAGTGCTGAAAACACCAGGAAACGTGTTTTTCGCATTCAATATCACGAAAACAGCGATTTCGGTGATTCTGCAAACTTAAAACAGCAGAATCATGAATTTATCACTGAAAATGCATATCTCAGCTGCAAACCCAACGAAACCGAAGATATCACAGTTTTCGCATGTCAAACGCAATGTGGAGTGCTGAAAACACCAGGAAACGTGTTTTTCGCATTCAATAGCACGAAAACAGCGATTTCGGTGATTCTGCACACTTGTAACAGCAGAATCATGAATTTATCACTGATAATACATATCTCAGCTGGAAACCCAAAGATACCAAAGATATCGCAGCTTCCGCATGTCAAACGCACTGTGGTGTTCTGAACATACCAGGAAACGTGTTTTTCGCATTCAATAGCACGAAAACAGAGATTTCGGTGATTCTGCACACTTGAAACAGCAGAATCATGAATTTATCACTGAAAATGCATACCTCAGCTGGAAACCCAACGAAACCGAAGATATCGCAGTTTCCGCATGTCAAACGCAATGTGGAGTGCTGAAAACACCAGGAAACGTGTTTTTCGCATTCAATAGCACGAAAACAGCGATTTCGGTGATTCTGCACACTTGTAACAGCAGAATCATGAATTTATCACTGATAATACATATCTCAGCTGAAAAACTACTGTACCGACGATATCACAGTTTCCGCAAATCAAGCGCACTGCGGAGTGCTGAAAACACCAGGAAACATGTTTTTCGCATTCAATAGAACGAAACCCGCGATTTCGGTGATTCTGCACACCTGTAAAAGCAGAATCATGAATTTATCACTGAAAATGCATATCTCAGCTGGACACCCAACGAAACCGTAGATATCGCGGTTTCCGCATGTCAAACGCACTGTGGAGTTCTGAAAACACAAGGAAACGTGTTTTTCGCATTCAGTAGCACGAAAACAGCGATTTCGGTGATTCTGCACACTTGTAACAACGGGATCATGTAGATTATCACTGAAAATGCATATCTCAGCTGGAAACCCAACGAAACCGAAGATATCACAGTTTTCGCATGTCAAACGCAATGTGGAGTGCTGAAAACACCAGGAAACGTGTTTTTCGCATTCAATATCACGAAAACAGCGATTTCGGTGATTCTGCAAACTTAAAACAGCAGAATCATGAATTTATCACTGAAAATGCATATCTCAGCTGCAAACCCAACGAAACCGAAGATATCACAGTTTTCGCATGTCAAACGCAATGTGGAGTGCTGAAAACACCAGGAAACGTGTTTTTCGCATTCAATAGCACGAAAACAGCGATTTCGGTGATTCTGCACACTTGTAACAGCAGAATCATGAATTTATCACTGATAATACATATCTCAGCTGGAAACCCAAAGATACCAAAGATATCGCAGCTTCCGCATGTCAAACGCACTGTGGTGTTCTGAACATACCAGGAAACGTGTTTTTCGCATTCAATAGCACGAAAACAGAGATTTCGGTGATTCTGCACACTTGAAACAGCAGAATCATGAATTTATCACTGAAAATGCATACCTCAGCTGGAAACCCAACGAAACCGAAGATATCGCAGTTTCCGCATGTCAAACGCAATGTGGAGTGCTGAAAACACCAGGAAACGTGTTTTTCGCATTCAATAGCACGAAAACAGCGATTTCGGTGATTCTGCACACTTGTAACAGCAGAATCATGAATTTATCACTGATAATACATATCTCAGCTGAAAAACTACTGTACCGACGATATCACAGTTTCCGCAAATCAAGCGCACTGCGGAGTGCTGAAAACACCAGGAAACATGTTTTTCGCATTCAATAGAACGAAACCCGCGATTTCGGTGATTCTGCACACCTGTAAAAGCAGAATCATGAATTTATCACTGAAAATGCATATCTCAGCTGGAAACCCAACGAAACCGAAGATATCGCAGTTTCCGCATGTGAAACGCACTGTGGAGTGCTGAAAACACCGGGAAACGTGTTTTTTGCATTCAAAGGCACGAAAACAGCGGTTTCGGTGATTCTGCACACATGTAACAGCAGGATCATGAAGATTATCACTGAAAATGCGTATCTCAGCTGGAAACCCAACCATAACGAAGATATCGCAGTTTCCGCATGTCAAACGCAATGTGGAGTGCTGAAAACACCAGGAAACGTGTTTTTCGCATTCAATAGCACGATAACAGCGATTTCGGTGATTCAGCACACTTATAACCGCAGGATAATGAAGATTATCACTGAAAATGCATATCTCAGCTGGAAACCCAACGAAACCGAAGATATCACAGTTTCCGCATGTCAAACGCACTGCGGAGTGCTGAAAACACCAGGAAACGTGTTTTTCGCAATCAATAGCACGAAACCAGCGATTTCGGTGATTCTGCGCACCTGTAAAAGCAGAATCATGAATTTATCACTGAAAATGCATATCTCAGCTGGAAACCAAAAGATACCAAAGATATCGCAGTTTCCGCATGTCAAACGCACTGTGGAGTTCTGAAAACACCAGGAAACGTGTTTTTCGCATTCAATATCACGAAAACAGCGGTTTCGGTGATTCTGAACACTTGTAACTGCAGCATAATGAAGACTATCACTGAAAATGCATATCTCAGCTGGAAACCCAACTATACCGAAGATATTTCTGTTTCCGCATGTCAAACGCACTGCGGAGTGCTGAAAACACCAGGAAACGTGTTTTTCGCATTCAATAGAACGAAACCCGCGATTTCGGTGATTCTGCACACCTGTAAAAGCAGAATCATGAATTTATCACTGAAAATGCATATCTCAGCTGGTAACCCAAAGATACCAAAGATATCGCAGCTTCCGCATGTCAAACGCACTGTGGAGTTCTGAACATACCAGGAAACGTGTTTTTCGCATTCAATAGCACGAAAACAGCGATTTCGGTGATTCTGCACACTTGAAACAGCAGTATCATGAATTTATCACTGAAAATGCATATCTCAGCTGGAAACCCAACGAAACCGAAGATATCGCAGTTCCCGCATGTCAAACGCACTGTCGAGTGCTGAAAGCACCAGAAAACGTGTTTTTCGCATTCAATAGCACGAAAACAGCGATTTCGGTGATTCTGCACACTTGTAACAGCAGACTCATGAATTTATCACTGAAAATGCATATCTCAGCTGGAAACCCAACGAAGCCGAAGATATCGCAGTTGCCGCATGTCAAACGCACTGTGGAGTGCTGAAAACACCAGAAAACGTGTTTTATGCACTGAATATCACGAAAACAGCGGTTTCGGGGAATTCTGCCCACTTGTAACAGCAGGATAATGAAAATTATCACTGAAAATGCATATCTCAGCTGGAAACCCAACGAAACCGAAGATATCGCAGTTTCCGCATGTGAAACGCACTGTGGAGTGCTGAAAACACCAGGAAACGTGTTTTTCGCTTTCAATAGCACGAAAACAGCGATTTCGGTGATTCTGCACACTTGTAACAGCAGAATCATGAATTTATCACTGAAAATGCATATCTCAGCTGGAAACCCAACGAAACCGAAGATATCGCAGTTTCCGCATGTGAAACGCACTGTGGAGTGCTGAAAACACCGGGAAACGTGTTTTTTGCATTCAAAGGCACGAAAACAGCGGTTTCGGTGATTCTGCACACATGTAACAGCAGGATCATGAAGATTATCACTGAAAATGCATATCTCAGCTGGACACCCAACGAAACCGTAGATATCGCGGTTTCCGCATGTCAAACGCACTGTGGAGTTCTGAAAACACAAGGAAACGTGTTTTTCGCATTCAGTAGCACGAAAACAGCGATTTCGGTGATTCTGCACACTTGAAACAACGGGATCATGTAGATTATCACTGAAAATGCATATCTCAGCTGGAAACCCAACGAAACCGAAGATATCACAGTTTTCGCATGTCAAACGCAATGTGGAGTGCTGAAAACACCAGGAAACGTGTTTTTCGCATTCAATATCACGAAAACAGCGATTTCGGTGATTCTGCAAACTTAAAACAGCAGAATCATGAATTTATCACTGAAAATGCATATCTCAGCTGCAAACCCAACGAAACCGAAGATATCACAGTTTTCGCATGTCAAACGCAATGTGGAGTGCTGAAAACACCAGGAAACGTGTTTTTCGCATTCAATAGCACGAAAACAGCGATTTCGGTGATTCTGCACACTTGTAACAGCAGAATCATGAATTTATCACTGATAATACATATCTCAGCTGGAAACCCAAAGATACCAAAGATATCGCAGCTTCCGCATGTCAAACGCACTGTGGTGTTCTGAACATACCCGGAAACGTGTTTTTCGCTTTCAATAGCACGAAAACAGAGATTTCGGTGATTCTGCACACTTGAAACAGCAGAACCATGAATTTATCACTGAAAATGCATACCTCAGCTGGAAACCCAACGAAACCGAAGATATCGCAGTTTCCGCATGTCAAACGCAATGTGGAGTGCTGAAAACACCAGGAAACGTGTTTTTCGCATTCAATAGCACGAAAACAGCGATTTCGGTGATTCTGCACACTTGAAACAGCAGTATCATGAATTTATCACTGAAAATGCATATCTCAGCTGGAAACCCAACGAAACCGAAGATATCGCAGTTCCCGCATGTCAAACGCACTGTCGAGTGCTGAAAGCACCAGAAAACGTGTTTTTCGCATTCAATAGCACGAAAACAGCGATTTCGGTGATTCTGCACACTTGTAACAGCAGACTCATGAATTTATCACTGAAAATGCATATCTCAGCTGGAAACCCAACGAAGCCGAAGATATCGCAGTTGCCGCATGTCAAACGCACTGTGGAGTGCTGAAAACACCAGAAAACGTGTTTTATGCACTGAATATCACGAAAACAGCGGTTTCGGGGAATTCTGCCCACTTGTAACAGCAGGATAATGAAAATTATCACTGAAAATGCATATCTCAGCTGGAAACCCAACTATACCGAAAATATTTCTGTTTCCGCATGTCAAACGCACTGCGGAGTGCTGGAAACACCAGGAAACGTGTTTTTCGCATTCAATAGCACGAAACCAGCGATTTCGGTGATTCTGCGCACCTGTAAAAGCAGAATCATGAATTTATCACTGAAAATGCATATCTCAGCTGGAAACCCAACGAAACCGAAGATATCGCAGTTTCCGCATGTGAAACGCACTGTGGAGTGCTGAAAACACCAGGAAACGTGTTTTTCGCTTTCAATAGCACGAAAACAGCGATTTCGGTGATTCTGCACACTTGTAACAGCAGAATCATGAATTTATCACTGAAAATGCATATCTCAGCTGGAAACCCAACGAAACCGAAGATATCGCAGTTTCCGCATGTGAAACGCACTGTGGAGTGCTGAAAACACCGGGAAACGTGTTTTTTGCATTCAAAGGCACGAAAACAGCGGTTTCGGTGATTCTGCACACATGTAACAGCAGGATCATGAAGATTATCACTGAAAATGCATATCTCAGCTGGAAAACCAACGATAACGAAGATATCACAGTTTTCGCATGTCAAACGCAATGTGGAGTGCTGAAAACACCAGGAAACGTGTTTTTCGCATTCAATAGCACGAAAACAGCGATTTCGGTGATTCTGCACACTTGTAACAGCAGAATCATGAATTTATCACTGATAATACATATCTCAGCTGGAAACCCAAAGATACCAAAGATATCGCAGCTTCCGCATGTCAAACGCACTGTGGTGTTCTGAACATACCCGGAAACGTGTTTTTCGCATTCAATAGCACGAAAACAGAGATTTCGGTGATTCTGCACACTTGAAACAGCAGAACCATGAATTTATCACTGAAAATGCATACCTCAGCTGGAAACCCAACGAAACCGAAGATATCGCAGTTTCCGCATGTCAAACGCAATGTGGAGTGCTGAAAACACCAGGAAACGTGTTTTTCGCATTCAATAGCACGAAAACAGCGATTTCGGTGATTCTGCACACTTGTAACAGCAGAATCATGAATTTATCACTGATAATACATATCTCAGCTGAAAAACTACTGTACCGACGATATCACAGTTTCCGCAAATCAAGCGCACTGCGGAGTGCTGAAAACACCAGGAAACATGTTTTTCGCATTCAATAGAACGAAACCCGCGATTTCGGTGATTCTGCACACCTGTAAAAGCAGAATCATGAATTTATCACTGAAAATGCATATCTCAGCTGGAAACCCAACGAAACCGAAGATATCGCAGTTTCCGCATGTGAAACGCACTGTGGAGTGCTGAAAACACCGGGAAACGTGTTTTTTGCATTCAAAGGCACGAAAACAGCGGTTTCGGTGATTCTGCACACATGTAACAGCAGGATCATGAAGATTATCACTGAAAATGCATATCTCAGCTGGAAACCCAACGATAACGAAGATATCGCAGTTTCCGCATGTCAAACGCAATGTGGAGTGCTGAAAACACCAGGAAACGTGTTTTTCGCATTCAATAGCACGATAACAGCGATTTCGGTGATTCAGCACACTTATAACCGCAGGATAATGAAGATTATCACTGAAAATGCATATCTCAGCTGGAAACCCAACGAAACCGAAGATATCACAGTTTCCGCATGTCAAACGCACTGCGGAGTGCTGAAAACACCAGGAAACGTGTTTTTCGCAATCAATAGCACGAAACCAGCGATTTCGGTGATTCTGCGCACCTGTAAAAGCAGAATCATGAATTTATCACTGAAAATGCATATCTCAGCTGGAAACCAAAAGATACCAAATATATCGCAGTTTCCGCATGTCAAACGCACTGCGGAGTGCTGAAAACACCAGGAAACGTGTTTTTCGCTTTCAATAGCACGAAAACAGCGATTTCGGTGATTCTGCACACTAGTAACAACGGGATCATGTAGATTATCACTGAAAATGCATATCTCAGCTGAAAACCCAACGAAACCGAAGATATCTCAGTCTCCGCATGTCAAACGCACTGCGGAGTGCTGAAAACTCCAGGAAACGTGTTTTTCGCATTCAATAGCACGAAGACAGCGATTTCGGTGATTCTGCGCACCTGTAAAAGCAGAATCATGAATTTATCACTGAAAATGCATATCTCTGCTGGAAACCCAACGAAACCGAAGATATCACAGTTTCCGCATGTCAAACGCAATGTGGAGTGCTGGAAACACCTGGAAACGTGTTTTTCGCAATAAATAGCACGAAAACTGCGATTTGGGTGTTTCTGCACACCTGTAACAGCAGAATCATCAATTTATCACTGAAAATGCATATCTCAGCTGGAAACCCAACGAAACCGTAGATATCGCGGTTTCCGCATGTCAAACGCACTGTGGAGTTCTGAAAACACAAGGAAACGTGTTTTTCGCATTCAGTAGCACGAAAACAGCGATTTCGGTGATTCTGCACACTTGTAACAACGGGATCATGTAGATTATCACTGAAAATGCATATCTCAGCTGAAAACCCAACGAAACCGAAAATATCTCAGTCTCCGCATGTCAAACGCACTGCGGAGTGCTGAAAACTCCAGGAAACGTGTTTTTCGCATTCAATAGAACGAAGACAGCGATTTCGGTGATTCTGCATACTTCTCACAGAAGAATATCCAAGATTATCATAGATAATGCATGTCGCAGCTGGCAACCCCACGAAAACGAAGATATCGCGGTTTCCGCAAATCAAACGCACTGTGGAGTGCTGAAAACACCAGGAAACGTGTTTTTCGCATTCAATAGCACGAAAACAGCGATTTCGGTGATTCAGCACACTTGTAACAGCAGAATCATGAATTTATCACTGAAAATGCATATCTCAGCTGGAAACCCAAAGATACCAAAGATATCGCAGTTTCCGCATGTCAAACGCACTGTGGAGTTCTGAAAACACCAGGAAACGTGTTTTTCGCATTCAATATCACGAAAACAGCGGTTTCGGTGATTCTGCACACTTGTAACTGCAGCATAATGAAGACTATCACTGAAAATGCATATCTCAGCTGGAAACCCAACTATACCGAAGATATTTCTGTTTCCGCATGTCAAACGCACTGCGGAGTGCAGAAAACACCAGGAAACGTGTTTTTCGCATTCAATAGAACGAAACCCGTGATTTCGGTGATTCTGCACACCTGTAAAAGCAGAATCATGAATTTATCACTGAAAATGCATATCTCAGCTGGTAACCCAAAGATACCAAAGATATCGCAGCTTCCGCATGTCAAACGCACTGTGGAGTTCTGAACATACCAGGAAACGTGTTTTTCGCATTCAATAGCACGAAAACAGCGATTTCGGTGATTCTGCACACTTGAAACAGCAGAATCATGAATTTATCACTGAAAATGCATATCTCAGCTGGAAACCCAACGAAACCGAAGATATCGCAGTTCCCGCATGTCAAACGCACTGTCGAGTGCTGAAAGCACCAGAAAACGTGTTTTTCGCATTCAATAGCACGAAAACAGCGATTTCGGTGATTCTGCACACTTGTAACAGCAGACTCATGAATTTATCACTGAAAATGCATATCTCAGCTGGAAACCCAACGAAGCCGAAGATATCGCAGTTGCCGCATGTCAAACGCACTGTGGAGTGCTGAAAACACCAGAAAACGTGTTTTATGCACTGAATATCACGAAAACAGCGGTTTCGGGGAATTCTGCCCACTTGTAACAGCAGGATAATGAAAATTATCACTGAAAATGCATATCTCAGCTGGAAACCCAACTATACCGAAGATATTTCTGTTTCCGCCTGTCAAACGCACTGCGGAGTGCTGGAAACACCAGGAAACGTGTTTTTCGCTTTCAATAGCACGAAAACAGCGATTTCGGTGATTCTGCACACTTGTAACAGCAGAATCATGAATTTATCACTGAAAATGCATATCTCAGCTGGAAACCCAACGAAACCGAAGATATCACAGTTTCCGCATGTCAAACGCAATGTGGAGTGCTGAAAACACCAGGAAACGTGTTTTCCGCAATCAATAGCACGAAAACAGCGGTTTGGGTGTTTCTGCGCACCTGTAACAGCAGAATCATGAATTTATCACTGAAAATGCATATCTCAGCTGGACACCCAACGAAACCGTAGATATCGCGGTTTCCGCATGTCAAACGCACTGTGGAGTTCTGAAAACACAAGGAAACGTGTTTTTCGCATTCAGTAGCACGAAAACTGCGATTTCGGTGATTCTGCACACTTGTAACAACGGGATCATGTAGATTATCACTGAAAATGCATATCTCAGCTGGAAACCCAACGAAACCGAAGATATCACAGTTTTCGCATGTCAAACGCAATGTGGAGTGCTGAAAACACCAGGAAACGTGTTTTTCGCATTCAATATCACGAAAACAGCGATTTCAGTGATTCTGCAAACTTAAAACAGCAGAATCATGAATTTATCAGTGAAAATCCATATCTCAGCTGCAAACCCAACGAAACCGAAGATATCACAGTTTTCGCATGTCAAACGCAATGTGGAGTGCTGAAGACACCAGGAAACGTGTTTTTCGCATTCAATAGCACGAAAACAGCGATTTCGGTGATTCTGCACACTTGTAACACCAGAATCATGAATTTATCACTGATAATACATATCTCAGCTGAAAAACTACTGTACCGACGATATCACAGTTTCCGCAAAATCAAGCGCACTGTGGAGTGTTGAAAACACCAGGAAACGTGTTTTCGCATTCAATAGCACGACAACAGCGGTTTCGGTGATTCTGCACACTTGTAACAGCAGGATAATGAAGATTATTACTGAAAATGCATATCTCAGCTGGAAACCCAACGAAACCGAAGATATCGCAGTTTCCGCATGACAAACGCACTGCGGAGTGCTGAAAACTCCAGGAAACGTGTTTTTCGCATTCAATAGCGCGAAGACAGCGATTTCGGTGATTCTGCATACTTCTCACAGAAGAATATCCAAGATTATCATAGATAATGCATGTCGCAGCTGGCAACCCCACGAAAACGAAGATATCGCGGTTTCCGCATATCAAACGCACTGTGGAGTGCTGAAAACACCAGGAAACGTGTTTTTCGCATTCAATAGCACGAAAACAGCGATTTCGGTGATTCAGCACACTTGCAACAGCAGAATCATGAATTTATCACTGAAAATGCATATCTCAGTTGGAAACCCAACGAAACCGGAGATGTCACAGTTTCCGCATGTCAAACGCGATGTGGAGTGCTGAAAACACCAGGAAACGTGTTTTTCGCATTCAATAGCACGAAAACAGCGATTTCGGTGATTCTGCACACTTGTAACAGCAGAATCATGAATTTATCACTGAAAATGCATATCTCAGCTGGAAACCCAACTGTACCGATGATATCGCAGTTTCCGCAAATCAAACGCACTGTGGAGTGCTGAAAACACCAGGAAACGTGTTTTCGCATTCAATAGCACGAAAACAGTGGTTTCGGTGATTCTGCACACTTGTAACAGAAGAATCATGAATTTATCACTGAAAACGCATATCTCAGCTGGAAACCCAGCGATACCGAAGATATCGCAGTTTCCAAATGTGAAACGCACTGTGCAGTGCTGAAAACACCAGAGAACGTGTTTTTCGCATTCAATAGCACGAAACCAGCGATTTCGGTGATTCTGCACACCTGTAAAAGCAGAATCATGAATTTATCACTGAAAATGCATATCTCAGCTGGAAACCCAACGAAATCGAAGATATCGCAGTTTCCGCAAATCAAACGCACTGTGGAGTGCTGAAAACACCAGGAAACGTGTTTTCGCATTCAATAGCACGAAAACAGCGGTTTCGGTGATTCTGCACACTTGTAACAGCAGGATCATGAAGATTATCACTGAAAATGCATATCTCAGCTGGAAAACCAACGAAACCGAAGATATCGCAGTTTCCGCATGTCAAGCGCACTGTGGAGTGCTGAAAATACCAGGAAACGTTTTTTTCGCATTCAGTAGCACGAAAACAGCGATTTCGGTGATTCTGCACACTTGTAACAGCAGAATCATGAATTTATCACTGAAAATGCATATCTCAGCTGGAAACCCAACTGTACCGACGAAATCACAGTTTCCGCAAATCAAGCGCACTGTGGAGTGCTGAAAACACCAGGAAACGTGATTTTCGCTATCAATAGCACGAAAACAGCGATTTCGGTGATTGTGCACACTTGTAACAGCAGAATCATGAATTTATCACTGAAAATGCATATCTCAGCTGGAAAACCAACGATACAGAAGATATCGCATTTTCCGCATGTCAAACGCACTGTGGAGTGCTGAAAACACCAGGAAACGTGTTTTTCGCATTCAACAGCACGAAAACAGCGATTTCGGTGATTCTGCACACTTGTAACAGCAGAATCGAGATATTTATAACTGAAACTGCATATCTCTGCTGGAAACCCAAAGATACCAAAGATTTCGCAGTTTCCGCATGTCAAACGCACTGTGGAGTTCTGAAAACACCAGGAAACGTGTTTTTCGCATTCAACAGCACGAAAACAGCGATTTCGGTGATTCTGCACACTTGTAACAGCAGAATCGAGAAATTAATAACTGAAACTGCATATCTCTGCTGGAAACCCAAAGATACCGAAGATATCGCAGTTTCCGCAAATCAAACGCACTGCGGAGTGCTGAAATACCAGCAAACGTGTTCTATGCATTCAATAGCACGAAAACAGCGGTTTCGGTGATTCTGCGCACTTGTAACAGCAGGATAATGAAGATTATCACTGAAAATGCATATCTCAGCTGGAAACCCAACAATACCGAAGATATCTCAGTTTTCGCATGTCAAACGCACTGCGGAGTGCTGACAACTCCAGGAAACGTGTTTTTCGCATTCAATACAACGAAAACAGCGATTTGGGTGATTCTGCACACTTGTAACAGCAGGTTCATGAAGATTATCACTGAAAATGCATATTTCAGCTGGAAACCCAACGAAACCGAAGATGTCGCAGTTTCCGCATGTCAAACGCTCTGTGGAGTGCTGAAAACACCAGAAAACGTGTTTTTCGCATTCAATAGCACGGAAACAGCGATTTCGGTGATTCTGCATACTTTTCACAGAAGAATATCCAAGATTATCGTAGATAATGCACGTCTCAGCTGGCAACCCCACGAAAACGACGATATCGCTGTTTCCGCAAATCAAACGCATTGTGGAGTGCTGAAAACACCAGGAAACGTGTTTTATGCATTCAATAGCACGAAAACACCGGTTTCGGTGATTCTGCGCACTTGTAACAGCAGGATAATGATGATTATCACTGAAAATGCATATCTCAGCTGGAAACCCAACTATACCGAAGATATCTCAGTTTCCGCATGTCAAACGCACTGCGGAGTGCTGAAAACTCCAGGAAACGTGTTTTTCGCTTTCAATAGCACGAAAACAGCGATTACGGTGATTCTGCACACTTGTAACAGCGGAATCATGAATTTATCACTGAAAACGCATATCTCATCTGGAAACCCAGCGATACCGACGATATCACTGTTTCCGTAAATCAAGCGCACTGTGGAGTGCTGAAAACAATTGGAAACGTGTTTTTCGCTTTCAATAGCACGAGAACAGCGATTTCGGTGATTCTGCACACTTGTAACAGCAGAATCATGAATTTATCACTGAAAACGCATATCTCATCTGGAAACCCAGCGATACTGAAGATATCGCAGTTTCCAAATGTGAAACGCACTGTGCAGTGCTGAACACACCAGAAAACGTGTTTTTCGCATTCAATAGCACGAAACCAGCGATTTCGGTGATTCTGCACACCTGTAAATGCAGAATCATGAATTTATCACTGAAAATGCATATCTCAGCTGGAAACGCAACGAAATCGAAGATATCGCAGTTTCCGCAAATCAAACGCACTGTGGAGTGCTGAAAACACCAGGAAACGTGTTTTCGCATTCAATAGCACGAAAACAGCGGTTTCGGTGATTCTGCGCACTTGTAACAGCAGAATCATGAATTTATCACTGAAAATGCATGTCTCAGCTGGAAACCCAACTGTACCGACGAAATCACATTTTCTGCAAGTCAAACGCACTGTGGAGTTCTGAAAACACCAGGAAACGTGTTTTTCGCATTCAACAGCACGAAAACAGCGATTTCGGTGATTCTGCGCACTTGTAACTGCAGGATAATGAAGATTATCACTGAAAATGCATATCTCAGCTGGAAACCCCACGAAAACGAAGATATCTCAGTTTCCGCATGTCAAACGCACTGCGGAGTGCTGAAAACTCCAGGAATCGTGTTTTTCGCTTTCAATAGCACGAAAATAGCGATTTCGGTGATTCTGCACACTTGTAACAGCAGTATCATGAATGTATCACTGAAAATGCATATATCAGCTGGAAACCCAACGAAACCGAAGATATCGCAGTTTACGCATGTCAAACGCTCTGTGGAGTGCTGAAAACACCAGGAAACGTGTCTTTCGCATTCAACAGCACGAAAACAGCGATTTCGGTGATTCTGCACACTTGTAACAGCAGAATCGAGAAATTTATAACTGAAACTGCATATCTCTGCTGGAAACCCAAAGATACCGAAGATATCGCAGTTTCCGCAAATCAAACGCACTGCGGAGTGCTGAAAACACCAGGAAACGTGTTTTATGCATTCAATAGCACGAAAACAGCGGTTTCGGTGATTCTGCGCACTTGTAACAGCAGGATAATGACGATTATCACTGAAAATGCATATCTCAGCTGTAAACCCAACTATACCAAAGATATCTCACTTTCCGCATGTCAAACGCACTGCGGAGTGCTGAAAACTCCAGGAAACGTGTTTTTCGCTTTCAATAGCACGAAAACAGCGATTTCGGTGATTCTGCACACTTGTAACAGCAGAATCATGAATTTATCACTGAAAACGCATATCTGAGCTGGAAACCCAGCGATACCGAAGATATCGCAGTTACCGCATGTCAAACGCACTGCGGAGTGCTGAAAACACCAGGAAACGTGTTTTCGCATTCAATAGCACGAAAACAGCGGTTTCGGTGATTCTGCACACTTGTAACTGCAGGATAATGAAGATTATCACTGAAAATGCATATCTCAGCTGGAAACCCAACTATACCGAAGATATCTCAGTTTCCGCATGTCAAACGCACTGCGGAGTGCTGAAAACTCCAGGAAATGTGTTTTTCGCTTTCAATAGCACGAAAACAGCAATTTCGGTGATTCTGCACACTTGCAACAGCAGTATCATGAATGTATCACTGAAAATGCATATATCAGCTGGAAACCCAACGAAACCGAAGATATCGCAGTTTACGCATGTCAAACGCTCTGTGGAGTGCTGAAAACACCAGGAAACGTGTCTTTCGCATTCAACAGCACGAAAACAGCGATTTCGGTGATTCTGCACACTTGTAACAGCAGAATCGAGAAATTTATAACTGAAACTGCATATCTCTGCTGGAAACCCAAAGATACCGAAGATATCGCAGTTTCCGCAAATAAAACGCACTGCGGAGTGCTGAAAACACCAGGAAACGTGTTTTATGCATTCAATAGCACGAAAACAGCGGTTTCGGTGATTCTGCGCACTTGTAACAGCGGGATAATGACGATTATCACTGAAAATGCATATCTCAGCTGGAAACCCAACGAAACCGAAGATATCCCACTTTACGTATGTCAAACGCTCTGTGGAGTGCTGAAAACACCAGGAAACGTGTTTTTCGCATTCAACAGCACGAAAACAGCGATTTCGGTGATACTGCACACTTGTAACAGCAGAATCGAGATATTTAAAACTGAAACTGCATATCTCTGCTGGAAACCCAAAGATACCGAAGATTTCGCACTTACCGCATGTCAAACGCACTGCGGAGTGCTGAAAACACCAGAGAACGTGTTTTTCGCATTCAATAGCACGAAACCAGCGATTTCGGTGATTCTGCACACCTGTAAAAGCAGAATCATGAATTTATCTCTGAAAATGCATATCTCTGCTGGAAACCCAACGAAATCGAAGATATCGCAGTTTCCGCAAATCAAACGCACTGTGGAATGCTGAAAACACCAGGACACGTGTTTTCGTATTCAATAGCACGAAAACAGCGATTTCGGTGATTCTGCGCACTTGTAACAGCAGGATAATGAAGATTATCACTGAAAATGCATATCTCAGCTGGAAACCCCACGAAAACGAAGATATCCCACTTTACGTATGTCAAACGCTCTGTGGAGTTCTGAAAACACCAGGAAACGTGTTTTTCGCATTCAACAGCACGAAAACAGCGATTTCGGTGATACTGCACACTCGTAACAGCAGAATCGAGATATTTAAAACTGAAACTGCATATCTCTGCTGGAAACCCAAAGATACCGAAGATTTCGCACTTACCGCATGTCAAACGCACTGCGGAGTGCTGAAAACACCAGGAAACGTGTTTTCGCATTCAATAGCACGAAAACAGCGGTTTCGGTGATTCTGCGCACTTGTAACAGCAGAATCATGAATTTATCACTGAAAATGCATGTCTCAGCTGGAAACCCAACTGTACCGACGAAATCACATTTTCTGCAAGTCAAACGCACTGTGGAGTTCTGAAAACACCAGGAAACGTGTTTTTCGCATTCAACAGCACGAAAACAGCGATTTCGGTGATTCTGCGCACTTGTAACTGCAGGATAATGAAGATTATCACTGAAAATGCATATCTCAGCTGGAAACCCCACGAAAACGAAGATATCTCAGTTTCCGCATGTCAAACGCACTGCGGAGTGCTGAAAACTCCAGGAATCGTGTTTTTCGCTTTCAATAGCACGAAAATAGCGATTTCGGTGATTCTGCACACTTGTAACAGCAGTATCATGAATGTATCACTGAAAATGCATATATCAGCTGGAAACCCAACGAAACCGAAGATATCGCAGTTTACGCATGTCAAACGCTCTGTGGAGTGCTGAAAACACCAGGAAACGTGTCTTTCGCATTCAACAGCACGAAAACAGCGATTTCGGTGATTCTGCACACTTGTAACAGCAGAATCGAGAAATTTATAACTGAAACTGCATATCTCTGCTGGAAACCCAAAGATACCGAAGATATCGCAGTTTCCGCAAATCAAACGCACTGCGGAGTGCTGAAAACACCAGGAAACGTGTTTTATGCATTCAATAGCACGAAAACAGCGGTTTCGGTGATTCTGCGCACTTGTAACAGCAGGATAATGACGATTATCACTGAAAATGCATATCTCAGCTGTAAACCCAACTATACCAAAGATATCTCACTTTCCGCATGTCAAACGCACTGCGGAGTGCTGAAAACTCCAGGAAACGTGTTTTTCGCTTTCAATAGCACGAAAACAGCGATTTCGGTGATTCTGCACACTTGTAACAGCAGAATCATGAATTTATCACTGAAAACGCATATCTGAGCTGGAAACCCAGCGATACCGAAGATATCGCAGTTACCGCATGTCAAACGCACTGCGGAGTGCTGAAAACACCAGGAAACGTGTTTTCGCATTCAATAGCACGAAAACAGCGGTTTCGGTGATTCTGCACACTTGTAACTGCAGGATAATGAAGATTATCACTGAAAATGCATATCTCAGCTGGAAACCCAACTATACCGAAGATATCTCAGTTTCCGCATGTCAAACGCACTGCGGAGTGCTGAAAACTCCAGGAAATGTGTTTTTCGCTTTCAATAGCACGAAAACAGCAATTTCGGTGATTCTGCACACTTGCAACAGCAGTATCATGAATGTATCACTGAAAATGCATATATCAGCTGGAAACCCAACGAAACCGAAGATATCGCAGTTTACGCATGTCAAACGCTCTGTGGAGTGCTGAAAACACCAGGAAACGTGTCTTTCGCATTCAACAGCACGAAAACAGCGATTTCGGTGATTCTGCACACTTGTAACAGCAGAATCGAGAAATTTATAACTGAAACTGCATATCTCTGCTGGAAACCCAAAGATACCGAAGATATCGCAGTTTCCGCAAATAAAACGCACTGCGGAGTGCTGAAAACACCAGGAAACGTGTTTTATGCATTCAATAGCACGAAAACAGCGGTTTCGGTGATTCTGCGCACTTGTAACAGCGGGATAATGACGATTATCACTGAAAATGCATATCTCAGCTGGAAACCCAACGAAACCGAAGATATCCCACTTTACGTATGTCAAACGCTCTGTGGAGTGCTGAAAACACCAGGAAACGTGTTTTTCGCATTCAACAGCACGAAAACAGCGATTTCGGTGATACTGCACACTTGTAACAGCAGAATCGAGATATTTAAAACTGAAACTGCATATCTCTGCTGGAAACCCAAAGATACCGAAGATTTCGCACTTACCGCATGTCAAACGCACTGCGGAGTGCTGAAAACACCAGAGAACGTGTTTTTCGCATTCAATAGCACGAAACCAGCGATTTCGGTGATTCTGCACACCTGTAAAAGCAGAATCATGAATTTATCTCTGAAAATGCATATCTCTGCTGGAAACCCAACGAAATCGAAGATATCGCAGTTTCCGCAAATCAAACGCACTGTGGAATGCTGAAAACACCAGGACACGTGTTTTCGTATTCAATAGCACGAAAACAGCGATTTCGGTGATTCTGCGCACTTGTAACAGCAGGATAATGAAGATTATCACTGAAAATGCATATCTCAGCTGGAAACCCCACGAAAACGAAGATATCCCACTTTACGTATGTCAAACGCTCTGTGGAGTTCTGAAAACACCAGGAAACGTGTTTTTCGCATTCAACAGCACGAAAACAGCGATTTCGGTGATACTGCACACTCGTAACAGCAGAATCGAGATATTTAAAACTGAAACTGCATATCTCTGCTGGAAACCCAAAGATACCGAAGATTTCGCACTTACCGCATGTCAAACGCACTGCGGAGTGCTGAAAACACCAGAGAACGTGTTTTTCGCATTCAATAGCACGAAACCAGCGATTTCGGTGATTCTGCACACCTGTAAAAGCAGAATCATGAATTTATCACTGAAAATGCATATCTCAGCTGGAAAACCAACGAAACCGAAGATATCCCACTTTACGTATGTCAAACGCTCTGTGGAGTGCTGAAAACACCAGGAAACGTGTTTTCGTATTCAATAGCACGAAAACAGCGGTTTCGGTGATTCTGCACACTTGTAACAGCAGGATCATGAAGATTATCACTGAAAATGCATATCTCAGCTGGAAACCCTACTGTACCGACGATATTTCTGTTTCCGCATGTCAAACGCACTGCGGAGTGCTGAAAACACCAGGAAACGTGTTTTTCGCATTCAATAGCCCGAAACCAGCGATTTCGGTGATTCTGCACACTTGTAACAGCAGGATAATGAAGACTATCACTGAAAATGCATATCTCAGCTGGAAACCCCACGAAAACGAAGATATCTCAGTTTCCGCATGTCAAACGCACTGCGGAGTGCTGAAAACTCCAGGAATCGTGTTTTTCGCTTTCAATAGCACGAAAATAGCGATTTCGGTGATTCTGCACACTTGTAACAGCAGTATCATGAATGTATCACTGAAAATGCATATATCAGCTGGAAACCCAACGAAACCGAAGATATCGCAGTTTACGCATGTCAAACGCTCTGTGGAGTGCTGAAAACACCAGGAAACGTGTCTTTCGCATTCAACAGCACGAAAACAGCGATTTCGGTGATTCTGCACACTTGTAACAGCAGAATCGAGAAATTTATAACTGAAACTGCATATCTCTGCTGGAAACCCAAAGATACCGAAGATATCGCAGTTTCCGCAAATCAAACGCACTGCGGAGTGCTGAAAACACCAGGAAACGTGTTTTATGCATTCAATAGCACGAAAACAGCGGTTTCGGTGATTCTGCACACTTGTAACAGCAGAATCATGAATTTATCACTGAAAACGCATATCTGAGCTGGAAACCCAGCGATACCGAAGATATCGCAGTTACCGCATGTCAAACGCACTGCGGAGTGCTGAAAACACCAGGAAACGTGTTTTCGCATTCAATAGCACGAAAACAGCGGTTTCGGTGATTCTGCACACTTGTAACAGCAGGATAATGAAGATTATCACTGAAAATGCATATCTCAGCTGGAAACCCAACTATACCGAAGATATCTCAGTTTCCGCATGTCAAACGCACTGCGGAGTGCTGAAAACTCCAGGAAATGTGTTTTTCGCTTTCAATAGCACGAAAACAGCAATTTCGGTGATTCTGCACACTTGCAACAGCAGTATCATGAATGTATCACTGAAAATGCATATATCAGCTGGAAACCCAACGAAACCGAAGATATCGCAGTTTACGCATGTCAAACGCTCTGTGGAGTGCTGAAAACACCAGGAAACGTGTCTTTCGCATTCAACAGCACGAAAACAGCGATTTCGGTGATTCTGCACACTTGTAACAGCAGAATCGAGAAATTTATAACTGAAACTGCATATCTCTGCTGGAAACCCAAAGATACCGAAGATATCGCAGTTTCCGCAAATAAAACGCACTGCGGAGTGCTGAAAACACCAGGAAACGTGTTTTATGCATTCAATAGCACGAAAACAGCGGTTTCGGTGATTCTGCGCACTTGTAACAGCGGGATAATGACGATTATCACTGAAAATGCATATCTCAGCTGGAAACCCAACGAAACCGAAGATATCCCACTTTACGTATGTCAAACGCTCTGTGGAGTGCTGAAAACACCAGGAAACGTGTTTTTCGCATTCAACAGCACGAAAACAGCGATTTCGGTGATACTGCACACTCGTAACAGCAGAATCGAGATATTTAAAACTGAAACTGCATATCTCTGCTGGAAACCCAAAGATACCGAAGATTTCGCACTTACCGCATGTCAAACGCACTGCGGAGTGCTGAAAACACCTGAGAACGTGTTTTTCGCATTCAATAGCACGAAACCAGCGATTTCGGTGATTCTGCACACCTGTAAAAGCAGAATCATGAATTTATCACTGAAAATGCATATCTCAGCTGGAAACCCAACGAAACCGAAGATATCCCACTTTACGTATGTCAAACGCTCTGTGGAGTGCTGAAAACACCAGGAAACGTGTTTTCGTATTCAATAGCACGAAAACAGCGGTTTCGGTGATTCTGCACACTTGTAACAGCGGGATCATGAAGATTATCACTGAAAATGCATATCTCAGCTGGAAACCCTACTGTACCGACGATATTTCTGTTTCCGCATGTCAAACGCACTGCGGAGTGCTGAAAACACCAGGAAACGTGTTTTTCGCATTCAATAGCCCGAAACCAGCGATTTCGGTGATTCTGCACACTTGTAACAGCAGGATAATGAAGACTATCACTGAAAATGCATATCTCAGCTGGAAACCCAAAGATACCAAAGATATCGCAGTTTCCGCATGTTAAACGCACTGTGGAGTTCTGAAAACACCAGGGAACGTGTTTTTCGCATTCAATAGCACGAAAACAGCGATTTCGGTGATACTGCACACTTGTAACAGCAGAATCATGAATTTATCACTGAAAATGCATATCTCAGCTGGAAACCCAACGAAACCGAAGATATCGCAGTTTCCGCATGTCAAACGCACTGTCGAGTGCTGAAAACACCAGAAGACGTGTATTTCGCATTCAATAGCACGAAACCAGCGAATTCGGTGTTTCTGCAAACTTGAAACAGCTGAATCATGAATTTATCACTGAAAATGCATATCTCAGCTGGAAACCCAACGAAACCGAAGATTTCACAGTTTCCGCATGTCAAACGCAATGTGGAGTGCTGAAAACACCAGGAAACGCGTTTTCGCATTCAATACAACAAAAACAGCGATTTGGGTGATTCTGCACACTTGTAACAGCAGGTTCATGAAGATTATCACTGAAAATGCATATCTCAGCTGGAAACCCAACTATACCGAAGATATCTCAGTTTCCGCATGTCAAACGCACTGCGGAGTGCTGAAAACTCCAGGAAACGTGTTTTTCGCTTTCAATAGAACGAAAACAGCGATTTCGGTGATTCTGCACACTTGTAACAGCAGAATCATGAATTTATCACTGAAAACGCATATCTGAGCTGGAAACCCAGCGATACCGAAGATATCGCAGTTTCCAAAAGTCAAACGCAATGTGGAGTGCTGAAAACACCAGGAAACGTGTTTTTCGCATTGAATAGCACGAAAACATCGATGTGGGTGTTTCTGCACACCTGTAACAGCAGAATCATGAATTTATCACTGACAATGCATATCTCAGCTGGAAGCCCAACGAAGCCGTAGATATCGCAGTTTCCGCATGTCAAACGCACTGACGAGTGCTGAAAACACCAGAAAACGTGTATTTCGCATTCAATAGCACGAAAACAGCGATTTCGGTGATTCTGCGCACTTGTAACAGCGGGATAATGACGATTATCACTGAAAATGCATATCTCAGCTGGAAACCCAACGAAACCGAAGATATCCCACTTTACGTATGTCAAACGCTCTGTGGAGTGCTGAAAACACCAGGAAACGTGTTTTTCGCATTCAACAGCACGAAAACAGCGATTTCGGTGATACTGCACACTTGTAACAGCAGAATCGAGATATTTAAAACTGAAACTGCATATCTCTGCTGGAAACCCAAAGATACCGAAGATTTCGCACTTACCGCATGTCAAACGCACTGCGGAGTGCTGAAAACACCAGAGAACGTGTTTTTCGCATTCAATAGCACGAAACCAGCGATTTCGGTGATTCTGCACACCTGTAAAAGCAGAATCATGAATTTATCTCTGAAAATGCATATCTCTGCTGGAAACCCAACGAAATCGAAGATATCGCAGTTTCCGCAAATCAAACGCACTGTGGAATGCTGAAAACACCAGGACACGTGTTTTCGAATTCAATAGCACGAAAACAGCGGTTTCGGTGATTCTGCACACTTGTAACAGCAGGATCATGAAGATTATCACTGAAAATGCATATCTCAGCTGGAAACCCTACTGTACCGACGATATTTCTGTTTCCGCATGTCAAACGCACTGCGGAGTGCTGAAAACACCAGAAAACGTGTTCTTCGCATTCAACAGCACGAAAACAGCGATTTCGGTGATTCTGCGCACTTGTAACAGCAGGATAATGAAGATTATCACTGAAAATGCATATCTCAGCTGGAAACCCCACGAAAACGAAGATATCTCAGTTTCCGCATGTCAAACGCACTGCGGAGTGCTGAAAACTCCAGGAATCGTGTTTTTCGCTTTCAATAGCACGAAAATAGCGATTTCGGTGATTCTGCACACTTGTAACAGCAGAATCATGAATTTATCACTGAAAACGCATATCTGAGCTGGAAACCCAGCGATACCGAAGATATCGCAGTTACCGCATGTCAAACGCACTGCGGAGTGCTGAAAACACCAGGAAACGTGTTTTCGCATTCAATAGCACGAAAACAGCGGTTTCGGTGATTCTGCACACTTGTAACAGCAGGATAATGAAGATTATCACTGAAAATGCATATCTCAGCTGGAAACCCAACTATACCGAAGATATCTCAGTTTCCGCATGTCAAACGCACTGCGGAGTGCTGAAAACTCCAGGAAATGTGTTTTTCGCTTTCAATAGCACGAAAACAGCAATTTCGGTGATTCTGCACACTTGCAACAGCAGTATCATGAATGTATCACTGAAAATGCATATATCAGCTGGAAACCCAACGAAACCGAAGATATCGCAGTTTACGCATGTCAAACGCTCTGTGGAGTGCTGAAAACACCAGGAAACGTGTCTTTCGCATTCAACAGCACGAAAACAGCGATTTCGGTGATTCTGCACACTTGTAACAGCAGAATCGAGAAATTTATAACTGAAACTGCATATCTCTGCTGGAAACCCAAAGATACCGAAGATATCGCAGTTTCCGCAAATAAAACGCACTGCGGAGTGCTGAAAACACCAGGAAACGTGTTTTATGCATTCAATAGCACGAAAACAGCGGTTTCGGTGATTCTGCGCACTTGTAACAGCGGGATAATGACGATTATCACTGAAAATGCATATCTCAGCTGGAAACCCAACGAAACCGAAGATATCCCACTTTACGTATGTCAAACGCTCTGTGGAGTGCTGAAAACACCAGGAAACGTGTTTTTCGCATTCAACAGCACGAAAACAGCGATTTCGGTGATACTGCACACTCGTAACAGCAGAATCGAGATATTTAAAACTGAAACTGCATATCTCTGCTGGAAACCCAAAGATACCGAAGATTTCGCACTTACCGCATGTCAAACGCACTGCGGAGTGCTGAAAACACCAGAGAACGTGTTTTTCGCATTCAATAGCACGAAACCAGCGATTTCGGTGATTCTGCACACCTGTAAAAGCAGAATCATGAATTTATCACTGAAAATGCATATCTCAGCTGGAAACCCAACGAAACCGAAGATATCCCACTTTACGTATGTCAAACGCTCTGTGGAGTGCTGAAAACACCAGGAAACGTGTTTTCGTATTCAATAGCACGAAAACAGCGGTTTCGGTGATTCTGCACACTTGTAACAGCAGGATCATGAAGATTATCACTGAAAATGCATATCTCAGCTGGAAACCCTACTGTACCGACGATATTTCTGTTTCCGCATGTCAAACGCACTGCGGAGTGCTGAAAACACCAGGAAACGTGTTTTTCGCATTCAATAGCCCGAAACCAGCGATTTCGGTGATTCTGCACACTTGTAACAGCAGGATAATGAAGACTATCACTGAAAATGCATATCTCAGCTGGAAACCCAAAGATACCAAAGATATCGCAGTTTCCGCATGTTAAACGCACTGTGGAGTTCTGAAAACACCAGGGAACGTGTTTTTCGCATTCAATAGCACGAAAACAGCGATTTCGGTGATACTGCACACTTGTAACAGCAGAATCATGAATTTATCACTGAAAATGCATATCTCAGCTGGAAACCCAACGAAACCGAAGATATCGCAGTTTCCGCATGTCAAACGCACTGTCGAGTGCTGAAAACACCAGAAGACGTGTATTTCGCATTCAATAGCACGAAAACAGCGGGTTCGGTTATTCTGCACACTTATAACAGCAGGATAATGAAGATTATCACTGAAAATGCATATCTCAGCTGGAATCCCAACGAAACCGAAGATATCACAGTTTCCGCATGTCAAACGCACTGTCGAGTGCTGAAAACACCAGAAAACGTGTTTTTCGCATTCAATAGTACGAAGACAGCGATTTCGGTGATTCTGCATACTTCTCACAGAAGAATATCCAGGATTATCATAGATAATGCATATCTCAGCTGGAAACCCAACTATACCGAAGAGATTTCTGTTTCCGCATGTCAAACGCACTGCGGAGTGCTGAAAACACCAGAAAACGTGTTCTTCGCATTCAATAGCACGAAACCAGCGAATTCGGTGTTTCTGCAAACTTGAAACAGCTGAATCATGAATTTATCACTGAAAATGCATATCTCAGCTGGAAACCCAACGAAACCGAAGATTTCACAGTTTCCGCATGTCAAACGCAATGTGGAGTGCTGAAAACACCAGGAAACGCGTTTTCGCATTCAATACAACAAAAACAGCGATTTGGGTGATTCTGCACACTTGTAACAGCAGGTTCATGAAGATTATCACTGAAAATGCATATCTCAGCTGGAAACCCAACTATACCGAAGATATCTCAGTTTCCGCATGTCAAACGCACTGCGGAGTGCTGAAAACTCCAGGAAACGTGTTTTTCGCTTTCAATAGAACGAAAACAGCGATTTCGGTGATTCTGCACACTTGTAACAGCAGAATCATGAATTTATCACTGAAAACGCATATCTGAGCTGGAAACCCAGCGATACCGAAGATATCGCAGTTTCCAAAAGTCAAACGCAATGTGGAGTGCTGAAAACACCAGGAAACGTGATTTCGCATTGAATAGCACGAAAACATCGATGTGGGTGTTTCTGCACACCTGTAACAGCAGAATCATGAATTTATCACTGACAATGCATATCTCAGCTGGAAGCCCAACGAAGCCGTAGATATCGCAGTTTCCGCATGTCAAACGCACTGACGAGTGCTGAAAACACCAGAAAACGTGTATTTCGCATTCAATAGCACGAAAACAGCGATTTCGGTGATTCTGCACACTTGTAACAGCAGAATCATGAATTTATCACTGAAAATGCATATCTCAGCTGGAAACCCAACGAAACCGAAGATTTCACAGTTTCCGCATGTCAAACGCAATGTGGAGTGCTGAAAACACCAGGAAACGTGTTTTTCGCATTCAATAGCACGAAAACAGCGATTTGGGTGTTTCTGCACACCTGTAACAGCAGAATCATGAATTTATCACTGACAATGCATATGTCAGCTGGAAACCCAACGAAACCGTAGATATCGCGGTTTCCGCATGTCAAACGCACTGTCGAGTGCTGAAAACACCAGAAAACGTGTTTTTCGCATTCAATAGCACGAAGAGAGCGATTTCGGTGATTCTGCATACTTCTCACAGAAGAATATCCAATATTATCATAGATAATGCATGTCGCAGCTGGCAACCCCACAAAAACGAAGATATCGCGGTTTCCGCAAATCAAAAGCACTGTGGAGTGCTGAAAACACTAGGAAACGTGTTTTTCGCATTCAATAGCACGAAAACAGCGATTTGGGTGTTTCTGCACACCTGTTACAACAGAATCATGAATTTATCACTGAAAATGCATATCTCAGCTGGAAACCCAACGAAACCGTAGATATCGCGGTTTCCGCATGTCAAACGCACTGTCGAGTGCTGAAAACACCAGAAGACGTGTATTTCGCATTCAATAGCACGAAAACAGCGGGTTCGGTTATTCTGCACACTTATAACAGCAGGATAATGAAGATTATCACTGAAAATGCATATCTCAGCTGGAATCCCAACGAAACCGAAGATATCACAGTTTCCGCATGTCAAACGCACTGTCGAGTGCTGAAAACACCAGAAAACGTGTTTTTCGCATTCAATAGTACGAAGACAGCGATTTCGGTGATTCTGCATACTTCTCACAGAAGAATATCCAGGATTATCATAGATAATGCATATCTCAGCTGGAAACCCAACTATACCGAAGAGATTTCTGTTTCCGCATGTCAAACGCACTGCGGAGTGCTGAAAACACCAGAAAACGTGTTCTTCGCATTCAATAGCACGAAACCAGCGAATTCGGTGTTTCTGCAAACTTGAAACAGCTGAATCATGAATTTATCACTGAAAATGCATATCTCAGCTGGAAACCCAACGAAACCGAAGATTTCACAGTTTCCGCATGTCAAACGCAATGTGGAGTGCTGAAAACACCAGGAAACGCGTTTTCGCATTCAATACAACAAAAACAGCGATTTGGGTGATTCTGCACACTTGTAACAGCAGGTTCATGAAGATTATCACTGAAAATGCATATCTCAGCTGGAAACCCAACTATACCGAAGATATCTCAGTTTCCGCATGTCAAACGCACTGCGGAGTGCTGAAAACTCCAGGAAACGTGTTTTTCGCTTTCAATAGAACGAAAACAGCGATTTCGGTGATTCTGCACACTTGTAACAGCAGAATCATGAATTTATCACTGAAAACGCATATCTGAGCTGGAAACCCAGCGATACCGAAGATATCGCAGTTTCCAAAAGTCAAACGCAATGTGGAGTGCTGAAAACACCAGGAAACGTGATTTCGCATTGAATAGCACGAAAACATCGATGTGGGTGTTTCTGCACACCTGTAACAGCAGAATCATGAATTTATCACTGACAATGCATATCTCAGCTGGAAGCCCAACGAAGCCGTAGATATCGCAGTTTCCGCATGTCAAACGCACTGACGAGTGCTGAAAACACCAGAAAACGTGTATTTCGCATTCAATAGCACGAAAACAGCGATTTCGGTGATTCTGCACACTTGTAACAGCAGAATCATGAATTTATCACTGAAAATGCATATCTCAGCTGGAAACCCAACGAAACCGAAGATTTCACAGTTTCCGCATGTCAAACGCAATGTGGAGTGCTGAAAACACCAGGAAACGTGTTTTTCGCATTCAATAGCACGAAAACAGCGATTTGGGTGTTTCTGCACACCTGTAACAGCAGAATCATGAATTTATCACTGACAATGCATATGTCAGCTGGAAACCCAACGAAACCGTAGATATCGCGGTTTCCGCATGTCAAACGCACTGTCGAGTGCTGAAAACACCAGAAAACGTGTTTTTCGCATTCAATAGCACGAAGAGAGCGATTTCGGTGATTCTGCATACTTCTCACAGAAGAATATCCAATATTATCATAGATAATGCATGTCGCAGCTGGCAACCCCACAAAAACGAAGATATCGCGGTTTCCGCAAATCAAAAGCACTGTGGAGTGCTGAAAACACTAGGAAACGTGTTTTTCGCATTCAATAGCACGAAAACAGCGATTTGGGTGTTTCTGCACACCTGTTACAACAGAATCATGAATTTATCACTGAAAATGCATATCTCAGCTGGAAACCCAACGAAACCGTAGATATCGCGGTTTCCGCATGTCAAACGCACTGTCGAGTGCTGAAAACAACAGAAAACGTGTTTATGCATTCAATATCACGAAAACAGCGGTTTCGGTGATTCTGCACACTTGTATCAGCAGGATAGTGAAGATTATTACTGAAAATGCATATCTCAGCTGGAAACCCAACTATACCGAAGGTATTTCTGTTTCCGCATGTCAAACGCACTGCGGAGTGCTGAAAACACCAGGAAACGTGTTTTTCGCATTCAATAGCACGAAAACAGGGGTATCGGTGATTCTGCGCACCTGTAAAAGCAGAATCATGAATTTATCACTGAAAATGCATATCTCAGCTGGAAACCCAACTATACCGATGATATTTCTGTTTCCGCATGTCAAACGCACTGCGGAGTGCTGAAAACACCAGGAAACGTGTTTTTCGGATTCAATAGCACGAAACCAGCGATTCCGGAGATTCTGCACTCCTGTAAAAGCAGAATCATGAATTAATTACTGAAAATGCATATCTCAGCTGGAAACCCAAAGATACCAATGATATCGCAGTTTCTGCATGTCAAACGCACTGTGGAGTTCTGAAAACACCCGGAAACTTGTTTTTCGCATTCATTAGCACGAAAACAGCGATTTTGGTGATTCTGCACACTTGTAACAACGGGATCATGTAGATTATCACTGAAAATGCATATCTCCGCTAGAAACCCAACGAAACCGAAGATATCGCAGTTTCCGCATGTCAAACGCACTGCGGAGTGCTGAAAACACCTGGAAACGTGTTTTTCGCATTCAATAGCCCGAAACCAGCGATTTCGGTGATTGTGCACACTTGTGACAGCAGGATAATGAAGATTATTACTGAAAATGCATATCTCAGCTGGAAACCCAACGAAACCGTAGATATCGCGGTTTCCGCATGTCAAACGCACTGTCGAGTGCTGAAAACACCAGAAAACGTGTTTTATGCATTCAATGTCACGAAAACAGCGGTTTCGGTGATTCTGCACACTTGTAACAGCAGGATAATGAAGATTATTACTGAAAATGCATATCTCAGCTGGAAACCCAACGAAACCGTAGATATCGCGGTTTCCGCATGTCAAACGCACTGTCGAGTGCTGAAAACACCAGAAAACGTGTTTTTCGGATTCAATAGCACGAAAACAGCGATTTGGGTGTTTCTGCACACCTGTTACAACAGAATCATGAATTTATCACTGAAAATGCATATCTCAGCTGGAAACCCAACGAAACCGTAGATATCGCGGTTTCCGCATGTCAAACGCACTGCGGAGTGCTGAAAACACCAGGAAACGTGTTTTTCGGATTCAATAGCACGAAACCAGCGATTCCGGAGATTCTGCACTCCTGTAAAAGCAGAATCATGAATTAACTACTGAAAATGCATATCTCAGCTGGAAACCCAAAGATACCAAAGATATCGCAGTTTCCGCATGTCAAACGCACTGTGGAGTTCTGAAAACACCCGGAAACTTGTTTTTCGCATTCATTAGCACGAAAACAGCGATTTTGGTGATTCTGCACACTTGTAACAACGGGATCATGTAGATTATCACTGAAAATGCATATCTCCGCTAGAAACCCAACGAAACCGAAGATATCGCAGTTTGCGCATGTCAAACGCACTGCGGAGTGCTGAAAACACCTGGAAACGTGTTTTTCGCATTCAATAGCCCGAAACCAGCGATTTCGGTGATTGTGCACACTTGTACCAGCAGGATAATGAAGACTATCACTGAAAATGCATATCTCAGCTGGAATCCCAACGAAACCGAAGATATCACAGTTTCCGCATGTCAAACGCACGGTCGAGTGCTGAAAACACCAGAAAACGTGTTTTATGCATTCAATGTCACGAAAACAGCGGTTTCGGTGATTCTGCACACTTGTAACAGCAGGATAATGAAGATTATTACTGAAAATGCATATCTCAGCTGGAAACCCAACGAAACCGAAGATTTCACAGTTTCCGCATGTCAAACGCAATGTGGATTGCTGAAAACACCAGGAAACGTGTTTTTCGCCTTCAATAGCACGAAAACAGCGATTTGGGTGTTTCTGCACACCTGTAACAGCAGAATCATGAATTTATCACTGACAATGCATATCTCAGTTGGAAACCCAACGAAACCGTAGATATCGCGGTTTCCGCATGTCAAACGCACTGTCGAGTGCTGAAAACACCAGAAAACGTGTTTTTCGAATTCAATAGCACGAAAACAGCGATTTCGGTGATTCTGCACACTTGTAACAGCAGGATAATGAAGACTACCAATGAAAATGCATATCTCTGCTGGAAACCCAACTATACCGAAGATATTTCTGTTTCCGCATGTCAAACGCACTGCGGAGTGCTGAAATCACCAGAAAACGTGTTTTATGCATTCAATGTCACGAAAACAGCGGTTTCGGTGATTCTGCACACTTGTGACAGCAGGATAATGAAGATTATTACTGAAAATGCATATCTCAGCTGGAAACCCAACTATACCGAAGATATTTCTGGTTCCTCATGTCAAACGCCCTGCGGAGTGCTGAAAACACCAGGAAACGTGTTTTTCGCATTCAATAGCACGAAAACAGCGATTTGGGTGTTTCTGCACACCTGTAACAGCAGAATCATGAATTTATCACTGACAATGCATATCTCAGCTGGAAACCCAACGAAACCGTAGATATCGCGGTTTCCGCATGTCAAACGCACTGTCGAGTGCTGAAAACACCAGAAAACGTGTTTTTCGAATTCAATAGCACGAAAACAGCGATTTCGGTGATTCTGCACACTTGTAACAGCAGGATCATGAAGATTATCACTGAAAATGCATATCTCAGCTGGAAACCCTACTGTACCGACGATATTTCTGTTTCCGCATGTCAAACGCACTGCGGAGTGCTGAAAACACCAGGAAACGTGTTTTTCGCATTCAATAGCCCGAAACCAGCGATTTCGGTGATTCTGCACACTTGTAACAGCAGGATAATGAAGACTATCACTGAAAATGCATATCTCAGCTGGAAACCCAAAGATACCAAAGATATCGCAGTTTCCGCATGTTAAACGCACTGTGGAGTTCTGAAAACACCAGGGAACGTGTTTTTCGCATTCAATAGCACGAAAACAGCGATTTCGGTGATACTGCACACTTGTAACAGCAGAATCATGAATTTATCACTGAAAATGCATATCTCAGCTGGAAACCCAACGAAACCGAAGATATCGCAGTTTCCGCATGTCAAACGCACTGTCGAGTGCTGAAAACACCAGAAGACGTGTATTTCGCATTCAATAGCACGAAAACAGCGGGTTCGGTTATTCTGCACACTTATAACAGCAGGATAATGAAGATTATCACTGAAAATGCATATCTCAGCTGGAATCCCAACGAAACCGAAGATATCACAGTTTCCGCATGTCAAACGCACTGTCGAGTGCTGAAAACACCAGAAAACGTGTTTTTCGCATTCAATAGTACGAAGACAGCGATTTCGGTGATTCTGCATACTTCTCACAGAAGAATATCTAGGATTATCATAGATAATGCATATCTCAGCTGGAAACCCAACTATACCGAAGGTATTTCTGTTTCCGCATGTCAAACGCACTGCGGAGTGCTGAAAACACCATGAAACGTGTTTTTCGCATTCAATAGCACGAAAACAGGGGTATCGGTGATTCTGCGCACCTGTAAAAGCAGAATCATGAATTTATCACTGAAAATGCATATCTCAGCTGGAAACCCAACTATACCGATGATATTTCTGTTTCCGCATGTCAAACGCACTGCGGAGTGCTGAAAACACCAGGAAACGTGTTTTTCGGATTCAATAGCACGAAACCAGCGATTCCGGAGATTCTGCACTCCTGTAAAAGCAGAATCATGAATTAATTACTGAAAATGCATATCTCAGCTGGAAACCCAAAGATACCAAAGATATCGCAGTTTCCGCATGTCAAACGCACTGTGGAGTTCTGAAAACACCCGGAAACTTGTTTTTCGCATTCATTAGCACGAAACCAGCGATTTCGGTGATTGTGCACACTTGTGACAGCAGGATAATGAAGATTATTACCGAAAATGCATATCTCAGCTGGAAACCCAACGAAACCGTAGATATCGCGGTTTCCGCATGTCAAACGCACTGTCGAGTGCTGAAAACACCAGAAAACGTGTTTTATGCATTCAATGTCACGAAAACAGCGGTTTCGGTGATTCTGCACACTTGTAACAGCAGGATAATGAAGATTATTACTGAAAATGCATATCTCAGCTGGAAACCCAACGAAACCGTAGATATCGCGGTTTCCGCATGTCAAACGCACTGTCGAGTGCTGACAACACCAGAAAACGTGTTTTTCGCATTCAATAGCACGAAAACAGCGATTTGGGTGTTTCTGCACACCTGTTACAACAGAATCATGAATTTATCACTGAAAATGCATATCTCAGCTGGAAACCCAACGAAACCGTAGATATCGCGGTTTCCGCATGTCAAACGCACTGCGGAGTGCTGAAAACACCAGGAAATGTGTTTTTCGGATTCAATAGCACGAAACCAGCGATTCCGGAGATTCTGCACTCCTGTAAAAGCAGAATCATGAATTAACTACTGAAAATGCATATCTCAGCTGGAAACCCAAAGATACCAAAGATATCGCAGTTTCCGCATGTCAAACGCACTGTGGAGTTCTGAAAACACCCGGAAACTTGTTTTTCGCATTCATTAGCACGAAAACAGCGATTTTGGTGATTCTGCACACTTGTAACAACGGGATCATGTAGATTATCACTGAAAATGCATATCTCCGCTAGAAACCCAACGAAACCGAAGATATCGCAGTTACCGCATGTCAAACGCACTGCGGAGTGCTGAAAACACCTGGAAACGTGTTTTTCGCATTCAATAGCCCGAAACCAGCGATTTCGGTGATTGTGCACACTTGTACCAGCAGGATAATGAAGGCTATCACTGAAAATGCATATCTCAGCTGGAATCCCAACGAAACCGAAGATATCACAGTTTCCGCATGTCAAACGCACGGTCGAGTGCTGAAAACATCAGAAAACGTGTTTTATGCATTCAATGTCACGAAAACAGCGGTTTCGGTGATTCTGCACACTTGTAACAGCAGGATAATGAAGATTATTACTGAAAATGCATATCTCAGCTGGAAACCCAACGAAACCGAAGATTTCACAGTTTCCGCATGTCAAACGCAATGTGGATTGCTGAAAACACCAGGAAACGTGTTTTTCGCATTCAATAGCACGAAAACAGCGATTTGGGTGTTTCTGCACACCTGTAACAGCAGAATCATGAATTTATCACTGACAATGCATATCTCAGCTGGAAACCCAACGAAACCGTAGATATCGCGGTTTCCGCATGTCAAACGCACTGTCGAGTGCTGAAAACACCAGAAAACGTGTTTTTCGAATTCAATAGCACGAAAACAGCGATTTCGGTGATTCTGCACACTTGTAACAGCAGGATAATGAAGACTACCAATGAAAATGCATATCTCTGCTGAAAACCCAACTATACCGAAGATATTTCTGTTTCCGCATGTCAAACGCACTGCGGAGTGCTGAAATCACCAGAAAACGTGTTTTATGCATTCAATGTCACGAAAACAGCGGTTTCGGTGATTCTGCACACTTGTGACAGCAGGATAATGAAGATTATTACTGAAAATGCATATCTCAGCTGGAAACCCAACTATACCGAAGATATTTCTAGTTCCTCATGTCAAACGCCCTGCGGAGTGCTGAAAACACCAGGAAACGTGTTTTTCGCATTCAATAGCACGAAAACAGCGATTTGGGTGTTTCTGCACACCTGTAACAGCAGAATCATGAATTTATCACTGACAATGCATATCTCAGCTGGAAACCCAACGAAACCGTAGATATCGCGGTTTCCGCATGTCAAACGCACTGTCGAGTGCTGAAAACACCAGAAAACGTGTTTTTCGAATTCAATAGCACGAAAACAGCGATTTCGGTGATTCTGCACACATGTAACAGCAGGATCATGAAGATTATCACTGAAAATGCATATCTCAGCTGGAAACCCTACTGTACCGACGATATTTCTGTCTCCGCATGTCAAACGCACTGCGGAGTGCTGAAAACACCAGGAAACGTGTTTTTCGCATTCAATAGCCCGAAACCAGCGATTTCGGTGATTCTGCACACTTGTAACAGCAGGATAATGAAGACTATCACTGAAAATGCATATCTCAGCTGGAAACCCAAAGATACCAAAGATATCGCAGTTTCCGCATGTTAAACGCACTGTGGAGTTCTGAAAACACCAGGGAACGTGTTTTTCGCATTCAATAGCACGAAAACAGCGATTTCGGTGATACTGCACACTTGTAACAGCAGAATCATGAATTTATCACTGAAAATGCATATCTCAGCTGGAAACCCAACGAAACCGAAGATATCGCAGTTTCCGCATGTCAAACGCACTGTCGAGTGCTGAAAACACCAGAAGACGTGTATTTCGCATTCAATAGCACGAAAACAGCGGGTTCGGTTATTCTGCACACTTATAACAGCAGGATAATGAAGATTATCACTGAAAATGCATATCTCAGCTGGAATCCCAACGAAACCGAAGATATCACAGTTTCCGCATGTCAAACGCACTGTCGAGTGCTGAAAACACCAGAAAACGTGTTTTTCGCATTCAATAGTACGAAGACAGCGATTTCGGTGATTCTGCATACTTCTCACAGAAGAATATCTAGGATTATCATAGATAATGCATATCTCAGCTGGAAACCCAACTATACCGAAGATATTTCTGTTTCCGCATGTCAAACGCACTGCGGAGTGCTGAAAACACCAGAAAACGTGTTCTTCGCATTCAATAGCACGAAACCAGCGAATTCGGTGTTTCTGCAAACTTGAAACAGCTGAATCATGAATTTATCACTGAAAATGCATATCTCAGCTGGAAACCCAACGAAACCGAAGATTTCACAGTTTCCGCATGTCAAACGCAATGTGGAGTGCTGAAAACACCAGGAAACGTGTTTTTCGCATTCAATAGCCCGAAACCAGCGATTTCGGTGATTCTGCACACTTGTAACAGCAGAATCATGAATTTATCACTGAAAACGCATATCTGAGCTGGAAACCCAGCGATACCGAAGATATCGCAGTTTCCAAAACTCAAACGCAATGTGGAGTGCTGAAAACACCAGAAAACGTGTTTTTCGCATTGAATAGCACGAAAACAGCGATTTGGGTGTTTCTGCACACCTGTAACAGCAGAATCATGAATTTATCACTGACAATGCATATCTCAGCTGGAAGCCCAACGAAGCCGTAGATATCGCAGTTTCCGCATGTCAAACGCATTGACGAGTGCTGAAAACACCAGAAAACGTGTATTTCGCATTCAATAGCACGAAAACAGCGATTTCGGTGATACTGCACACTTGTAACAGCAGAATCATGAATTTATCACTGAAAATGCATATCTCAGCTGGAAACCCAACGAAACCGAAGATATCGCAGTTTCCGCATGTCAAACGCACTGTCGAGTGCTGAAAACACCAGAAGACGTGTATTTCGCATTCAATAGCACGAAAACAGCGGGTTCGGTTATTCTGCACACTTATAACAGCAGGATAATGAAGATTATCACTGAAAATGCATATCTCAGCTGGAATCCCAACGAAACCGAAGATATCACAGTTTCCGCATGTCAAACGCACTGTCGAGTGCTGAAAACACCAGAAAACGTGTTTTTCGCATTCAATAGTACGAAGACAGCGATTTCGGTGATTCTGCATACTTCTCACAGAAGAATATCCAGGATTATCATAGATAATGCATATCTCAGCTGGAAACCCAACTATACCGAAGATATTTCTGTTTCCGCATGTCAAACGCACTGCGGAGTGCTGAAAACACCAGAAAACGTGTTCTTCGCATTCAATAGCACGAAACCAGCGAATTCGGTGTTTCTGCAAACTTGAAACAGCTGAATCATGAATTTATCACTGAAAATGCATATCTCAGCTGGAAACCCAACGAAACCGAAGATTTCACAGTTTCCGCATGTCAAACGCACTGTGGAGTTCTGAAAACACCCGGAAACTTGTTTTTCGCATTCATAAGCACGAAAACAGCGATTTCGGTGATTGTGCACACTTGCAACAGCAGGATAATGAAGATTATTACTGAAAATGCATATCTCAGCTGGAAACCCAACGAAACCGAAGATTTCACAGTTTCCGCATGTCAAACGCAATGTGGATTGCTGAAAACACCAGGAAACGTGTTTTTCGCATTCAATAGCACGAAAACAGCGATTTCGGTGATTCTGCACACTTGTAACAGCAGGATAATGAAGACTACCAATGAAAATGCATATCTCTGCTGGAAACCCAACTATACCGAAGATATTTCTGTTTCCGCATGTCAAACGCACTGCGGAGTGCTGAAATCACCAGAAAACGTGTTTTATGCATTCAATGTCACGAAAACAGCGGTTTCGGTGATTCTGCACACTTGTGACAGCAGGATAATGAAGATTATTACTGAAAATGCATATCTCAGCTGGAAACCCAACTATACCGAAGATATTTCTGGTTCCTCATGTCAAACGCCCTGCGGAGTGCTGAAAACACCAGGAAACGTGTTTTTCGCATTCAATAGCACGAAAACAGCGATTTGGGTGTTTCTGCACACCTGTAACAGCAGAATCATGAATTTATCACTGACAATGCATATCTCAGCTGGAAACCCAACGAAACCGTAGATATCGCGGTTTCCGCATGTCAAACGCACTGTCGAGTGCTGAAAACACCAGAAAACGTGTTTTTCGAATTCAATAGCACGAAAACAGCGGTTTCGGTGATTCTGCACACTTGTGACAGCAGGATAATGAAGATTATTACTGAAAATGCATATCTCAGCTGGAAACCCAACTATACCGAAGATATTTCTGTTTCCGCATGTCAAACGCACTGCGGAGTGCTGAAATCAGCAGAAAACGTGTTTTATGCATTCAATGTCACGAAAACAGCGGTTTCGGTGATTCTGCACACTTGTAACAGCAGGATAATCAAGATTATTACTGAAAATGCATATCTCAGCTGGAAACCCAACTATACCGAAGATATTTCTGGTTCCGCATGTCAAACGCCCTGCGGAGTGCTGAAAACACCAGGAAACGTGTTTTTCGCATTCAATAGCACGAAACCAGCGATTTCGGTGATTCTGCACACCTGTAAAAGCAGAATCATGAATTTATCACTGAAAATGCATATCTCAGCTGGAAACCCAAAGATACCAAAGATTTCGCAGTTTCCGCATGTCAAACGCACTGTGGAGTTCTGAAAACACCAGGAAACGTGTTTTTCGCATTCAATAGCACGAAAACAGCGATTTTGGTGATTCTGCACACCTGTAAAAGCAGGATAATGAAGATTATTACTGAAAATGCATATCTCAGCTGGAAACCCAACTATACCGAAGATATTTCTGTTTCCGCATGTCAAACGCACTGCGGAGTGCTGAAAACACCAGGAAACGTGTTTTTCGCATTCAATAGCACGAAAACAGCGATTTCGGTGATTCTGCAAACTTGAAACAGCAGAATCATGAATTTATCTCTGAAAATGCATATCTCAGCTGGAAACCCAACGAAGCCGAAGATATCGCAGTTGCCGCATGTCAAACGCACTGTGGAGTGCTGAAAACACCAGAAAACGTGTTTTATGCATTGAATATCACGAAAACAGCGGTTTCGGTGATTCTGCACACTTGTAACAGCCGGATAATGATAATTTTCACTGAAAATGCATATCTCAGCTGGAAACCCAAAGATACCAAAGATATCGCAGTTCCCGCATGTCAAACGCACTGTCGAGTGCTGAAAACACCAGAAAACGTATTTTTCGCATTCAATAGCACGAAAACAGCGATTTCGGTGATTCCGCACACTTGTAACAGCAGAATCATGAATTTATCTCTGAAAATGCATATCTCAGCTGGAAACCCAACGAAGCCGAAGATATCGCAGTTGCCGCATGTCAAACGCACTGTGGAGTGCTGAAAACACCAGAAAACGTGTTTTATGCATTCAATAGCACGAAAACAGCGGTTTCGGTGATTCTGCACACTTGTAACAGCAGGATAATGAAGACTATCACTGAAAATGCATATCTCAGCTGGAAACCCAACTATACCGAAGATATTTCTGTTTCCGCATGTCAAACGCACTGTGGAGTGCTGAAAACACCAGAAAACGTGTTTTATGCATTCAATACCACGAAAACAGCGGTTTCGGTGATTCTGCACACTTGTGACAGCAGGATAATGAAGATTATTACTGAAAATGCATATCTCAGCTGGAAACCCAACTATACCGAAGATATTTCTGGTTCCTCATGTCAAACGCCCTGCGGAGTGCTGAAAACACCAGGAAACGTGTTTTTCGCATTCAATAGCACGAAAACAGCGATTTGGGTGTTTCTGCACACCTGTAACAGCAGAATCATGAATTTATCACTGACAATGCATATCTCAGCTGGAAACCCAACGAAACCGTAGATATCGCGGTTTCCGCATGTCAAACGCACTGTCGAGTGCTGAAAACACCAGAAAACGTGTTTTTCGAATTCAATAGCACGAAAACAGCGGTTTCGGTGATTCTGCACACTTGTGACAGCAGGATAATGAAGATTATTACTGAAAATGCATATCTCAGCTGGAAACCCAACTATACCGAAGATATTTCTGTTTCCGCATGTCAAACGCACTGCGGAGTGCTGAAATCAGCAGAAAACGTGTTTTATGCATTCAATGTCACGAAAACAGCGGTTTCGGTGATTCTGCACACTTGTAACAGCAGGATAATCAAGATTATTACTGAAAATGCATATCTCAGCTGGAAACCCAACTATACCGAAGATATTTCTGGTTCCGCATGTCAAACGCCCTGCGGAGTGCTGAAAACACCAGGAAACGTGTTTTTCGCATTCAATAGCACGAAACCAGCGATTTCGGTGATTCTGCACACCTGTAAAAGCAGAATCATGAATTTATCACTGAAAATGCATATCTCAGCTGGAAACCCAAAGATACCAAAGATTTCGCAGTTTCCGCATGTCAAACGCACTGTGGAGTTCTGAAAACACCAGGAAACGTGTTTTTCGCATTCAATAGCACGAAAACAGCGATTTTGGTGATTCTGCACACCTGTAAAAGCAGGATAATGAAGATTATTACTGAAAATGCATATCTCAGCTGGAAACCCAACTATACCGAAGATATTTCTGTTTCCGCATGTCAAACGCACTGCGGAGTGCTGAAAACACCAGGAAACGTGTTTTTCGCATTCAATAGCACGAAAACAGCGATTTCGGTGATTCTGCAAACTTGAAACAGCAGAATCATGAATTTATCTCTGAAAATGCATATCTCAGCTGGAAACCCAACGAAGCCGAAGATATCGCAGTTGCCGCATGTCAAACGCACTGTGGAGTGCTGAAAACACCAGAAAACGTGTTTTATGCATTGAATATCACGAAAACAGCGGTTTCGGTGATTCTGCACGCTTGTAACAGCCGGATAATGATAATTTTCACTGAAAATGCATATCTCAGCTGGAAACCCAAAGATACCAAAGATATCGCAGTTCCCGCATGTCAAACGCACTGTCGAGTGCTGAAAACACCAGAAAACGTATTTTTCGCATTCAATAGCACGAAAACAGCGATTTCGGTGATTCCGCACACTTGTAACAGCAGAATCATGAATTTATCTCTGAAAATGCATATCTCAGCTGGAAACCCAACGAAGCCGAAGATATCGCAGTTGCCGCATGTCAAACGCACTGTGGAGTGCTGAAAACACCAGAAAACGTGTTTTATGCATTCAATAGCACGAAAACAGCGGTTTCGGTGATTCTGCACACTTGTAACAGCAGGATAATGAAGACTATCACTGAAAATGCATATCTCAGCTGGAAACCCAACTATACCGAAGATATTTCTGTTTCCGCATGTCAAACGCACTGTGGAGTGCTGAAAACACCAGAAAACGTGTTTTATGCATTCAATACCACGAAAACAGCGGTTTCGGTGATTCTGCACACTTGTAACAGCAGGATAATGAAGACTATCACTGAAAATGCATATCTCAGCTGGAAACCCAACTATACCGAAGATATTTCTGTTTCCGCATGTCAAACGCACTGCGGAGTGCTGAAAACACCAGGAAACGTGTTTTTCGCATTCAATAGCACGAAAACAGCGATTTCGGTGATTCTGCAAACTTGAAACAGCAGAATCATGAATTTAGCACTGAAAATGCATATCTCAGCTGGAAACCCAACGAAACCGAAGATTTCACAGTTTCCCAATGTCAAACGCAATGTGGAGTGCTGAAAACACCAGGAAACGAGTTTTTCGCATTCAATAGCACGAAAACAGCGATTTGGGTGTTTCTGCACACCAGTAACAGCAGAATCATGAATTTATCTCTGAAAATGCATATCTCAGCTGGAAACCCAAAGATACCAAAGATATCGCAGTTCCCGCATGTCAAACGCACTGTCGAGTGCTGAAAACACCAGAAAACGTGTTTTTCGCATTCAATAGCACGAAAACAGCGATTTCGGTGATTCCGCACACTTGTAACAGCAGAATCATGAATTTATCTCTGAAAATGCATATCTCAGCTGGGAACCCATCGAAACCGAAGATATCGCAGTTGCCGCATGTCAAACGCACTGTGGAGTGCTGAAAACATCAGAAAACGTGTTTTATGCATTGAATATCACGAAAACAGCGGTTTCGGTGATTCTGCACACTTGTAACAGCAGAATCATGAATTTATCACTGAAAATGCATATCTCAGCTGGAAACCCAACGAAGCCGAAGATATCGCAGTTGCCGCATGTCAAACGCACTGTGGAGTGCTGAAAACACCAGAAAACGTGTTTTATGCATTGAATATCACGAAAACAGCGGTTTCGGTGATTCTGCACACTTGTAACAGCCGGATAATGATAATTTTCACTGAAAATGCATATCTCAGCTGGAAACCCAACTATACCGAAGATATTTCTGGTTCCGCATGTCAAACGCCCTGCGGAGTGCTGAAAACACCAGGAAACGTGTTTTTCGCATTCAATAGCACGAAACCAGCAATTTCGGTGATTCTGCACACCTGTAAAAGCAGAATCATGAATTTATCACTGAAAATGCATATCTCAGCTGGAAACCCAAAGATACCAAAGATTTCGCAGTTTCCGCATGTCAAACGCACTGTGGAGTTCTGAAAACACCAGGAAACGTGTTTTTCGCATTCAATAGCACGAAAACAGCGGTTTCGGTGATTCTGCACACTTGTAACAGCAGGATAATGAAGACTATCACTGAAAATGCATATCTCAGCTGGAAACCCAACTATACCGAAGATATTTCTGTTTCCGCATGTCAAACGCACTGTGGAGTGCTGAAAACACCAGAAAACGTGTTTTATGCATTCAATACCACGAAAACAGCGGTTTCGGTGATTCTGCACACTTGTAACAGCAGGATAATGAAGACTATCACTGAAAATGCATATCTCAGCTGGAAACCCAACTATACCGAAGATATTTCTGTTTCCGCATGTCAAACGCACTGCGGAGTGCTGAAAACACCAGGAAACGTGTTTTTCGCATTCAATAGCACGAAAACAGCGATTTCGGTGATTCTGCAAACTTGAAACAGCAGAATCATGAATTTAGCACTGAAAATGCATATCTCAGCTGGAAACCCAACGAAACCGAAGATTTCACAGTTTCCCAATGTCAAACGCAATGTGGAGTGCTGAAAACACCAGGAAACGAGTTTTTCGCATTCAATAGCACGAAAACAGCGATTTGGGTGTTTCTGCACACCAGTAACAGCAGAATCATGAATTTATCTCTGAAAATGCATATCTCAGCTGGAAACCCAAAGATACCAAAGATATCGCAGTTCCCGCATGTCAAACGCACTGTCGAGTGCTGAAAACACCAGAAAACGTGTTTTTCGCATTCAATAGCACGAAAACAGCGATTTCGGTGATTCCGCACACTTGTAACAGCAGAATCATGAATTTATCTCTGAAAATGCATATCTCAGCTGGAAACCCATCGAAGCCGAAGATATCGCAGTTGCCGCATGTCAAACGCACTGTGGAGTGCTGAAAACATCAGAAAACGTGTTTTATGCATTGAATATCACGAAAACAGCGGTTTCGGTGATTCTGCACACTTGTAACAGCAGAATCATGAATTTATCACTGAAAATGCATATCTCAGCTGGAAACCCAACGAAGCCGAAGATATCGCAGTTGCCGCATGTCAAACGCACTGTGGAGTGCTGAAAACACCAGAAAACGTGTTTTATGCATTGAATATCACGAAAACAGCGGTTTCGGTGATTCTGCACACTTGTAACAGCCGGATAATGATAATTTTCACTGAAAATGCATATCTCAGCTGAAAACCCAACGAAACCGAAGATATTTCTGTTTCCGCATGTCAAACGCACTGCGGAGTGCTGAAAACACCAGGAAACGTGTTTTTCGCATTCAATAGCACGAAACCAGCGATTTCGGTGATTCTGCACACCTGTAAAAGCAGAATCATGAATTTATCACTGAAAATGCATATCTCAGCTGGAAACCCAAAGATACCAAAGATATCGCAGTTTCCGCATGACAAACGCACTGTGGAGTTCCGAACACATCAGGAAACGTGTTTTTCGCATTCAATAGCACGAAAACAGCGATTTCGGTGATTCTGCACACTTGTAACAGCAGAATCATGAATTTATCACTGAAAATGCATATCTCAGCTGGAAACCCAACGAAACCGAAGATATTTCTGTTTCCGCATGTCAAACGCACCGCGGAGTGCTGAAAACACCAGGAAACGTGTTTTTCGCATTCAATAGCACGAAAACAGCGATTTCGGTGATTCTGCAAACTTGAAACAGCAGAATCATGAATTTAGCACTGAAAATGCATATCTCAGCTGGAAACCCAACGAAACCGAAGATTTCACAGTTTCCCAATGTTAAACGCAATGTGGAGTGCTGAAAACACCAGGAAACGTGTTTTTCGCATTCAATAGCACGAAAACAGCGATTTGGGTGTTTCTGCACACCAGTAACAGCAGAATCATGAATTTATCACTGAAAATGCATATCTCAGCTGGAAACCCAACGAAACCGAAGATATTGCGGTATCCGCAAATCAAACGCACTGTGGAGTGCTGAAAACACCAGGAAACGTGTTTTCGCATTCAATAGTACGAAGACAGCGATTTCGGTGATTCTGCATACTTCTCACAGAAGAATATCCAAGATTATCATAGATAATGCATATCCCAGCTGGAAACCCAAAGATACCAAAGATATCGCAGTTCCCGCATGTCAAACGCACTGTCGAGTGCTGAAAACACCAGAAGACGTGTTTTTCGCATTCAATAGCACCAAAACAGCGATTTCGGTGATTCTGCACACTTGTAACAGCAGGTTCATGAAGATTATCACTGAAAATGCATATCTCAGCTGGAAACCCAACTATACCGAAGATATCTCAGTTTCCGCATGTCAAACGCCCTGCGGAGTGCTGAAAACACCAGGAAACGTGTTTTTCGCATTCAATAGCACGAAACCAGCGATTTCGGTGATTCTGCACACCTGTAAAAGCAGAATCATGAATTTATCACTGAAAATGCATATCTCAGCTGGAAACCCAAAGATACCAAAGATTTCGCAGTTTCCGCATGTCAAACGCACTGTGGAGTTCTGAAAACACCAGGAAACGTGTTTTTCGCATTCAATAGCACGAAAACAGCGATTTCGGTGATTCTGCACACTTGTAACAACGGGATCATGTAGATTATCACTGAAAATGCATATCTCAGCTAGAAACCCAACGAAACCGAAGATATTTCTGTTTCCGCATGTCAAACGCACTGCGGAGTGCTGAAAACACCAGGAAACGTGTTTTTCGCATTCAATAGCACGAAAACAGCGATTTTGGTGATTCTGCACACCTGTAAAAGCAGGATAATGAAGATTATTACTGAAAATGCATATCTCAGCTGGAAACCCAACGAAACCGAAGATTTCACAGTTTCCGCATGTCAAACGCAATGTGGATTGCTGAAAACACCAGGAAACGTGTTTTTCGCATTGAATAGCACGAAAACAGCGATTTGGGTGTTTCTGCACACCTGTAACAGCAGAATCATGAATTTATCACTGACAATGCATATCTCAGCTGGAAACCCAACAAAACCGTAGATATCGCGGTTTCCGCATGTCAAACGCACTGTCGAGTGCTGAAAACACCAGAAAACGTGTTTTTCGAATTCAATAGCACGAAAACAGCGATTTCGGTGATTCTGCACACTTGTAACAGCAGGATAATGAAGACTATCACTGAAAATGCATATCTCAGCTAGAAACCCAACGAAACCGAAGATATCACAGTTTCCGCATGTCAAACGCACTGTGGAGTGCTGAAAACACCAGAAAACGTGTTTTATGCATTCAATACCACGAAAACAGCGGTTTCGGTGATTCTGCGCACTTGTAACAGCAGGATAATGAAGACTATCACTGAAAATGCATATCTCAGCTGGAAACCCAACTATACCGAAGATATTTCTGTTTCCGCATGTCAAACGCACTGCGGAGTGCTGAAAACACCAGGAAACGTGTTTTTCGCATTCAATAGCACGAAAACAGCGATTTCGGTGATTCTGCAAACTTGAAACAGCAGAATCATGAATTTATCTCTGAAAATGCATATCTCAGCTGGAAACCCAACGAAGCCGAAGATATCGCAGTTGCCGCATGTCAAACGCACTGTGGAGTGCTGAAAACACCAGAAAACGTGTTTTATGCATTGAATATCACGAAAACAGCGGTTTCGGTGATTCTGCACACTTGTAACAGCCGGATAATGATAATTTTCACTGAAAATGCATATCTCAGCTGGAAACCCAAAGATACCAAAGATATCGCAGTTCCCGCATGTCAAACGCACTGTCGAGTGCTGAAAACACCAGAAAACGTATTTTTCGCATTCAATAGCACGAAAACAGCGATTTCGGTGATTCCGCACACTTGTAACAGCAGAATCATGAATTTATCTCTGAAAATGCATATCTCAGCTGGAAACCCAACGAAGCCGAAGATATCGCAGTTGCCGCATGTCAAACGCACTGTGGAGTGCTGAAAACACCAGAAAACGTGTTTTATGCATTGAATATCACGAAAACAGCGGTTTCGGTGATTCTGCACACTTGTAACAGCAGAATCATGAATTTATCACTGAAAATGCATATCTCAGCTGGAAACCCAACGAAGCCGAAGATATCGCAGTTGCCGCATGTCAAACGCACTGTGGAGTGCTGAAAACACCAGAAAACGTGTTTTATGCATTGAATATCACGAAAACAGCGGTTTCGGTGATTCTGCACACTTGTAACAGCCGGATAATGATAATTTTCACTGAAAATGCATATCTCAGCTGGAAACCCAACTATACCGAAGATATTTCTGGTTCCGCATGTCAAACGCCCTGCGGAGTGCTGAAAACACCAGGAAACGTGTTTTTCGCATTCAATAGCACGAAACCAGCAATTTCGGTGATTCTGCACACCTGTAAAAGCAGAATCATGAATTTATCACTGAAAATGCATATCTCAGCTGGAAACCCAAAGATACCAAAGATTTCGCAGTTTCCGCATGTCAAACGCACTGTGGAGTTCTGAAAACACCAGGAAACGTGTTTTTCGCATTCAATAGCACGAAAACAGCGATTTCGGTGATTCTGCACACTTGTAACAACGGGATCATGTAGATTATCACTGAAAATGCATATCTCAGCTAGAAACCCAACGAAACCGAAGATATTTCTGTTTCCGCATGTCAAACAGCACTGCGGAGTGCTGAAAACACCAGGAAACGTGTTTTTCGCATTCAATAGCACGAAAACAGCGATTTTGGTGATTCTGCACACCTGTAAAAGCAGAATCATGAATTTATCACTGAAAACGCATATCTCAGCTGGAAACCCAAAGATACCAAAAATATCGCAGTTTCCGCATGTCAAACTCACTGTGAAGTTCTGAAAACACCAGGAAACGTGTTTTTCGCATTCAATAGCACGAAAACAGCGATTTCGGTGATTCTGCACACTTGTAACAACGGGATCATGTAGATTATCACTGAAAATGCATATCTCAGCTAGAAACCCAACGAAACCGAAGATATCACAGTTTCCGCATGTCAAACGCACTGTGGAGTGCTGAAAACACCAGAAAACGTGTTTTATGCATTCAATACCACGAAAACAGCGGTTTCGGTGATTCTGCACACTTGTAACAGCAGGATAATGAAGACTATCACTGAAAATGCATATCTCAGCTGGAAACCCAACTATACCGAAGATATTTCTGTTTCCGCATGTCAAACGCACTGCGGAGTGCTGAAAACACCAGGAAACGTGTTTTTCGCATTCAATAGCACGAAAACAGCGATTTCGGTGATTCTGCAAACTTGAAACAGCAGAATCATGAATTTAGCACTGAAAATGCATATCTCAGCTGGAAACCCAACGAAACCGAAGATTTCACAGTTTCCCAATGTCAAACGCAATGTGGAGTGCTGAAAACACCAGGAAACGAGTTTTTCGCATTCAATAGCACGAAAACAGCGATTTGGGTGTTTCTGCACACCAGTAACAGCAGAATCATGAATTTATCTCTGAAAATGCATATCTCAGCTGGAAACCCAAAGATACCAAAGATATCGCAGTTCCCGCATGTCAAACGCACTGTCGAGTGCTGAAAACACCAGAAAACGTGTTTTTCGCATTCAATAGCACGAAAACAGCGATTTCGGTGATTCCGCACACTTGTAACAGCAGAATCATGAATTTATCTCTGAAAATGCATATCTCAGCTGGAAACCCATCGAAGCCGAAGATATCGCAGTTGCCGCATGTCAAACGCACTGTGGAGTGCTGAAAACATCAGAAAACGTGTTTTATGCATTGAATATCACGAAAACAGCGGTTTCGGTGATTCTGCACACTTGTAACAGCAGAATCATGAATTTATCACTGAAAATGCATATCTCAGCTGGAAACCCAACGAAGCCGAAGATATCGCAGTTGCCGCATGTCAAACGCACTGTGGAGTGCTGAAAACACCAGAAAACGTGTTTTATGCATTGAATATCACGAAAACAGCGGTTTCGGTGATTCTGCACACTTGTAACAGCCGGATAATGATAATTTTCACTGAAAATGCATATCTCAGCTGGAAACCCAACGAAACCGAATATATTTCTGTTTCCGCATGTCAAACGCACTGCGGAGTGCTGAAAACACCAGGAAACGTGTTTTTCGCATTCAATAGCACGAAACCAGCGATTTCGGTGATTCTGCACACCTGTAAAAGCAGAATCATGAATTTATCACTGAAAATGCATATCTCAGCTGGAAACCCAAAGATACCAAAGATATCGCAGTTTCCGCATGACAAACGCACTGTGGAGTTCCGAACACATCAGGAAACGTGTTTTTCGCATTCAATAGCACGAAAACAGCGATTTCGGTGATTCTGCACACTTGTAACAGCAGAATCATGAATTTATCACTGAAAATGCATATCTCAGCTGGAAACCCAACGAAACCGAAGATATTTCTGTTTCCGCATGTCAAACGCACCGCGGAGTGCTGAAAACACCAGGAAACGTGTTTTTCGCATTCAATAGCACGAAAACAGCGATTTCGGTGATTCTGCAAACTTGAAACAGCAGAATCATGAATTTAGCACTGAAAATGCATATCTCAACTGGAAACCCAACGAAACCGAAGATTTCACAGTTTCCCAATGTTAAACGCAATGTGGAGTGCTGAAAACACCAGGAAACGTGTTTTTCGCATTCAATAGCACGAAAACAGCGATTTGGGTGTTTCTGCACACCAGTAACAGCAGAATCATGAATTTATCACTGAAAATGCATATCTCAGCTGGAAACCCAACGAAGCCGAAGATATCGCAGTTGCCGCATGTCAAACGCACTGTGGAGTGCTGAAAACACCAGAAAACGTGTTTTATGCATTGAATATCACGAAAACAGCGGTTTCGGTGTTTCTTCACACTTGTAACAGCAGAATCATGAATTTATCACTGAAAATGCATATCTCAGCTGGAAACCCAACGAAACCGAAGATATCGCGGTATCCGCAAATCAAACGCACTGTGGAGTGCTGAAAACACCAGGAAACGTGTTTTCGCATTCAATAGTACGAAGACAGCGATTTCGGTGATTCTGCATACTTCTCACAGAAGAATATCCAAGATTATCATAGATAATGCATATCCCAGCTGGAAACCCAAAGATACCAAAGATATCGCAGTTCCCGCATGTCAAACGCACTGTCGAGTGCTGAAGACACCAGAGAACGTGTTTTTCGCATTCAATAGCACGAAACCAGCGATTTCGGTGATTCTGCACACCTGTAAAAGCAGAATCATGAATTTATCACTGAAAATGCATATCTCAGCTGGAAACCCAACGAAATCGAAGATATCGCAGTTTCCGCAAATCAAACGCACTGTGGAATGCTGAAATCACCAGGAAGCGTGTTTTCGCATTCAATAGTACGAAGACAGCGATTTCGGTGATTCTGCATACTTCTCACAGAAGAATATCCAAGATTATCATAGATAATGCATATCTCAGCTGGAAACCCAACGAAACCGAAGATATCGCGGTTTCCGCAAATCAAACGAACTGTGGAGTGCTGAAAACACCAGAAAACGTGTTTTATGCATTCAATGTCACGAAAACAGCGGTTTCGGTGATTCTGCACACTTGTAACAGCAGGATAATAAAGATTATTACTGAAAATGCATATCTCAGCTGGAAACCCAACTATACCGAAGATATTTCTGGTTCCGCATGTCAAACGCCCTGCGGAGTGTTGAAAACACCAGGAAACGTGTTTTTCGCATTCAATAGCACGAAAACAGCGATTTCGGTGATTCTGCACACCTGTAAAAGCAGAATCATGAATTTATCACTGAAAACGCATATCTCAGTTGGAAACCCAACTATACCGAAGATATTTCTGTTTCCGCATGTCAAACGCACTGCGGAGTGCTGAAAACACCAGGAAACGTGTTTTTCGCATTCAATAGCACGAAAACAGCGATTTCGGTGATTCTGCAAACTTGAAACAGCAGAATCATGAATTTTAGCACTGAAAATGCATATCTCAGCTGGAAACACAACGAAACCGAAGATTTCACAGTTTCCCAATGTCAATCGCAATGTGGAGTGCTGAAAACACCAGGAAACGTGTTTTTCGCATTCAATAGCTCGAAAACAGCGATTTGGGTGTTTCTGCACACCAGTAACAGCAGAATCATGAATTTATCACTGAAAATGCATATCTCAGCTGGAAACCCAAAGATACCAAAGATATCGCAGTTCCCGCATGTCAAACGCACTGTCGAGTGCTGAAAACACCAGAAAACGTGTTTTTCGCATTCAATAGCACGAAAACAGCGATTTCGGTGATTCTGCACACTTGTAACAGCAGAATCATGAATTTATCACTGAAAATGCATATCTCATCTGGAAACCCAACGAAGCCGAAGATATCGCAGTTGCCGCATGTCAAACGCACTGTGGACTGCTGAAAACACCAGAAAACGTGTTTTATGCATTCAATACCACGAAAACAGCGGTTTCGGTGATTCTGCACACTTGTAACAGCAGGATAATGAAGACTATCACTGAAAATGCATATCTCAGCTGGAAACCCAACTATACCGAAGATATTTCTGTTTCCGCATGTCAAACGCACTGCGGAGTGCTGAAAACACCAGGAAACGTGTTTTTCGCATTCAATAGCACGAAAACAGCGATTTCGGTGATTCTGCAAACTTGAAACAGCAGAATCATGAATTTAGCACTGAAAATGCATATCTCAGCTGGAAACCCAACGAAACCGAAGATTTCACAGTTTCCCAATGTCAAACGCAATGTGGAGTGCTGAAAACACCAGGAAACGAGTTTTTCGCATTCAATAGCACGAAAACAGCGACTTGGGTGTTTCTGCACACCAGTAACAGCAGAATCATGAATTTATCTCTGAAAATGCATATCTCAGCTGGAAACCCAAAGATACCAAAGATATCGCAGTTCCCGCATGTCAAACGCACTGTCGAGTGCTGAAAACACCAGAAAACGTGTTTTTCGCATTCAATAGCACGAAAACAGCGATTTCGGTGATTCCGCACACTTGTAACAGCAGAATCATGAATTTATCTCTGAAAATGCATATCTCAGCTGGAAACCCATCGAAGCCGAAGATATCGCAGTTGCCGCATGTCAAACGCACTGTGGAGTGCTGAAAACATCAGAAAACGTGTTTTATGCATTGAATATCACGAAAACAGCGGTTTCGGTGATTCTGCACACTTGTAACAGCAGAATCATGAATTTATCACTGAAAATGCATATCTCAGCTGGAAACCCAACGAAGCCGAAGATATCGCAGTTGCCGCATGTCAAACGCACTGTGGAGTGCTGAAAACACCAGAAAACGTGTTTTATGCATTGAATATCACGAAAACAGCGGTTTCGGTGATTCTGCACACTTGTAACAGCCGGATAATGATAATTTTCACTGAAAATGCATATCTCAGCTGGAAACCCAACGAAACCGAAGATATTTCTGTTTCCGCATGTCAAACGCACTGCGGAGTGCTGAAAACACCAGGAAACGTGTTTTTCGCATTCAATAGCACGAAACCAGCGATTTCGGTGATTCTGCAAACTTGAAACAGCAGAATCATGAATTTAGCACTGAAAATGCATATCTCAGCTGGAAACCCAACGAAACCGAAGATTTCACAGTTTCCCAATGTCAAACGCAATGTGGAGTGCTGAAAACACCAGGAAACGAGTTTTTCTCATTCAATAGCACGAAAACAGCGATTTGGGTGTTTCTGCACACCAGTAACAGCAGAATCATGAATTTATCTCTGAAAATGCATATCTCAGCTGGAAACCCAAAGATACCAAAGATATCGCAGTTCCCGCATGTCAAACGCACTGTCGAGTGCTGAAAACACCAGAAAACGTGTTTTTCGCATTCAATAGCACGAAAACAGCGATTTCGGTGATTCCGCACACTTGTAACAGCAGAATCATGAATTTATCACTGAAAATGCATATCTCAGCTGGAAACCCAACGAAGCCGAAGATATCGCAGTTGCCGCATGTCAAACGCACTGTGGAGTGCTGAAAACACCAGAAAACGTGTTTTATGCATTGAATATCACGAAAACAGCGGTTTCGGTGATTCTGCACACTTTTAACAGCCGGATAATGATAATTTTCACTGAAAATGCATATCTCAGCTGGAAACCCAACGAAACCGAAGATATTTCTGTTTCCGCATGTCAAACGCACTGCGGAGTGCTGAAAACACCAGGAAACGTGTTTTTCGCATTCAATAGCACGAAACCAGCGATTTCGGTGATTCTGCACACCTGTAAAAGCAGAATCATGAATTTATCACTGAAAATGCATATCTCAGCTGGAAACCCAAAGATACCAAAGATATCGCAGTTTCCGCATGACAAACGCACTGTGGAGTTCCGAACACATCAGGAAACGTGTTTTTCGCATTCAATAGCACGAAAACAGCGATTTCGGTGATTCTGCACACTTGTAACAGCAGAATCATGAATTTATCACTGAAAATGCATATCTCAGCTGGAAACCCAACGAAACCGAAGATATTTCTGTTTCCGCATGTCAAACGCACCGCGGAGTGCTGAAAACACCAGGAAACGTGTTTTTCGCATTCAATAGCACGAAAACAGCGATTTCGGTGATTCTGCAAACTTGAAACAGCAGAATCATGAATTTAGCACTGAAAATGCATATCTCAGCTGGAAACCCAACGAAACCGAAGATATCGCGGTATCCGCAAATCAAACGCACTGTGGAGTGCTGAAAACACCAGGAAACGTGTTTTTCGCATTCAATAGCACGAAAACAGCGATTTGGGTGTTTCTGCACACCAGTAACAGCAGAATCATGAATTTATCACTGAAAATGCATATCTCAGCTGGAAACCCAACGAAGCCGAAGATATCGCAGTTGCCGCATGTCAAACGCACTGTGGAGTGCTGAAAACACCAGAAAACGTGTTTTATGCATTGAATATCACGAAAACAGCGGTTTCGGTGTTTCTTCACACTTGTAACAGCAGAATCATGAATTTATCACTGAAAATGCATATCTCAGCTGGAAACCCAACGAAACCGAAGATATCGCGGTATCCGCAAATCAAACGCACTGTGGAGTGCTGAAAACACCAGGAAACGTGTTTTCGCATTCAATAGTACGAAGACAGCGATTTCGGTGATTCTGCATACTTCTCACAGAAGAATATCCAAGATTATCATAGATAATGCATATCCCAGCTGGAAACCCAAAGATACCAAAGATATCGCAGTTCCCGCATGTCAAACGCACTGTCGAGTGCTGAAGACACCAGAGAACGTGTTTTTCGCATTCAATAGCACGAAACCAGCGATTTCGGTGATTCTGCACACCTGTAAAAGCAGAATCATGAATTTATCACTGAAAATGCATATCTCAGCTGGAAACCCAACGAAATCGAAGATATCGCAGTTTCCGCAAATCAAACGCACTGTGGAATGCTGAAATCACCAGGAAGCGTGTTTTCGCATTCAATAGTACGAAGACAGCGATTTCGGTGATTCTGCATACTTCTCACAGAAGAATATCCAAGATTATCATAGATAATGCATATCTCAGCTGGAAACCCAACGAAACCGAAGATATCGCGGTTTCCGCAAATCAAACGAACTGTGGAGTGCTGAAAACACCAGAAAACGTGTTTTATGCATTCAATGTCACGAAAACAGCGGTTTCGGTGATTCTGCACACTTGTAACAGCAGGATAATAAAGATTATTACTGAAAATGCATATCTCAGCTGGAAACCCAACTATACCGAAGATATTTCTGGTTCCGCATGTCAAACGCCCTGCGGAGTGCTGAAAACGCCAGGAAACGTGTTTTTCGCATTCAATAGCACGAAAACAGCGATTTCGGTGATTCTGCACACCTGTAAAAGCAGAATCATGAATTTATCACTGAAAACGCATATCTCAGTTGGAAACCCAACTATACCGAAGATATTTCTGTTTCCGCATGTCAAACGCACTGTCGAGTGCTGAAAACACCAGAAAACGTGTTTTTCGCATTCAATAGCACGAAAACAGCGATTTCGGTGATTCTGCACACTTGTAACAGCAGAATCATGAATTTATCACTGAAAATGCATATCTCAGCTGGAAACCCAACGAAGCCGAAGATATCGCAGTTGCCGCATGTCAAACGCACTGTGGACTGCTGAAAACACCAGAAAACGTGTTTTATGCATTCAATACCACGAAAACAGCGGTTTCGGTGATTCTGCACACTTGTAACAGCAGGATAATGAAGACTATCACTGAAAATGCATATCTCAGCTGGAAACCCAACTATACCGAAGATATTTCTGTTTCCGCATGTCAAACGCACTGCGGAGTGCTGAAAACACCAGGAAACGTGTTTTTCGCATTCAATAGCACGAAAACAGCGATTTCGGTGATTCTGCAAACTTGAAACAGCAGAATCATGAATTTAGCACTGAAAATGCATATCTCAGCTGGAAACCCAACGAAACCGAAGATTTCACAGTTTCCCAATGTCAAACGCAATGTGGAGTGCTGAAAACACCAGGAAACGAGTTTTTCGCATTCAATAGCACGAAAACAGCGACTTGGGTGTTTCTGCACACCAGTAACAGCAGAATCATGAATTTATCTCTGAAAATGCATATCTCAGCTGGAAACCCAAAGATACCAAAGATATCGCAGTTCCCGCATGTCAAACGCACTGTCGAGTGCTGAAAACACCAGAAAACGTGTTTTTCGCATTCAATAGCACGAAAACAGCGATTTCGGTGATTCCGCACACTTGTAACAGCAGAATCATGAATTTATCTCTGAAAATGCATATCTCAGCTGGAAACCCATCGAAGCCGAAGATATCGCAGTTGCCGCATGTCAAACGCACTGTGGAGTGCTGAAAACATCAGAAAACGTGTTTTATGCATTGAATATCACGAAAACAGCGGTTTCGGTGATTCTGCACACTTGTAACAGCAGAATCATGAATTTATCACTGAAAATGCATATCTCAGCTGGAAACCCAACGAAGCCGAAGATATCGCAGTTGCCGCATGTCAAACGCACTGTGGAGTGCTGAAAACACCAGAAAACGTGTTTTATGCATTGAATATCACGAAAACAGCGGTTTCGGTGATTCTGCACACTTGTAACAGCCGGATAATGATAATTTTCACTGAAAATGCATATCTCAGCTGGAAACCCAACGAAACCGAAGATTTCACAGTTTCCCAATGTCAAACGCAATGTGGAGTGCTGAAAACACCAGGAAACGTGTTTTTCGCATTCAATAGCACGAAAACAGCGATTTGGGTGTTTCTGCACACCAGTAACAGCAGAATCATGAATTTATCACTGAAAATGCATATCTCAGCTGGAAACCCAACGAAGCCGAAGATATCGCAGTTGCCGCATGTCAAACGCACTGTGGAGTGCTGAAAACACCAGAAAACGTGTTTTATGCATTGAATATCACGAAAACAGCGGTTTCGGTGATTCTTCACACTTGTAACAGCAGGGTCATGAAGATTATCACTGAAAATGCATATCTCAGCTGGAAACCCAACTATACCGAAGATATCTCAGTTTCCGCAAATCAAACGCACTGTGGAATGCTGAAAACACCAGGAAGCGTGTTTTCGCATTCAATAGTACGAAGACAGCGATTTCGGTGATTCTGCATACTTCTCACAGAAGAATATCCAAGATTATCATAGATAATGCATATCTCAGCTGGAAACCCAAAGATACCAAAGATATCGCAGTTCCCGCATGTCAAACGCACTGTCGAGTGCTGAAAACACCAGAAGACGTGTTTTTCGCATTCAATAGCACGAAAACAGCGATTTCGGTGATTCTGCACACTTCTAACAGCAGAATCATGAATTTATCACTGAAAATGCATATCTCAGCTGGAAACCCAACGAAGCCGAAGATATCGCAGTTGCCGCATGTCAAACGCACTGTGGAGTGCTGAAAACACCAGAAAACGTGTTTTATGCATTGAATATCACGAAATCAGCGGTTTCGGTGATTCTGCACACTTGTAACAGCAGAATCATGAATTGATCACAGAAAATGCATATCTCAGCTGGAAACCCAACGAAACCGAAGATATCGCGGTTTCCGCAAATCAAACGAACTGTGGAGTGCTGAAAACACCAGGAAACGTGTTTTTCGCATTCGATAGCACGAAAACAGCGATTTCGGTGATTCTGCACACTTGTAACAGCAGGTTCATGAAGATTATCACTGAAAATGCATATCTCAGCTGGAAACCCAACTATACCGAAGATATCTCAGTTTCCGCATGTCAAACGCACTGTGGAGTGCTGAAAACACCAGAGAACGTGTTTTTCGCATTCAATAGCACGAAACCAGCGATTTCGGTGATTCTGCACACCTGTAAAAGCAGAATCATAAATTTATCACTGAAAATGCATATCTCAGCTGGAAACCCAACGAAATCGAAGATATCGCAGTTTCCGCAAATCAAACGCACTGTGGAATGCTGAAATCACCAGGAAGCGTGTTTTCGCATTCAATAGTACGAAGACAGCGATTTCGGTGATTCTGCATACTTCTCACAGAAGAATATCCAAGATTATCATAGATAATGCATATCTCAGCTGGAAACCCAACTATACCGAAGATATTTCTGTTTCCGCATTTCAAACGCACTGCGGAGTGCTGAAAACACCAGAAAACGTGTTTTATGCATTCAATGTCACGAAAACAGCGGTTTCGGTGATTCTGCACACTTGTAACAGCAGGATAATAAAGATTATTACTGAAAATGCATATCTCAGCTGGAAACCCAACTATACCGAAGATATTTCTGGTTCCGCATGTCAAACGCCCTGCGGAGTGCTGAAAACACCAGGAAACGTGCTTTTCGCATTCAATAGCACGAAAACAGCGATTTCGGTGATTCTGCACACCTGTAAAAGCAGAATCATGAATTTATCACTGAAAACGCATATCTCAGTTGGAAACCCAACTATACAGAAGATATTTCTGTTTCCGCATGTCAAACGCACTGCGGAGTGCTGAAAACACCAGGAAACGTGTTTTTCGCATTCAATAGCACGAAAACAGCGATTTCGGTGATTCTGCAAACTTGAAACAGCAGAATCATGAATTTAGCACTGAAAATGCATATCTCAGCTGGAAACACAACGAAACTGAAGATTTCACAGTTTCCCAATGTCAAACGCAATGTGGAGTGCTGAAAACACCAGGAAACGTGTTTTTCGCATTCAATAGCACGAAAACAGCGATGTCGGTGATTCTCAACACTTGTAACAGCAGAATCGAGAAATTTATAACTGAAACTGCATATCTCTGCTGGAAACCCAAAGATACCGAAGATATCGCAGTTTCCGCAAATCAAACGCACTGCGGAGTGCTGAAATACCAGCAAACGTGTTTTATGCATTCAATAGCACGAAAACAGCGGTTTCGGTGATTCCTCGCACTTGTAACAGCAGGATACTGAAGATTATCACTGAAAATGCATATCTCAGCTGGAAACCCAACTATACCGAAGATATCTCAGTTTCCGCATGTCAAACGCACTGCGGAGTGCTGAAAACTCCAGGAAACGTGTTTTTTGTTTTCAATAGCACGAAAACAGCGGTTTCGGTGATTCTGCACACTTGTAACAGCAGAATCATGAATTTATCACTGAAAACGCATATCTCAGCTGGAAACCCAGAGATACCGAAGATATCGCAGTTTCCAAATGTGAAACGCACTGTGGAGTTCTGAAAACATCAGGAAACGTGTTTTTCGCATTCAACAGCACGAAAACAGCGATTTCGGTGATTCTGCACACTTGTAACAGCAGAATCGAGAAATTTATAACTGAAACTACATATCTCTGCTGGAAACCCAAAGATACCGAAGATATCGCAGTTTCCGCAAATCAAACGCACTGCGGAGTGCTGAAAACACCAGGAAACGTGTTGTATGCATTCAATAGCACGAAAACAGCGGTTTCGGTGATTCTGCGCACTTGTAACAGCAGGATAATGAAGATTATCACTGAAAATGCATATCTCAGCTGGAAACCCAACTATACCGAGGATATCTCAGTTTCCGCATGTCAAACGCACGGCGGAGTGCTGAAAACTCCAGGAAACGTGTTTTTCGCATTCAATACCACGAAAACAGCGATTTGGGTGATTCTGCTCACTTGTAACAGCAGGTTCATGAAGATTATCACTGAAAATGCATATTTCATCTGGAAACCCAGCGATACCGAAGATATCGCAGTTTACGCATGTCAAACGCACTGCGGAGTGCTGAAAACACCATGGAACGTGTTTTTCGCTTTCAATAGCACGAAAACAGCGATTTCGGTGATTCTGCACACTTGTAACTGCAGAATCATGAATTTATAACTGAAAATGCATATCTCAGCTGGAAACCCAACGTTACCGAAGGTATCGCAGTTTCCGCATGTCAAACGCACTGTGGAGTGCTGAAAACACCAGCAAACGTGTTTATCGCATTCAATAGCACGAAAACAGCGATTTCGGTGATTCTGCACACTTGTTACAGCAGAATCATGAATTCATAACTGAAAACGCATATCTCAGCTGGAAACCCAACGATACCGCAGATATAGCAGTTTCCGCATGTCAAACGCACTGTGGAGTTCTGAAAACACCAGGAAACGTGTTTTTTGCATTCAATAGCACGATAACAGCGGTTTCGGTGATTCTGCACACTTGTAACAGCGGGATCATGAAGATTATCACTGAAAATGCTTATCTCAGCTGGAAACCCAACGAAACCGAAGATATCGCAGTTTCCGCAAATCAAACGCACTGTGAGGTGCTGAAAACACCAGGAAACGTGTTTTCGCATTCAATAGCACGAAATCAGCGGTTTCGGAGATTCTGCACACTTGTAACAGCAGGATCATGAAGATTATCACTGAATATGCAAATCTCAGCTGGAAACCCAACGAAACCGAAGATGTCGCAGTTTCCGCATGTCAGACGCACTGTGGAGTGCTGTAAACACCAGGAAACGTGTTTTTCGCATTCAATAGCACGAAAACAGCGAGTTCGGTGATTCTGCACACTTGTAACAGCAGAATCGAGAAATTTATCACTGGAAATGCATATCTCTGCTGGAAACCCAAAGATACCAAAGATATCGCTGTTTCCGCAATTCAAACGCAATGTGGAGTGCTGAAAATACCAGGAAACGTGTTTTTCGCATTCAATAGCACGAAAACAGCGATTTCGGTGATTTTGCACACTTGTAACAGCAGGATAATGAAGATTATCACTGAAAATGCATATCTCAGCTGGAAACCCAACTATCCCGATGATATTTCAGTTTCCGCATGTCAAACGCACTGCGGAGTGCTGAAAACACCAGGAAACGTGTTTTTTGCATTCAATAGCACGAAAACAGCGGTTTCGGTGATTCTGCACACTTGTAACAGCAGAATCATGAATTTATAACTGAAAATGCATATCTCTGCTGGAAACCCAACGATACCGAAGATATCGCAGTTTCCGCATGTCAAACGCACTGTGGAGTGCTGTAAACACCAGGAAACGTGTTTTTCGCATTCAATAGCACGAAAACAGCGGTTTCGGTGATTCTGCACACTTGTAACAGCAGGATAATGAAGATTATCACTGAAAATGCATATCTCAGCTGGAAACCCAACGAAACCGAAGATGTCGCAGTTTCCGCATGTCAGACGCACTGTGGAGTGCTGTAAACACCAGGAAACGTGTTTTTCGCATTCAATAGCACGAAAACAGCGGTTTCGGTGATTCTGCACACTTGTAACAGCAGGATAATGAAGATTATCACTGAAAATGCATATCTCAGCTGGAAACCCAACTATTCCGAAGATATCTCAGTTTGCGATTGTCAAACGCACTGTGGAGTACTGAAAACACCAGGAAACGTGTTTTTCGCATTCAATAGCACGAAAACAGCGAGTTCGGTGATTCTGCACACTTGTTACAGCAGAATCGAGAAATTTATCACTGAAAATGCATATCTCTGCTGGAAACCCAAAGATACCAAAGATATCGCAGTTTCCGCATGTCAAACGCACTGTGGAGTACTGAAAACACCAGGAAACGTGTTTTTCGCATTCAATAGCACGAAAACAGCGGTTTCGGTGATTCTGCACACTTGTAACAGCAGGATAATGAAGATTATCACTGAAAATGCATATCTCAGCTGGAAACCCAACTATTCCGAAGATATCTCAGTTTGCGATTGTCAAACGCACTGCGGAGTGCTGAAAACACCAGGAAACGTGTTTTTCGCATTCAATAGCACGAAAACAGCGGTTTCGGTGATTCTGCACACTTGTAACAGCAGGATAATGAAGATTATCACTGAAAATGCATATTTCACCTGGAATCCCAACGAAACCGAAGATATCGCAGTTTCCGCATGTCAAACGCTCTGTGGAGTGCTGTAAACACCAGGAAACGTGTTTTTCGCATTCAATAGCACGCAAACAGCGGTTTCGGTGATTCTGCACACTTGTAACAGCAGGATCATGAAGATTATCACTGAAAATGCATATCTCAGCTGGAAACCCAACGAAACCGAAGATATCGCAGTTTCCGCATGTCATACGCACTGTGGAGTGCTGTAAACACCAGGAAACGTGTTTTTCGCATTCAATAGCACGAAAACAGCGAGTTCGGTGATTCTGCACACTTGTTACAGCAGAATCGAGAAATTTATCACTGAAAATGCATATTTCACCTGGAAACCCAACGAAACCGAAGATATCGCAGTTTGCGCATGTCAAACGCACTCTGGAGCGCTGAAAACACCAGAAAACGTGTTTTATGCATTCAATAGCACGAAAACAGCGGTTTCGGTGATTCTGCACACTTGTAACAGCAGGATGATGATGATTATCACTGAAAATGCATATCTCAGCTGGAAACCCAACGAAACCGAAGGTATCGCAGTTTCCGCATGTCAGACGCACTGTGGAGTGCTGTAAATACCAGGAAACGTGTTTTTCGCAATCGATAGCATGAAACCAGCGATTTCGGTGATTCTGCACACCTGTAACAGCAGAATCATGAATTTAGCACTGAAAATGCATATCTCAGCTGGAATCCCAACAAAACCGAAGATATCGCTGTTTCCGCAAATCCAACGCATTGTGGAGAGCTGAAAACACCAGGAAACGTGTTTTTTGCATTCAGTAGCACGAAAACAGCGATTTCGGTGTTTCTGCACACTTGTAACAGCAGAATCATGAATTTATCACTGAAAATGCATATCTCTGCTGGAAACCCAAAGATACCGAAGATATCGCTGTTTCCGCATGTCAAACGCACTGTGGGGTGCTGAAGACACCAGAGAACGTGTTTTTCGCATTCAATAACACGAAACCAGCGATATCGGTGATTCTGCACACCTGTAAATGCAGAATCATGAATTTATCACTGAAAATGCATATCTCAGCTGGAAACCCAACGAAACCGAAGATATCGCTGTTTCCGCAAATCAAACGCATTGTGGAGAGCTGAAAACACCAGGAAACGTGTTTTTTGCATTCAGTAGCACGAAAACAGCGATTTCGGTGTTTCTGCACACTTGTAACAGCAGAATCATGAATTTATCACTGAAAATGCATATCTCTGCTGGAAACCCAAAGATACCGAAGATATCGCTGTTTCCGCATGTCAAACGCACTGTGGGGTGCTGAAGACACCAGAGAACGTGTTTTTCGCATTCAATAACACGAAACCAGCGATATCGGTGATTCTGCACACCTGTAAATGCAGAATCATGAATTTATCACTGAAAATGCATATCTCAGCTGGAAACCCAACGAAACCGAAGATATCGCTGTTTCCGCAAATCAAACGCATTGTGGAGAGCTGAAAACACCAGGAAACGTGTTTTTTGCATTCAGTAGCACGAAAACAGCGATTTCGGTGATTCTGCACACTTTTAACAGCAGAATCATGAATTTATCACTGAAAATGCATATCTCTGCTGGAAACCCAAAGATACCGAAGATATCGCAGTTTCCGCATGTCAAACGCACTCTGGAGCGCTGAAAACACCTGAAAACGTGTTTTATGCATTCAATAGCACGAAAACAGCGGTTTCGGTGATTCTGCACACTTGTAACAGCAGGATGATGAAGATTATCACTGAAAATGCATATCTCAGCTGGAAACCCAACGAAACCGAAGATATCGCAGTTTCCGCATGTCAAACGCACTCTGGAGCGCTGAAAACACCAGAAAACGTGTTTTATGCATTCAATAGCACGAAAACAGCGGTTTCGGTGATTCTGCACACTTGTAACAGCAGGATAATGAAGATTATCACTGAAAATGCGTATCTCAGCTGGAAACCCAACTATTCCGAAGATATCTCAGTTTCCGATTGTCAAACGCACTGCGGAGTGCTGAAAACACCAAGAAACGTTTTTTTCGCATTCAATAGCACGAAAACAGCGATTTGGGTGATTCTGCATACTTGTAACAGCAGGATCATGAAGATTATCACTGAAAATGCATATCTCAGCTGGAAACCCAACGAAACCGAAGATGTCGCAGTTTCCGCATGTCAGATGCACTGTGGAGTGCTGTAAACACCAGGAAACGTGTTTTTCGCATTCAATTGCACGAAAACAGCGAGTTCGGTGATTCTGCACACTTGTAACAGCAGAATCGAGAAATTTATCACTGGAAATGCATATCTCTGCTGAAAACCCAAGGATACCAAAGATATCGCAGTTTCCGCATCTCAAACGCACTGTGGAGTACTGAAAACACCAGGAAACGTGTTTTTCGCATTCAATAGCACGAAAACAGCGATTTCGGTGATTCTGCACACTTGTAACAGCAGAATCATGAATTTATCACTGAAAATGCATATCTCAGCTAGAAACCCAACGAAACCGAAGATATCGCAGTTTCCGCATGTCAAACGCACTGCGGAGTGCTGAAAACACCAGGAAACGTGTTTTTCGCATTCAATAGCACGACAACAGCGATTTGGGTGATTCTGCACACTTGTAACAGCGGGATCATGAAGATTATCACTGAAAATGCATATTTCACCTGGAATCCCAACGAAACCGAAGATATCGCAGTTTCCGCAACTCAAACGCACTGTGAGGTGCTGAAAACACCAGGAAACGTGTTTTCGCATTCAATAGCACGAAAACAGCGGTTTCGGTGATTCTGCACACTTGTAACAGCAGGATCATGAAGATTATCACTGAACATGCATATCTCAGCTGGAAACCCAACGAAACCGAAGATATCGCAGTTTCCGCATGTCAGACGCACTGTGGAGTGCTGTAAACACCAGGAAACGTGTTTTTCGCATTCAATAGCACGAAAACAGCGATTTCGGTGATTCTGCATACTTCTTACAGAAGAATATCCAAGATTATCGTAGATAATGCACGCCTCAGCCGCAACCCCTCGAAAACGAAGATATCGCTGTTTCCGCAAATCAAACGCAATGTGGAGTGCTGAAAATACCAGGAAACGAGTTTTTCGCATTCAATAGCACGAAAACAGCGATTTCGGTGATTTTGCAAACTTGTAACAGCAGGATAATGAAGATTATCACTGAAAATGCATATCTCAGCTGGAAACCCAACTATCCCGAAGATATTTCAGTTTCCGCATGTCAAACGCACTGCGGAGTGCTGAAAACACCAGGAAACGTGTTTTTTGCATTCAATAGCACGAAAACAGCGGTTTCGGTGATTCTGCACACTTGTAACAGCAGAATCATGAATTTATAACTGAAAATGCATATCTCTGCTGGAAACCCAACGATACCGAAGATATCGCAGTTTCCGCATGTCAAACGCACTGTGGAGTTCTGAAAACACCAGGAAACGTGTTTTTTGCATTCAGTAGCACGAAAACAGCGAGTTCGGGGATTCTGCACTCTTGTAACAGCAGAATCGAGAAATTTATCACTGGAAATGCATATCTATGCTGGAAACCCAAAGATACCAAAGATATCGCAGTTTCCGCATGTCAAACGCACTGTGGAGTACTGAAAACACCAGGAAACGTGTTTTTCGCATTCAATAGCACGAAAACAGCGGTTTCGGTGATTCTGCACACTTGTAACAGCAGGATCATGAAGATTATCACTGAAAATGCATATCTCAGCTGGAAACCCAACGAAACCGAAGATGTCGCAGTTTCCGCATGTCAGACGCACTGTGGAGTGCTGTAAACACCAGGAAACGTGTTTTTCGCATTCAATAGCACGAAAACAGCGAGTTCGGTGATTCTGCACACTTGTAACAGCAGAATCATGAATTTATCACTGAAAATGCATATCTCAGCTAGAAACTCAACGAAACCGAAGATATCGCAGTTCCCGCATGTCAAACGCACTGCGGAGTGCTGAAAACACCAGGAAACGTGTTTTTCGCATTCAATAGCACGACAACAGCGATTTGGGTGATTCTGCACACTTGTAACAGCGGGATCATGAAGATTAACACTGAAAATGCATATTTCACCTGGAAGCCCAACGAAACCGAAGATATCGCAGTTTGCGCATGTCAAACGCACTCTGGAGCGCTGAAAACACCAGAAAACGTGTTTTATGCATTCAATAGCACGAAAACAGCGGTTTCGGTGATTCTGCACACTTGTAACAGCAGAATCATGAATTTATAACTGAAAATGCATATCTCTGCTGGAAACCCAACGATACCGAAGATATCGCAGTTTCCGCATGTCAAACGCACTGTGGAGTTCTGAAAACACCAGGAAACGTGTTTTTTGCATTCAATAGCACGAAAACAGCGGTTTCGGTGATTCTGCACACTTGTAACAGCAGGATAATGAAGATTATCACTGAAAATGCATATTTCACCTGGAATCCCAACGAAACAGAAGATATCGCAGTTTCCGCATGTCAAACGCACTGTGGAGTACTGAAAACACCAGGAAACGTGTTTTTCGCATTCAATAGCACGAAAACAGCGAGTTCGGTGATTCTGCACACTTGTTACAGCAGAATCGAGAAATTTATCACTGAAAATGCATATCTCTGCTGGAAACCCAAAGATACCAAAGATATCGCAGTTTCCGCATGTCAAACGCACTGTGGAGTACTGAAAACACCAGGAAACGTGTTTTTCGCATTCAATAGCACGAAAACAGCGGTTTCGGTGATTCTGCACACTTGTAACAGCAGGATAATGAAGATTATCACTGAAAATGCATATCTCAGCTGGAAACCCAACTATTCCGAAGATATCTCAGTTTGCGATTGTCAAACGCACTGCGGAGTGCTGAAAACACCAGGAAACGTGTTTTTCGCATTCAATAGCACGAAAACAGCGGTTTCGGTGATTCTGCACACTTGTAACAGCAGGATAATGAAGATTATCACTGAAAATGCATATTTCACCTGGAATCCCAACGAAACCGAAGATATCGCAGTTTCCGCATGTCAAACGCTCTGTGGAGTGCTGTAAACACCAGGAAACGTGTTTTTCGCATTCAATAGCACGCAAACAGCGGTTTCGGTGATTCTGCACACTTGTAACAGCAGGATCATGAAGATTATCACTGAAAATGCATATCTCAGCTGGAAACCCAACGAAACCGAAGATATCGCAGTTTCCGCATGTCAGACGCACTGTGGAGTGCTGTAAACACCAGGAAACGTGTTTTTCGCATTCAATAGCACGAAAACAGCGAGTTCGGTGATTCTGCACACTTGTTACAGCAGAATCGAGAAATTTATCACTGAAAATGCATATCTCTGCTGGAAACCCAAAGATACCAAAGATATCGCAGTTTCCGCATGTCAAACGCACTGCGGAGTGCTGATAACACCAGGAAACGTGTTTTTCGTATTCAATAGCACGACAACAGCGATTTGGGTGATTCTGCACACTTGTAACAGCGGGATCATGAAGATTATCACTGAAAATGCATATTTCACCTGGAAACCCAACGAAACCGAAGATATCGCAGTTTGCGCATGTCAAACGCACTCTGGAGCGCTGAAAACACCAGAAAACGTGTTTTATGCATTCAATAGCACGAAAACAGCGGTTTCGGTGATTCTGCACACTTGTAACAGCAGGATGATGATGATTATCACTGAAAATGCATATCTCAGCTGGAAACCCAACGAAACCGAAGATATCGCAGTTTCCGCATGTCAGACGCACTGTGGAGTGCTGTAAACACCAGGAAACGTGTTTTTCGCAATCAATAGCATGAAACCAGCGATTTCGGTGATTCTGCACACCTGTAACAGCAGAATCATGAATTTAGCACTGAAAATGCATATCTCAGCTGGAATCCCAACAAAACCGAAGATATCGCAGTTTGCGCATGTCAAACGCACTCTGGAGCGCTGAAAACACCAGAAAACGTGTTTTATGCATTCAATAGCACGAAAACAGCGGTTTCGGTGATTCTGCACACTTGTAACAGCAGGATAATGAAGATTATCACTGAAAATGCATATATCAGCTGGAAACCCAACTATTCCGAAGATATCGCAGTTTGCGCATGTCAAACGCACTCTGGAGCGCTGAAAACACCAGAAAACGTTTTTTTCGCATTCAAGAGAGCGAAAACAGCGATTTCGGTGATTCTGCACACTCATAACAGCAGAATTATGAATTTATCACTGAAAATGCATATGTCAGCAGGAAACCCAACGAAACCGAAGATTTCGCAGTTTCCGCAAATCAAACGCACTGTGGAGTGCTGAAAACACCAGGAAACGTGTTTTTCGCAATCAATAGCATGAAACCAGCGATTTCGGTGATTCTGCACACTCATAACAGCAGAATCATGAATTTATCACTGAAAATGCATATCTCAGCTGGAAACCCAAACAAACCGAAGATATCGCAGTTTCCGCAAATCAAACGCACTGTGGAGTGCTGAAAACACCAGGAAACGTGTTTTTGCAGTCAATATCACGAAAACAGCGATTTCGGTGATTTTGCACACTTGTAACAGGAGAATCATGAATTTATCACTGAAAATACATATCTCAGCTGGAAACCCAACTATATCGAAGATATCGCAGTTTCCAAATGTGAAACGCACTGTGGAGTGCTGAAGACACCAGAGAACGTGTTTTTCGCATTCAATAGCACGAAACCAGCGATATCGGTGATTCTGCACACCTGTAAAAGCAGAATCATGAATTTATCACTGAAAATGCATATCTCAGCTGGAAACCCAACGAAACCGAAGATATCGCAGTTTCCGCAAATCAAACGCACTGTGAGGTGCTGATAACACCTGGAAACGTGTTTTCGCATTCAATAGCACGAAAACAGCGGTTTCGGTGATTCTGCACACTTGTAACAGCAGGATCATGAAGATTATCACTGCAAATGCATATCTCAGCTGGAAACCCATCGAAACCGAAGGTATCGCAGTTTCCGCATGTCAGACGCACTGTGGAGTGCTGTAAACACCAGGAAACGTGTTTTTCGCATTCAATAGCACGAAGACAGCGATTTCGGTGATTCTGCATACTTCTCACAGAAGAATATCCAAGGATATCATAGATAATGCATGTCGCAGCTGGCAACCCCACGAAAACGAAGATGTCGCGGTTTCCGCAAATCAAACGCACTGTGGAGTGCTGAAAACACCAGGAATCGCGTTTTCGCATAGAATAGCACGAAAACAGCGGTTTCGCTGTTCCTGCACACTTGTAACAGCAGGATCATGAAGATTATCACTGAAAATGCATTTCTCAGCTGGAAACCCAACGAAACCGAAGATATCGCAGTTTCCGCAACTCAAACGCACTGTGAGGTGCTGAAAACACCAGGAAACGTTTTTCGCATTCAATAGCACGAAAACAGCGGTTTCGGTGATTCTGCACACTTGTAACAGCAGGATCATGAAGATTATCACTGAACATGCATATCTCAGCTGGAAACCCAACGAAACCGAAGATATCGCAGTTTCCGCATGTCACACGCACTGTGGAGTGCTGTAAACACCAGGAAACGTGTTTTTCGCATTCAATAGCACGAAAACAGCGATTTCGGTGATTCTGCATACTTCTTACAGAAGAATATCCAAGATTATCGTAGATAATGCACGCCTCAGCCGCAACCCCACGAAAACGACGATATCGCTGTTTCCGCAAATCCAACGCATTGTGGAGAGCTGAAAACACCAGGAAACGTGTTTTTTGCATTCAGTAGCACGAAAACAGCGATTTCGGTGTTTCTGCACACTTGTAACAGCAGAATCATGAATTTATTACTGAAAATGCATATCTCTGCTGGAAACCCAAAGATACCGAAGATATCGCTGTTTCCGCATGTCAAACGCACTGTGGGGTGCTGAAGACACCAGAGAACGTGTTTTTCGCATTCAATAACACGAAACCAGCAATATCGGTGATTCTGCACACCTGTAAATGCAGAATCATGAATTTATCACTGAAAATGCATATCTCAGCTGGAAACCCAACGAAACCGAAGATATCGCTGTTTCCGCAAATCAAACGCATTGTGGAGAGCTGAAAACACCAGGAAACGTGTTTTTTGCATTCAGTAGCACGAAAACAGCGATTTCGGTGATTCTGCACACTTGTAACAGCAGAATCATGAATTTATCACTGAAAATGCATATCTCTGCTGGAAACCCAAAGATACCGAAGATATCGCAGTTTCCGCATGTCAAACGCACTCTGGAGCGCTGAAAACACCTGAAAACGTGTTTTATGCATTCAATAGCACGAAAACAGCGGTTTCGGTGATTCTGCACACTTGTAACAGTAGGATGATGAAGATTATCACTGAAAATGCATATCTCAGCTGGAAACCCAACGAAACCGAAGATATCGCAGTTTCCGCATGTCAAACGCACTCTGGAGCGCTGAAAACACCAGAAAACGTGTTTTATGCATTCAATAGCACGAAAACAGCGGTTTCGGTGATTCTGCACACTTGTAACAGCAGGATAATGAAGATTATCACTGAAAATGCGTATATCAGCTGGAAACCCAACTATTCCGAAGATATCTCAGTTTCCGATTGTCAAACGCACTGCGGAGTGCTGAAAACACCAAGAAACGTTTTTTTCGCATTCAATAGCACGAAAACAGCGATTTGGGTGATTCTGCATACTTGTAACAGCAGGATCATGAAGATTATCACTGAAAATGCATATCTCAGCTGGAAACCCAACGAAACCGAAGATGTCGCAGTTTCCGCATGTCAGACGCACTGTGGAGTGCTGTAAACACCAGGAAACGTGTTTTTCGCATTCAATAGCACGAAAACAGCGAGTTCGGTGATTCTGCACACTTGTAACAGCAGAATCGAGAAATTTATCACTGGAAATGCATATCTCTGCTGAAAACCCAAGGATACCAAAGATATCGCAGTTTCCGCATCTCAAACGCACTGCGGAGTGCTGAAAACACCAGGAAACGTGTTTTTCGCATTCAATAGCACGACAACAGCGATTTGGGTGATTCTGCACACTTGTAACAGCGGGATCATGAAGATTATCACTGAAAATGCATATTTCACCTGGAAACCCAACGAAACCGAAGATATCGCAGTTTGCGCATGTCAAACGCACTCTGGAGCGCTGAAAACACCAGAAAACGTGTTTTATGCATTCAATAGCACGAAAACAGCGGTTTCGGTGATTCTGCACACTTGTAACAGCAGGATGATGATGATTATCACTGAAAATGCATATCTCAGCTGGAAACCCAACGAAACCGAAGATATCGCAGTTTCCGCAAATCCAACGCATTGTGGAGAGCTGAAAACACCAGGAAACGTGTTTTTTGCATTCAGTAGCACGAAAACAGCGATTTCGGTGTTTCTGCACACTTGTAACAGCAGAATCATGAATTTATCACTGAAAATGCATATCTCTGCTGGAAACCCAAAGATACCGAAGATATCGCTGTTTCCGCATGTCAAACGCACTGTGGGGTGCTGAAGACACCAGAGAACGTGTTTTTCGCATTCAATAACACGAAACCAGCGATATCGGTGATTCTGCACACCTGTAAATGCAGAATCATGAATTTATCACTGAAAATGCATATCTCAGCTGGAAACCCAACGAAACCGAAGATATCGCTGTTTCCGCAAATCAAACGCACTGCGGAGTGCTGAAAACACCAGGAAACGTGTTTTTCGCATTCAATAGCACGACAACAGCGATTTGGGTGATTCTGCACACTTGTAACAGCGGGATCATGAAGATTATCACTGAAAATGCATATTTCACCTGGAATCCCAACGAAACCGAAGATATCGCAGTTTCCGCAACTCAAACGCACTGTGAGGTGCTGAAAACACCAGGAAACGTGTTTTCGCATTCAATAGCACGAAAACAGCGGTTTCGGTGATTCTGCACACTTGTAACAGCAGGATCATGAAGATTATCACTGAACATGCATATCTCAGCTGGAAACCCAACGAAACCGAAGATATCGCAGTTTCCGCATGTCAGACGCACTGTGGAGTGCTGTAAACACCAGGAAACGTGTTTTTCGCATTCAATAGCACGAAAACAGCGATTTCGGTGATTCTGCATACTTCTTACAGAAGAATATCCAAGATTATCGTAGATAATGCACGCCTCAGCCGCAACCCCACGAAAACGACGATATCGCTGTTTCCGCAAATCCAACGCATTGTGGAGAGCTGAAAACACCAGGAAACGTGTTTTTTGCATTCAGAAGCACGAAAACAGCGATTTCGGTGTTTCTGCACACTTGTAACAGCAGAATCATGAATTTATCACTGAAAATGCATATCTCTGCTGGAAACCCAAAGATACCGAAGATATCGCTGTTTCCGCATGTCAAACGCACTGTGGGGTGCTGAAGACACCAGAGAACGTGTTTTTCGCATTCAATAGCACGAAACCAGCGATTTCGGTGATTCTGCATACTTCTTACAGAAGAATATCCAAGATTATCGTAGATAATGCACGCCTCAGCCGCAACCCCACGAAAACGACGATATCGCTGTTTCCGCAAATCCAACGCATTGTGGAGAGCTGAAAACACCAGGAAACGTGTTTTTTGCATTCAGAAGCACGAAAACAGCGATTTCGGTGTTTCTGCACACTTGTAACAGCAGAATCATGAATTTATCACTGAAAATGCATATCTCTGCTGGAAACCCAAAGATACCGAAGATATCGCTGTTTCCGCATGTCAAACGCACTGTGGGGTGCTGAAGACACCAGAGAACGTGTTTTTCGCATTCAATAGCACGAAACCAGCGATATCGGTGATTCTGCACACTTGTAACAGCAGGATGATGAAGATTATCACTGAAAATGCATATCTCAGCTGGAAACCCAACTATTCCGAAGATATCTCAGTTTCCGATTGTCAAACGCACTGCGGAGTGCTGAAAACACCAAGAAACGTTTTTTTCGCATTCAATAGCACGAAAACAGCGATTTGGGTGATTCTGCATACTTGTAACAGCAGGATCATGAAGATTATCACTGAAAATGCATATCTCAGCTGGAAACCCAACGAAACCGAAGATGTCGCAGTTTCCGCATGTCAGACGCACTGTGGAGTGCTGAAAACACCAGGAAACGTGTTTTTCGCATTCAATAGCACGACAACAGCGATTTGGGTGATTCTGCACACTTGTAACAGCGGGATCATGAAGATTATCACTGAAAATGCATATTTCACCTGGAATCCCAACGAAACCGAAGATATCGCAGTTTCCGCAACTCAAACGCACTGTGAGGTGCTGAAAACACCAGGAAACGTGTTTTCGCATTCAATAGCACGAAAACAGCGGTTTCGGTGATTCTGCACACTTGTAACAGCAGGATCATGAAGATTATCACTGAACATGCATATCTCAGCTGGAAACCCAACGAAACCGAAGATATCGCAGTTTCCGCATGTCAGACGCACTGTGGAGTGCTGTAAACACCAGGAAACGTGTTTTTCGCATTCAATAGCACGAAAACAGCGATTTCGGTGATTCTGCATACTTCTTACAGAAGAATATCCAAGATTATCGTAGATAATGCACGCCTCAGCCGCAACCCCACGAAAACGACGATATCGCTGTTTCCGCAAATCCAGCGCATTTTGGAGAGCTGAAAACACCAGGAAACGTGTTTTTTGCATTCAGAAGCACGAAAACAGCGATTTTGGTGTTTCTGCACACTTGTAACAGCAGAATCATGAATTTATCACTGAAAATGCATATCTCTGCTGGAAACCCAAAGATACCGAAGATATCGCTGTTTCCGCATGTCAAACGCACTGTGGGGTGCTGAAGACACCAGAGAACGTGTTTTTCGCATTCAATAGCACGAAACCAGCGATATCGGTGATTCTGCACACTTGTAACTGCAGGATCATGAAGATTATCACTGAAAATGCATATCTCAGCTGGAAACCCAACGAAACCGAAGATATCGCAGTTTCCGCATGTCAGACGCACTGTGGAGTGCTGTAAACACCAGGAAACGTGTTTTTCGCATTCAATAGCACGAAAACAGCGAGTTCGGTGATTCTGCACACTTGTTACAGCAGAATCGAGAAATTTATCACTGAAAATGCATATCCTTGCTGGAAACCCAAAGATACCAAAGATATCGCAGTTTCCGCATGTCAAACGCACTGTGGAGTACTGAAAACACCAGGAAACGTGTTTTTCGCATTCAATAGCACGAAAACAGCGATTTCGGTGATTCTGCACACTTGTAACAGCAGAATCATGAATTTATCACTGAAAATGGATATCTCAGCTAGAAACCCAACGAAACCGAAGATATCGCAGTTTCCGCATGTCAAACGCACTGTGGAGTTCTGAAAACACCAGGAAACGTTTTTTTCGCATTCAAGAGAGCGAAAACAGCGATTTCGGTGATTCTGCACACTCATAACAGCAGAATCATGAATTTATCAATGAAAATGCATATCTCAGCAGGAAACCCAACGAAACCGAAGATTTCGCAGTTTCCGCAAATCAAACGCACTGTGGAGTGCTGAAAACACCAGGAAACGTGTTTTTCGCAATCAATAGCATGAAACCAGCGATTTCGGTGATTCTGCACACTCATAACAGCAGAATCATGAATTTATCACTGAAAATGCATATCTCAGCTGGAAACCCAAACAAACCGAAGATATCGCAGTTTCCGCAAATCAAACGCACTGTGGAGTGCTGAAAACACCAGGAAACGTGTTTTTGCAGTCAATATCACGAAAACAGCGATTTCGGTGATTTTGCACACTTGTAACAGCAGAATCATGAATTTATCACTGAAAATACATATCTCAGCTGGAAACCCAACGATACCGAAGATATCGCAGTTTCCGCAACTCAAACGCACTGTGAGGTGCTGAAAACACCAGGAAACGTGTTTTCGCATTCAATAGCACGAAAACAGCGGTTTCGGTGATTCTGCACACTTGTAACAGCAGGATCATGAAGATTATCACTGAACATGCATATCTCAGCTGGAAACCCAACGAAACCGAAGATATCGCAGTTTCCGCAAATCAAACGCACTGTGGAGTGCTGAAAACACCAGGAAACGTGTTTTTCGCAATCAATAGCATGAAACCAGCGATTTCGGTGATTCTGCACACTCATAACAGCAGAATCATGAATTTATCACTGAAAATGCATATCTCAGCTGGAAACCCAACGAAACCGAAGATATCGCAGTTTCCGCATGACAAACGCACTCTGGAGCGCTGAAAACACCAGAAAACGTGTTTTATGCATTCAATAGCACGAAAATAGCGGTTTCGGTGATTCTGCACACTTGTAACAGCAGGATAATGAAGATTATCACTGAAAATGCGTATCTCAGCTGGAAACCCAACTATTCCGAAGATATCTCAGTTTCCGATTGTCAAACGCACTGCGGAGTGCTGAAAACACCAGGAAACGTTTTTTTCGCATTCAATAGCACGAAAACAGCGATTTGGGTGATTCTGCATACTTGTAACAGCAGGATCATGAAGATTATCACTGAAAATGCATATCTCAGCTGGAAACCCAACGAAACCGAAGATGTCGCAGTTTCCGCATGTCAGACGCACTGTGGAGTGCTGTAAACACCAGGAAACGTGTTTTTCGCATTCAATAGCACGAAAACAGCGAGTTCGGTGATTCTGCACACTTGTAACAGCAGGATAATGAAGATTATTACTGAAAATGCATATCTCAGCTGGAAACCCAACGAAACCGTAGATATCGCGGTTTCCGCATGTCAAACGCACTGTCGAGTGCTGAAAACACCAGAAAACGTGTTTTATGCATTCAATGTCACGAAAACAGCGGTTTCGGTGATTCTGCACACTTGTAACAGCAGAATCGAGAAATTTATCACTGGAAATGCATATCTCTGCTGGAAACCCAAAGATACCAAAGATATCGCAGTTTCCGCATCTCAAACGCACTGTGGAGTACTGAAAACACAAGGAAACGTGTTTTTCGCATTCAATAGCACGAAAACAGCGATTTCGGTGATTCTGCACACTTGTAACAGCAGAATCATGAATTTATCACTGAAAATGCATATCTCAGCTAGAAACCCAACGAAACCGAAGATATCGCAGTTTCCGCATGTCAAACGCACTGCGGAGTGCTGAAAACACCAGGAAACGTGTTTTTCGCATTCAATAGCACGACAACAGCGATTTGGGTGATTCTGCACACTTGTAACAGCGGGATCATGAAGATTATCACTGAAAATGCATATTTCACCTGGAATCCCAACGAAACCGAAGATATCGCAGTTTCCGCATGTCAAACGCTCTGTGGAGTGCTGTAAACACCAGGAAACGTGTTTTTCGCATTCAATAGCACGAAAACAGCGGTTTCGGTGATTCTGCACACTTGTAACTGCAGGATCATGAAGATTATCACTGAAAATGCATATCTCAGCTGGAAACCCAACGAAACCGAAGATATCGCAGTTTCCGCATGTCAGACGCACTGTGGAGTGCTGTAAACACCAGGAAACGTGTTTTTCGCATTCAATAGCACGAAAACAGCGAGTTCGGTGATTCTGCACACTTGTTACAGCAGAATCGAGAAATTTATCACTGAAAATGCATATCCTTGCTGGAAACCCAAAGATACCAAAGATATCGCAGTTTCCGCATGTCAAACGCACTGTGGAGTACTGAAAACACCAGGAAACGTGTTTTTCGCATTCAATAGCACGAAAACAGCGATTTCGGTGATTCTGCACACTTGTAACAGCAGAATCATGAATTTATCACTGAAAATGGATATCTCAGCTAGAAACCCAACGAAACCGAAGATATCGCAGTTTCCGCATGTCAAACGCACTGTGGAGTTCTGAAAACACCAGGAAACGTTTTTTTCGCATTCAAGAGAGCGAAAACAGCGATTTCGGTGATTCTGCACACTCATAACAGCAGAATCATGAATTTATCAATGAAAATGCATATCTCAGCAGGAAACCCAACGAAACCGAAGATTTCGCAGTTTCCGCAAATCAAACGCACTGTGGAGTGCTGAAAACACCAGGAAACGTGTTTTTCGCAATCAATAGCATGAAACCAGCGATTTCGGTGATTCTGCACACTCATAACAGCAGAATCATGAATTTATCACTGAAAATGCATATCTCAGCTGGAAACCCAAACAAACCGAAGATATCGCAGTTTCCGCAAATCAAACGCACTGTGGAGTGCTGAAAACACCAGGAAACGTGTTTTTGCAGTCAATATCACGAAAACAGCGATTTCGGTGATTTTGCACACTTGTAACAGCAGAATCATGAATTTATCACTGAAAATACATATCTCAGCTGGAAACCCAACGATACCGAAGATATCGCAGTTTCCGCAACTCAAACGCACTGTGAGGTGCTGAAAACACCAGGAAACGTGTTTTCGCATTCAATAGCACGAAAACAGCGGTTTCGGTGATTCTGCACACTTGTAACAGCAGGATCATGAAGATTATCACTGAACATGCATATCTCAGCTGGAAAACCAACGAAACCGAAGATATCGCAGTTTCCGCAAATCAAACGCACTGTGGAGTGCTGAAAACACCAGGAAACGTGTTTTTCGCAATCAATAGCATGAAACCAGCGATTTCGGTGAGTCTGCACACTCATAACAGCAGAATCATGAATTTATCACTGAAAATGCATATCTCAGCTGGAAACCCAAACAAACCGAAGATATCGCAGTTTCCGCAAATCAAACGCACTGTGGAGTGCTGAAAACACCAGGAAACGTGTTTTTGCAGTCAATATCACGAAAACAGCGATTTCGGTGATTTTGCACACTTGTAACAGGAGAATCATGACTTTATCACTGAAAATACATATCTCAGCTGGAAACCCAACTATATCGAAGATATCGCAGTTTCCAAATGTGAAACGCACTGTGGAGTGCTGAAGACACCAGAGAACGTGTTTTTCGCATTCAATAGCACGAAAACAGCGATTTCGGTGATTCTGCACACTCATAACAGCAGAATCATGAATTTATCACTGCAAATGCATATCTCAGCTGGAAACCCAACGAAACCGAAGATATCGCAGTTTCCGCATGTCAGACGCACTGTGGAGTGCTGTAAACACCAGGAAACGTGTTTTTCGCATTCAATAGCACGAAGACAGCGATTTCGGTGATTCTGCATACTTCTTACAGAAGAATATCCAAGATTATCGTAGATAATGCACGCCTCAGCCGCAACCCCACAAAAACGACGATATCGCTGTTTCCGCAAATCCAACGCATTGTGGAGAGCTGAAAACACCAGGAAACGTGTTTTTTGCATTCAGTAGCACGAAAACAGCGATTTCGGTGTTTCTGCACACTTGTAACAGCAGAATCATGAATTTATCACTGAAAATGCATATCTCTGCTGGAAACCCAAAGATACAGATGATATCGCTGTTTCCGCATGTCAAACGCACTGTGGGGTGCTGAAGACACCAGAGAACGTGTTTTTCGCATTCAATAGCACGAAACCAGCGATATCGGTGATTCTGCACACCTGTAAATGCAGAATCATGAATTTATCACTGAAAATGCATATCTCAGCTGGAAACCCAACGAAACCGAAGATATCGCTGTTTCCGGAAATCAAACGCATTGTGGAGAGCTGAAAACACCAGGAAACGTGTTTTTTGCATTCAGTAGCACGAAAACAGCGATTTCGGTGATTCTGCACACTTGTAACAGCACAATCATGAATTTATCACTGAAAATGCATATCTCTGCTGGAAACCCAAAGATACCGAAGATATCACAGTTTCCGCATGTCAAACGCACTCTGGAGCGCTGAAAACACCAGAAAACGTGTTTTATGCATTCAATAGCACGAAAACAGCGGTTTCGGTGATTCTGCACACTTGTAACAGCAGGATGATGAAGATTATCACTGAAAATGCATATCTCAGCTGGAAACCCAACGAAACCGAAGATATCGCAGTTTCCGCATGTCAAACGCACTCTGGAGCGCTGAAAACACCAGAAAACGTGTTTTATGCATTCAATAGCACGAAAACAGCGGTTTCGGTGATTCTGCACACTTGTAACAGCAGGATAATGAAGATTATCACTGAAAATGCGTACCTCAGCTGGAAACCCAACTATTCCGAAGATATCTCAGTTTCCGATTGTCAAACGCACTGCGGAGTGCTGAAAACACCAGGAAACGTTTTTTTCGCATTCAATAGCACGAAAACAGCGATTTGGGTGATTCTGCATACTTGTAACAGCAGGATCATGAAGATTATCACTGAAAATGCATATCTCAGCTGGAAACCCAACGAAACCGAAGATGTCGCAGTTTCCGCATGTCAGACGCACTGTGGAGTGCTGTAAACACCAGGAAACGTGTTTTTCGCATTCAATAGCACGAAAACAGCGAGTTCGGTGATTCTGCACACTTGTAACAGCAGAATCGAGAAATTCATCACTGGAAATGCATATCTCTGCTGGAAACCCAAAGATACCAAAGATATCGCAGTTTCCGCATGTCAAACGCACTGTGGAGTACTGAAAACACCAGGAAACGTGTTTTTCGCATTCAATAGCACGAAAACAGCGATTTCGGTGATTCTGCACACTTGTAACAGCAGAATCATGAATTTATCACTAAAAATTCATATCTCAGCTAGAAACCCAACGAAACCGAAGATATCGCAGTTTCCGCATGTCAAACGCACTGCGGAGTGCTGAAAACACCAGGAAACGTGTTTTTCGCATTCAATAGCACGACAACAGCGATTTGGGTGATTCTGCACACTTGTAACAGCGGGATCATGAAGATTATCACTGAAAATGCATATTTCACCTGGAATCCCAACGAAACCGAAGATATCGCAGTTTCCGCATGTCAGACGCACTGTGGAGTTCTGTAAACACCAGGAAACGTGTTTTCGCATTCAATAGCACGAAAACAGCGGTTTCGGTGATTCTGCACACTTGTAACAGCAGGATCATGAATTTATCAATGAAAATGCATATCTCAGCAGGAAACCCAACGAAACCGAAGATTTCGCAGTTTCCGCAAATCAAACGCACTGTGGAGTGCTGAAAACACCAGGAAACGTGTTTTTCGCAATCAATAGCATGAAACCAGCGATTTCGGTGATTCTGCACACTCATAACAGCAGAACCATGAATTGATCACTGAAAATGCATATCTCAGCTGGAAACCCAAACAAACCGAAGATATCGCAGTTTCCGCAAATCAAACGCACTGTGGAGTGCTGTAAACACCAGGAAACGTGTTTTTCGCATTCAATAGCACAAAGACAGCGATTTCGGTGATTCTGCATACTTCTCACAGAAGAATATCCAAGGATATCATAGATAATGCATGTCGCAGCTGGCAACCCCACGAAAACGAAGATATCGCGGTTTCCGCAAATCAAACGCACTATGGAGTGCTGAAAACACCAGGAAACGCGTTTTCGCATAGAATAGCACGAAAACAGCGGTTTCGGTGTTCCTGCACACTTGTAACAGCAGGATCATGAAGATTACCACTGAAAATGCATTTCTCAGCTGGAAACCCAACGAAACCGAAGATATCGCAGTTTCCGCAACTCAAACGCACTGTGAGGTGCTGAAAACACCCGGAAACGTGTTTTCGCATTCAATAGCACGAAAACAGCGGTTTCGGTGATTCTGCACACTTGTAACAGCAGGATCATGAAGATTATCACTGAACATGCATATCTCAGCTGGAAACCCAACGAAACCGAAGATATCGCAGTTTCCGCATGTCAGACGCACTGTGGAGTGCTGAAAACACCAGGAAACGTGTTTTTCGCAATCAATAGCACGAAAACAGCGGTTTCGGTGATTCTGCACACATGTAACAGCAGGATCATGAAGATTATCACTGAAAATGCATATCTCAGCTGGAAACCCAACGAAACCGAAGATATCGCAGTTTCCGCAACTCAAACGCACTGTGAGGTGCTGAAAACACCCGGAAACGTGTTTTCGCATTCAATAGCACGAAAACAGCGGTTTCGGTGATTCTGCACACTTGTAACAGCAGGATCATGAAGATTATCACTGAACATGCATATCTCAGCTGGAAACCCAACGAAACCGAAGATATCGCAGTTTCCGCATGTCAGACGCACTGTGGAGTGCTGAAAACACCAGGAAACGTGTTTTTCGCAATCAATAGCATGGAACCAGCGATTTCGGTGATTCTGCACACCTGTAACAGCAGAATCATGAATTTAGCACTGAAAATGCATATCCCAGCTAGAAACCCAACGAAACCGAAGATATCGCAGTTTCCGCATGTGAAACGCACTGCGGAGTGCTGAAAACACCGGGAAACGTGTTTTTTGCATTCAAAGGCACGAAAACAGCGGTTTCGGTGATTCTGCACACATGTAAAAGCAGAATCATGAATTTATCACTGAAAATGCCTATCTCAGCTGGAAACCCAACGAAACCGAAGATATCGCAGTTTCCGCATGTGAAACGCACTGCGGAGTGCTGAAAACACCAGGAAACGTGTTTTTCGCATTCAATAGCACGAAAACAGCGATTTCGGTGATTCTGCACACTTGTAACAGCGGGATCATGAAGATTATCACTGAAAATGCATATCTCAGCTGGAAACCCAACTATACCGAAGATATTTCTGTTTTCGCATGTCAAACGCTCTGTGGAGTGCTGAAAACACCAGAAAACGTGTTTTTCGCATTCAATAGCACGAAAACAGCGATTTTGGTGATTCTGCATACTTCTTACAGAAGAATATCCAAGATTATCGTAGATAATGCACGCCTCAGCCGCAACCCCACGAAAACGACGATATCGCTGTTTCCGCAAATCAAACGCATTGTGGAGAGCTGAAAACACCAGGAAACGTGTTTTTTGCATTCAGTAGCACGAAAACAGCGATTTCGGTGATTCTGCACACTTGTAACAGCAGAATCATGAATTTATCACTGAAAATGCATATCTCTGCTGGAAACCCAAAGATACCGAAGATATCGCAGTTTCCGCATGTCAAACGCACTGTGGGGTGCTGAAGACACCAGAGAACGTGTTTTTCGCATTCAATAGCACAACACCAGCGATATCGGTGATTCTGCACACCTGTAAAAGCAGAATCATGAATTTATCACTGAAAATGCATATCTCAGCTGGAAACCCAACGAAACCGAAGATATCGCAGTTTCCGCATATCAAACGCACTGTGGAGTGCTGAAAACACCAGGAAACGTGTTTTTTGTATTCAATAGCACGAAAACAGCGGTTTCGGTGATTCTGCACACATGTAACAGCAGGATCATGAAGATTATCACTGAAAATGCATATCTCAGCTGGAAACCCAACGAAACCGAAGATATCGCAGTTTCCGCAACTCAAACGCACTGTGAGGTGCTGAAAACACCAGGAAACGTGTTTTCGCGTTCAATAGCACGAAAACAGCGGTTTCGGTGATTCTGCACACTTGTAACAGCAGGATCATGAAGATTATCACTGAACATGCATATCTCAGCTGGAAACCCAACGAAACCGAAGATATCGCAGTTTCCGCATGTCAGACGCACTGTGGAGTGCTGAAAACACCAGGAAACGTGTTTTTCGCAATCAATAGCATGGAACCAGCGATTTCGGTGATTCTGCACACCTGTAACAGCAGAATCATGAATTTAGCACTGAAAATGCATATCCCAGGTAGAAACCCAACGAAACCGAAGATATCCCAGTTTCCGCATGTCAAACGCACTGTGGAGTTCTGAAAACACCAGGAAACGTGTTTTTCGCATTCAGTAGCACGAAAACAGCGATTTCGGAGATTCTGCACACTTGTAACAGCAGAATCATGAATTTATAACTGAAAATACATATCTCAGCTGGAAACCCAACTATATCGAAGATGTCGCAGTTTCCAAATGTGAAACGCCCTGTGGAGTGCTGAAGACACCAGAGAACGTGTTTTTCGCATTCAATAGCTCGAAAACAGCGATTTCGGTGATTCTGCACACTTGTAACAGCAGAATCATGAATTTATCACTGAAAATGCATATCTCAGCTAGAAACCCAACGAAACCGAAGATATCGCTGTTTCCGCATGTCAGACGCACTGTGGAGTGCTGTAAACACCAGGAAACGTGTTTTTCGCAATCAATAGCATGGAACCAGCGATTTCGGTGATTCTGCACACCTGTAACAGCAGAATCATGAATTTAGCACTGAAAATGCATATCTCAGCAAGAAACCCAACGAAACCGAAGATATCGCAGTTTCCGCATGTGAAACGCACTGCGGAGTGCTGAAAACACCAGGAAACGTGTTTTTCGCATTCAATAGCACGAAAACAGCGATTTCGGTGATTCTGCACACTTGTAACAGCGGGATCATGAAGATTATCACTGAAAATGCATATCTCAGCTGGAAACCCAACTATACCGAAGATATTTCTGTTTCCGCATGTCAAACGCTCTGTGGAGTGCTGAAAACACCAGAAAACGTGTTTTTCGCATTCAATAGCACGAAAACAGCGATTTTGGTGATTCTGCATGCTTCTTACAGAAGAATATCCAAGATTATCGTAGATAATGCACGCCTCACCCGCAACCCCACGAAAACGACGATATCGCTGTTTCCGCAAATCAAACGCATTGTGGAGAGCTGAAAACACCAGGAAACGTGTTTTCGCGTTCAATAGCACGAAAACAGCGGTTTCGGTGATTCTGCACACTTGTAACAGCAGAATCATGAATTTATCACTGAAAATGCATATCTCTGCTGGAAACCCAAAGATACCGAAGATATTGCAGTTTCCGCATGTCAAACGCACTGTGGGGTGCTGAAGACACCAGAGAACGTGTTTTTCGCATTCAATAGCACGAAACAAGCGATATCGGTGATTCTGCACACCTGTAAAAGCAGAATCATGAATTTATCACTGAAAATGCATATCTCAGCTGGAAACCCAACGAAACCGAAGATATCGCAGTTTCCGCAAATCAAACGCACTGTGGAGTGCTGAAAACACCAGGAAACGTGTTTTTGCATTCAATAGCACGAAAACAGCGGTTTCGGTGATTCTGCACACTTGTAACAGCAGAATCGAGAAATTTATCACTGAAAATGTATATCTCTGCTGGAAACCTAAAGATACCAAAGATATCCCAGTTTCCGCATGTCAAACGCACTGTGGAGTTCTGAAAACACCAGGAAACGTGTTTTTCGCATTCAATAGCACAAAAACAGCGATTTCGGAGATTCTGCACACTTGTAACAGCAGAATCATGAATTTATCACTGAAAATACATATCTCAGCTGGAAACCCAACTATATCGAAGATATCGCAGTTTCCAAATGTGAAACGCACTGTGGAGTGCTGAAGACACCAGAGAACGTGTTTTTCGCATTCAATAGCACGAAACCAGCGATATCGGTGATTCTGCACACCTGTAAAAGCAGAATCATGAATTTATCACTGAAAATGCATATCTCAGCTGGAAACCCATCGAAACCGAAGATATCGCAGTTTCCGCAAATCAAACGCACTGTGAGGTGCTGATAACACCAGGAAACGTGTTTTCGCATTCAATAGCACGAAAACAGCGGTTTCGGTGATTCTGCACACTTGTAACAGCAGGATCATGAATTTATCAGTGAAAATGCATATCTCAGCTGGAAACCCAACTATACCGACGATATCGCAGTTTCCGCATGTGAAACGCACTGTGGAGTGCTGAAAACACCAGGAAACGTGTTTTTCGCATTCAACAGCACGAATACAGCGTTTTCTGTGATTCTGCACACTTGTAACTGCAGAATCATGAATTTATCAGTGAAAATGCATATCTCAGCTGGAAACCCAACTATACCGAAGATATCGCAGTTTCCGCATGTGAAACGCACTGTGGAGTGCTGAAAACACCAGGAAACGTGTTTTTCGCATTCAACAGCACGAATACAGCGGTTTCGGTGATTCTGCACACTCGTAACAGCAGGATCATGAAGATTATCACAGAACATGCATATCTCAGCTGGAAACCCAACGAAACCGATGATATCGCAGTTTCCGCAAATCAAACGCACTGTGAGGTGCTGATAACACCTGGAAACGTGTTTTCGCATTCAATAGCACGAAAACAGCGGTTTCGGTGATTCTGCACACTTGTAACAGCAGGATCATGAAGATTATCACTGCAAATGCATATCTCAGCTGGAAACCCAACGAAACCGAAGATATCGCAGTTTCCGCATGTCAGACGCACTGTGGAGTGCTGTAAACACCAGAGAACGTGTTTTTCGCATTCAATAGCACGAAACCAGCGATATCGGTGATTCTGCACACCTGTAAAAGCAGAATCATGAATTTATCACTGAAAATGCATATCTCAGCTGGAAACCCAAAGATACCGAAGATATCGCAGTTTCCGCATGTCAAACGCACTGTGGGGTGCTGAAGACACCAGAGAACGTGTTTTTCGCATTCAATAGCACGAAACCAGCGATATCGGTGATTCTGCACACCTGTAAAAGCAGAATCATGAATTTATCACTGAAAATGCATATCTCAGCTGGAAACCCAACGAAACCGAAGATATCAAAGTTTCCGCAAATCAAACGCACTGTGGAGTGCTGAAAACACCAGGAAACGTGTTTTTTGTATTCAATAGCACGAAAACAGCGGTTTCGGTGATTCTGCACACATGTAACAGCAGGATCATGAAGATTATCACTGAAAATGCATATCTCAGCTGGAAACCCAACGAAACCGAAGATATCGCAGTTTCCGCATGTCAGACGCACTGTGGAGTGCTGTAAACACCAGGAAACGTGTTTTTCGCATTCAATAGCACAAAGACAGCGATTTCGGTGATTCTGCATACTTCTCACAGAAGAATATCCAAGGATATCATAGATAATGCATGTCGCAGCTGGCAACCCCACGAAAACGAAGATATCGCGGTTTCCGCAAATCAAACGCACTATGGAGTGCTGAAAACACCAGGAAACGCGTTTTCGCATAGAATAGCACGAAAACAGCGGTTTCGGTGTTCCTGCACACTTGTAACAGCAGGATCATGAAGATTATCACTGAAAATGCATTTCTCAGCTGGAAACCCAACGAAACCGAAGATATCGCAGTTTCCGCATGTCAAACGCACTGTGGAGTGCTGAAAACACCAGGAAACGTGTTTTTTGTATTCAATAGCACGAAAACAGCGGTTTCGGTGATTCTGCACACATGTAACAGCAGGATCATGAAGATTATCACTGCAAATGCATATCTCAGCTGGAAACCCAACGAAACCGAAGATATCGCAGTTTCCGCATGTCAGACGCACTGTGGAGTGCTGTAAACACCAGGAAACGTGTTTTTCGCATTCAATAGCAAGAAAACAGCGATTTCGGTGATTCTGCACACTTGTAACAGCAGAATCATGAATTTATCACTGAAAATGCATATCTCAGATAGAAACCCAACGAAACCGAATATATCGCAGTTTCCGCATGTCAATCGTACTGCGGAGTGCTGAAAACACCAGGAAATGTGTTTTTCGCATTCAATAGCACGAAAACAGCGATTTCGGTGATTCTGCACACTTGTAACAGCGGGATCTTGAAGATTATCACTGAAAATGCATATTTCAGCTGGAAACCCAACGAAACCGAAGATATCGCAGTTTGCGCATGTCAAACGCACTGTGGAGTGCTGAAAACACCAGGAAACGTGTTTTTCGCAATCAATAGCATGGAACCAGCGATTTCGGTGATTCTGCACACCTGTAACAGCAGAATCATGAATTTAGCACTGAAAATGCATATCTCAGCAAGAAACCCAACGAAACCGCAGATATCGCAGTTTCCGCATGTGAAACGCACTGCGGAGTGCTGAAAACACCAGGAAACGTGTTTTTCGCATTCAATAGCACGAAAACAGCGATTTCGGTGATTCTGCACACTTGTAACAGCAGAATCATGAATTTATCACTGAAAATGCATATCTCAGCTGGAAACCCAACGAAACCGAAGATATCAAAGTTTCCGCAAATCAAACGCACTGTGGAGTGCTGTAAACACCAGGAAACGTGTTTTTCGCATTCAATAGCACAAAGACAGCGATTTCGGTGATTCTGCATACTTCTCACAGAAGAATATCCAAGGATATCATAGATAATGCATGTCGCAGCTGGCAACCCCACGAAAACGAAGATATCGCGGTTTCCGCAAATCAAACGCACTATGGAGTGCTGAAAACACCAGGAAACGCGTTTTCGCATAGAATAGCACGAAAACAGCGGTTTCGGTGTTCCTGCACACTTGTAACAGCAGGATCATGAAGATTATCACTGAAAATGCATTTCTCAGCTGGAAACCCAACGAAACCGAAGATATCGCAGTTTCCGCATGTCAAACGCACTGTGGAGTGCTGAAAACACCAGGAAACGTGTTTTTTGTATTCAATAGCACGAAAACAGCGGTTTCGGTGATTCTGCACACATGTAACAGCAGGATCATGAAGATTATCACTGCAAATGCATATCTCAGCTGGAAACCCAACGAAACCGAAGATATCGCAGTTTCCGCATGTCAGACGCACTGTGGAGTGCTGTAAACACCAGGAAACGTGTTTTTCGCATTCAATAGCAAGAAAACAGCGATTTCGGTGATTCTGCACACTTGTAACAGCAGAATCATGAATTTATCACTGAAAATGCATATCTCAGATAGAAACCCAACGAAACCGAATATATCGCAGTTTCCGCATGTCAATCGTACTGCGGAGTGCTGAAAACACCAGGAAATGTGTTTTTCGCATTCAATAGCACGAAAACAGCGATTTCGGTGATTCTGCACACTTGTAACAGCGGGATCTTGAAGATTATCACTGAAAATGCATATTTCAGCTGGAAACCCAACGAAACCGAAGATATCGCAGTTCGCGCATGTCAAACGCACTGTGGAGTGCTGAAAACACCAGGAAACGTGTTTTTCGCAATCAATAGCATGGAACCAGCGATTTCGGTGATTCTGCACACCTGTAACAGCAGAATCATGAATTTAGCACTGAAAATGCATATCTCAGCAAGAAACCCAACGAAACCGAAGATATCGCAGTTTCCGCATGTGAAACGCACTGCGGAGTGCTGAAAACACCAGGAAACGTGTTTTTCGCATTCAATAGCACGAAAACAGTGATTTCGGTGATTCTGCACACTTGTAACAGCAGAATCATGAATTTATCACTGAAAATGCATATCTCAGCTGGAAACCCAACGAAACCGAAGATATCAAAGATTCCGCAAATCAAACGCACTGTGGAGTGCTGAAAACACCAGGAAACGTGTTTTTTGTATTCAATAGCACGAAAACAGCGGTTTCGGTGATTCTGCACACATGTAACAGCAGGATCATGAAGATTATCACTGAAAATGCATATCTCAGCTGGAAACCCAACGAAACCGAAGATATCGCAGTTTCCGCATGTCAGACGCACTGTGGAGTGCTGTAAACACCAGGAAACGTGTTTTTCGCATTCAATAGCACAAAGACAGCGATTTCGGTGATTCTGCATACTTCTCACAGAAGAATATCCAAGGATATCATAGATAATGCATGTCGCAGCTGGCAACCCCACGAAAACGAAGATATCGCGGTTTCCGCAAATCAAACGCACTATGGAGTGCTGAAAACACCAGGAAACGCGTTTTCGCATAGAATAGCACGAAAACAGCGGTTTCGGTGTTCCTGCACACTTGTAACAGCAGGATCATGAAGATTATCACTGAAAATGCATTTCTCAGCTGGAAACCCAACGAAACCGAAGATATCGCAGTTTCCGCATGTCAAACGCACTGTGGAGTGCTGAAAACACCAGGAAACGTGTTTTTTGTATTCAATAGCACGAAAACAGCGGTTTCGGTGATTCTGCACACATGTAACAGCAGGATCATGAAGATTATCACTGCAAATGCATATCTCAGCTGGAAACCCAACGAAACCGAAGATATCGCAGTTTCCGCATGTCAGACGCACTGTGGAGTGCTGTAAACACCAGGAAACGTGTTTTTCGCATTCAATAGCAAGAAAACAGCGATTTCGGTGATTCTGCACACTTGTAACAGCAGAATCATGAATTTATCACTGAAAATGCATATCTCAGATAGAAACCCAACGAAACCGAATATATCGCAGTTTCCGCATGTCAATCGTACTGCGGAGTGCTGAAAACACCAGGAAATGTGTTTTTCGCATTCAATAGCACGAAAACAGCGATTTCGGTGATTCTGCACACTTGTAACAGCGGGATCTTGAAGATTATCACTGAAAATGCATATTTCAGCTGGAAACCCAACGAAACCGAAGATATCGCAGTTTGCGCATGTCAAACGCACTGTGGAGTGCTGAAAACACCAGGAAACGTGTTTTTCGCAATCAATAGCATGGAACCAGCGATTTCGGTGATTCTGCACACCTGTAACAGCAGAATCATGAATTTAGCACTGAAAATGCATATCTCAGCAAGAAACCCAACGAAACCGAAGATATCGCAGTTTCCGCATGTGAAACGCACTGCGGAGTGCTGAAAACACCAGGAAACGTGTTTTTCGCATTCAATAGCACGAAAACAGCGATTTCGGTGATTCTGCACACTTGTAACAGCAGAATCATGAATTTATCACTGAAAATGCATATCTCAGCTAGAAACCCAACGAAACCGAAGATATCGCAGTTTCCGCATGTCAGACGCACTGTGGAGTGCTGTAAACACCAGGAAACGTGTTTTTCGCATTCAATAGCAAGAAAACAGCGATTTCGGTGATTCTGCACACTTGTAACAGCAGAATCATGAATTTATCACAGAAAATGCATATCTCAGATAGAAACCCAACGAAACCGAAGATATCGCAGTTTGCGCATGTCAAACGCACTGTGGAGTGCTGAAAACACCAGGAAACGTGTTTTTCGCAATCAATAGCATGGAACCAGCGATTTCGGTGATTCTGCACACCTGTAACAGCAGAAACATGAATTTAGCACTGAAAATGCATATCTCAGCAAGAAACCCAAAGATACCGAAGATATCGCAGTTTCCGCAAATCAAACGCACTGTGGAGTGCTGAAAACACCAGGAAACGTGTTTTTGCATTCAATAGCACGAAAACAGCGATTTTGGTGATTCTGCATACTTCTTACAGAAGAATATCCAAGATTATCGTAGATAATGCACGCCTCACCCGCAACCCCACGAAAACGACGATATCGCTGTTTCCGCAAATCAAACGCATTGTGGAGAGCTGAAAACACCAGGAAACGTGTTTTTTGCATTCAGTAGCACGAAAACAGCGATTTCGGTGATTCTGCACACTTGTAACAGCAGAATCATGAATTTATCACTGAAAATGCATATCTCTGCTGGAAACCCAAAGATACCGAAGATATCGCAGTTTCCGCATGTCAAACGCACTGTGGGGTGCTGAAGACACCAGAGAACGTGTTTTTCGCATTCAATAGCACGAAACCAGCGATATCGGTGATTCTGCACACCTGTAAAAGCAGAATCATGAATTTATCACTGAAAATGCATATCTCAGCTGGAAACCCAACGAAACCGAAGATATCGCAGTTTCCGCAAATCAAACGCACTGTGGAGTGCTGAAAACACCAGGAAACGTGTTTTTGCATTCAATAGCACGAAAACAGCGGTTTCGGTGATTCTGCACACTTGTAACAGCAGAATCGAGAAATTTATCACTGAAAATGTATATCTCTGCTGGAAACCTAAAGATACCAAAGATATCCCAGTTTCCGCATGTCAAACGCACTGTGGAGTTCTGAAAACACCAGGAAACGTGTTTTTCGCATTCAATAGCACAAAAACAGCGATTTCGGAGATTCTGCACACTTGTAACAGCAGAATCATGAATTTATCACTGAAAATACATATCTCAGCTGGAAACCCAACTATATCGAAGATGTCGCAGTTTCCAAATGTGAAACGCACTGTGGAGTGCTGAAGACACCAGAGAACGTGTTTTTCGCATTCAATAGCACGAAACCAGCGATATCGGTGATTCTGCACACCTGTAAAAGCAGAATCATGAATTTATCACTGAAAATGCATATCTCAGCTGGAAACCCATCGAAACCGAAGATATCGCAGTTTCCGCATGTGAAACGCACTGTGGAGTGCTGAAAACACCAGGAAACGTGTTTTTCGCATTCAACAGCACGAATACAGCGGTTTCGGTGATTCTGCACACTTGTAACAGCAGGATCATGAAGATTATCACAGAACATGCATATCTCAGCTGGAAACCCAACGAAACCGAAGATATCGCAGTTTCCGCAAATCAAACGCACTGTGAGGTGCTGATAACACCTGGAAACGTGTTTTCGCATTCAATAGCACGAAAACAGCGGTTTCGGTGATTCTGCACACTTGTAACAGCAGGATCATGAAGATTATCACTGCAAATGCATATCTCAGCTGGAAACCCAACGAAACCGAAGATATCGCAGTTTCCGCATGTCAGACGCACTGTGGAGTGCTGTAAACACCAGGAAACGTGTTTTTCGCATTCAATAGCACAAAGACAGCGATTTCGGTGATTCTGCATACTTCTCACAGAAGAATATCCAAGGATATCATAGATAATGCATGTCGCAGCTGGCAACCCCACGAAAACGAAGATATCGCGGTTTCCGCAAATCAAACGCACTATGGAGTGCTGAAAACACCAGGAAACGCGTTTTCGCATAGAATAGCACGAAAACAGCGGTTTCGGTGTTCCTGCACACTTGTAACAGCAGGATCATGAAGATTATCACTGAAAATGCATTTCTCAGCTGGAAACCCAACGAAACCGAAGATATCGCAGTTTCCGCATGTCAAACGCACTGTGGAGTGCTGAAAACACCAGGAAACGTGTTTTTTGTATTCAATAGCACGAAAACAGCGGTTTCGGTGATTCTGCACACATGTAACAGCAGGATCATGAAGATTATCACTGAAAATGCATATCTCAGCTGGAAACCCAACGAAATCGAAGATATCGCAGTTTCCGCAACTCAAACGCACTGTGAGGTGCTGAAAACACCAGGATACGTGTTTTCGCATTCAATAGCACGAAAACAGCGGTTTCGGTGATTCTGCACACTTGTAACAGCAGGATCATGAAGATTATCACTGAACATGCATATCTCAGCTGGAAACCCAACGAAACCGAAGATATCGCAGTTTCCGCATGTCAGACGCACTGTGGAGTGCTGAAAACACCAGGAAACGTGTTTTTCGCAATCAATAGCATGGAACCAGCGATTTCGGTGATTCTGCACACCTGTAACAGCAGAATCATGAATTTAGCACTGAAAATGCATATCCCAGCTAGAAACCCAACGAAACCGAAGATATCGCAGTTTCCGCATGTGAAACGCACTGCGGAGTGCTGAAAACACCAGGAAACGTGTTTTTCGCATTCAATAGCTCGAAAACAGCGATTTCGGTGATTCTGCACACTTGAAACAGCAGAATCATGAATTTATCACTGAAAATGCATATCTCAGCAAGAAACCCAAAGATACCGAAGATATCGCAGTTTCCGCAAATCAAACGCACTGTGGAGTGCTGAAAACACCAGGAAACGTGTTTTTGCATTCAATAGCACGAAAACAGCGATTTTGGTGATTCTGCATACTTCTTACAGAAGAATATCCAAGATTATCGTAGATAATGCACGCCTCACCCGCAACCCCACGAAAACGACGATATCGCTGTTTCCGCAAATCAAACGCATTGTGGAGAGCTGAAAACACCAGGAAACGTGTTTTTTGCATTCAGTAGCACGAAAACAGCGATTTCGGTGATTCTGCACACTTGTAACAGCAGAATCATGAATTTATCACTGAAAATGCATATCTCTGCTGGAAACCCAAAGATACCGAAGATATCGCAGTTTCCGCATGTCAAACGCACTGTGGGGTGCTGAAGACACCAGAGAACGTGTTTTTCGCATTCAATAGCACGAAACCAGCGATATCGGTGATTCTGCACACCTGTAAAAGCAGAATCATGAATTTATCACTGAAAATGCATATCTCAGCTGGAAACCCAACGAAACCGAAGATATCGCAGTTTCCGCAAATCAAACGCACTGTGGAGTGCTGAAAACACCAGGAAACGTGTTTTTGCATTCAATAGCACGAAAACAGCGGTTTCGGTGATTCTGCACACTTGTAACAGCAGAATCGAGAAATTTATCACTGAAAATGTATATCTCTGCTGGAAACCTAAAGATACCAAAGATATCCCAGTTTCCGCATGTCAAACGCACTGTGGAGTTCTGAAAACACCAGGAAACGTGTTTTTCGCATTCAATAGCACAAAAACAGCGATTTCGGAGATTCTGCACACTTGTAACAGCAGAATCATGAATTTATCACTGAAAATACATATCTCAGCTGGAAACCCAACTATATCGAAGATGTCGCAGTTTCCAAATGTGAAACGCACTGTGGAGTGCTGAAGACACCAGAGAACGTGTTTTTCGCATTCAATAGCACGAAACCAGCGATATCGGTGATTCTGCACACCTGTAAAAGCAGAATCATGAATTTATCACTGAAAATGCATATCTCAGCTGGAAACCCATCGAAACCGAAGATATCGCAGTTTCCGCATGTGAAACGCACTGTGGAGTGCTGAAAACACCAGGAAACGTGTTTTTCGCATTCAACAGCACGAATACAGCGGTTTCGGTGATTCTGCACACTTGTAACAGCAGGATCATGAAGATTATCACAGAACATGCATATCTCAGCTGGAAACCCAACGAAACCGAAGATATCGCAGTTTCCGCAAATCAAACGCACTGTGAGGTGCTGATAACACCTGGAAACGTGTTTTCGCATTCAATAGCACGAAAACAGCGGTTTCGGTGATTCTGCACACTTGTAACAGCAGGATCATGAAGATTATCACTGCAAATGCATATCTCAGCTGGAAACCCAACGAAACCGAAGATATCGCAGTTTCCGCATGTCAGACGCACTGTGGAGTGCTGTAAACACCAGGAAACGTGTTTTTCGCATTCAATAGCACAAAGACAGCGATTTCGGTGATTCTGCATACTTCTCACAGAAGAATATCCAAGGATATCATAGATAATGCATGTCGCAGCTGGCAACCCCACGAAAACGAAGATATCGCGGTTTCCGCAAATCAAACGCACTATGGAGTGCTGAAAACACCAGGAAACGCGTTTTCGCATAGAATAGCACGAAAACAGCGGTTTCGGTGTTCCTGCACACTTGTAACAGCAGGATCATGAAGATTATCACTGAAAATGCATTTCTCAGCTGGAAACCCAACGAAACCGAAGATATCGCAGTTTCCGCATGTCAAACGCACTGTGGAGTGCTGAAAACACCAGGAAACGTGTTTTTTGTATTCAATAGCACGAAAACAGCGGTTTCGGTGATTCTGCACACATGTAACAGCAGGATCATGAAGATTATCACTGAAAATGCATATCTCAGCTGGAAACCCAACGAAATCGAAGATATCGCAGTTTCCGCAACTCAAACGCACTGTGAGGTGCTGAAAACACCAGGATACGTGTTTTCGCATTCAATAGCACGAAAACAGCGGTTTCGGTGATTCTGCACACTTGTAACAGCAGGATCATGAAGATTATCACTGAACATGCATATCTCAGCTGGAAACCCAACGAAACCGAAGATATCGCAGTTTCCGCATGTCAGACGCACTGTGGAGTGCTGAAAACACCAGGAAACGTGTTTTTCGCAATCAATAGCATGGAACCAGCGATTTCGGTGATTCTGCACACCTGTAACAGCAGAATCATGAATTTAGCACTGAAAATGCATATCCCAGCTAGAAACCCAACGAAACCGAAGATATCGCAGTTTCCGCATGTGAAACGCACTGCGGAGTGCTGAAAACACCAGGAAACGTGTTTTTCGCATTCAATAGCTCGAAAACAGCGATTTCGGTGATTCTGCACACTTGAAACAGCAGAATCATGAATTTATCACTGAAAATGCATATCTCAGCTGGAAACCCAACGAAACCGAAGATATCGCAGTTTCCGCAAATTAAACGCACTGTGGAGTGCTGAAAACACCAGGAAACGTGTTTTTGCATTCAATAGCACGAAAACAGCGGTTTCGGTGATTCTGCACACTTGTAACAGCAGAATCGAGAAATTTATCACTGAAAATGTATATCTCTGCTGGAAGCCTAAAGATACCAAAGATATCCCAGTTTCCGCATGTCAAACGCACTGTGGAGTTCTGAAAACACCAGGAAACGTGTTTGTCGCATTCAGTAGCACGAAAACAGCGATTTCGGAGATTCTGCACACTTGTAACAGCAGAATCATGAATTTATAACTGAAAATACATATCTCAGCTGGAAACCCAACTATATCGAAGATGTCGCAGTTTCCAAATGTGAAACGCACTGTGGAGTGCTGAAGACACCAGAGAACGTGTTTTTCGCATTCAATAGCACGAAACCAGCGATATCGGTGATTCTGCACACCTGTAAAAGCGGAATCATGAATTTATCACTGAAAATGCATATCTCAGCTGGAAACCCATCGAAACCGAAGATATCGCAGTTTCCGCAAATCAAACGCACTGTGAGGTGCTGATAACACCAGGAAACGTGTTTTCGCATTCAATAGCACGAAAACAGCGGTTTCGGTGATTCTGCACACTTGTAACAGCAGGATCATGAATTTATCAGTGAAAATGCATATCTCAGCTGGAAACCCAACTATACCGACGATATCCCAGTTTCCGCATGTCAAACGCACTGTGGAGTTCTGAAAACACCAGGAAACGTGTTTTTCGCATTCAGTAGCACGAAAACAGCGATTTCGGAGATTCTGCACACTTGTAACAGCAGAATCATGAATTTATAACTGAAAATACATATCTCAGCTGGAAACCCAACTATATCGAAGATGTCGCAGTTTCCAAATGTGAAACGCCCTGTGGAGTGCTGAAGACACCAGAGAACGTGTTTTTCGCATTCAATAGCACGAAACCAGCGATATCGGTGATTCTGCACATCTGTAAAAGCAGAATCATGAATTTATCACTGAAAATGCCTATCTCCGCTAGAAACCCAACGAAACCGAAGATATCGCAGTTTCCGCAAGTGAAACGCACTGCGGAGTGCTGAAAACACCAGGAAACGTGTTTTTCGCATTCAATAGCTCGAAAACAGCGATTTCGGTGATTCTGCACACTTGTAACAGCAGAATCATGAATTTATCACTGAAAATGCATATCTCAGCTAGAAACCCAACGAAACCGAAGATATCGCAGTTTCCGCATGTCAGACGCACTGTGGAGTGCTGTAAACACCAGGAAACGTGTTTTTCGCATTCAATAGCAAGAAAACAGCGATTTCGGTGATTCTGCACACTTGTAACAGCAGAATCATGAATTTATCACTGAAAATGCATATCTCAGATAGAAACCCAACGAAACCGAATATATCGCAGTTTCCGCATGTCAATCGCACTGCGGAGTGCTGAAAACACTAGGAAACGTGTTTTTCGCATTCAATAGCACGAAAACAGCGATTTCGGTGATTCTGCACACTTGTAACAGCGGGATCATGAAGATTATCACTGAAAATGCATATTTCAGCTGGAAACCCAACGAAACCGAAGATATCGCAGTTTGCGCATGTCAAACGCACTGTGGAGTGCTGAAAACACCAGGAAACGTGTTTTTCGCAATCAATAGCATGGAACCAGCGATTTCGGTGATTCTGCACAACTGTAACAGCAGAATCATGAATTTAGCACTGAAAATGCATATCTCAGCAAGAAACCCAACGAAACCGAAGATATCGCAGTTTCCGCATGTGAAACGCACTGCGGAGTGCTGAAAACACCAGGAAACGTGTTTTTCGCATTCAATAGCACGAAAACAGCGATTTCGGTGATTCTGCACACTTGTAACAGCGGGATCATGAAGATTATCACTGAAAATGCATATTTCAGCTGGAAACCCAACGAAACCGAAGATATCGCAGTTTGCGCATGTCAAACGCACGGTGGAGTGCTGAAAACACCAGGAAACGTGTTTTTCGCAATCAATAGCATGGAACCAGCGATTTCGGTGATTCTGCACAACTGTAACAGCAGAATCATGAATTTAGCACTGAAAATGCATATCTCAGCAAGAAACCCAACGAAACCGAAGATATCGCAGTTTCCGCATGTGAAACGCACTGCGGAGTGCTGAAAACACCAGGAAACGTGTTTTTCGCATTCAATAGCACGAAAACAGCGATTTCGGTGATTCTGCACACTTGTAACAGCGGGATCATGAAGATTATCACTGAAAATGCATATCTCAGCTGGAAACCCAACTATACCGAAGATATTTCTGTTTCCGCATGTCAAACGCTCTGTGGAGTGCTGATAACACCAGAAAACGTGTTTTTCGCATTCAATAGCACGAAAACAGCGATTTTGGTGATTCTGCATACTTCTTACAGAAGAATATCCAAGATTATCGTAGATAATGCACGCCTCAGCCGCAACCCCACGAAAACGACGATATCGCTGTTTCCGCAAATCAAACGCATTGTGGAGAGCTGAAAACACCAGGAAACGTGTTTTTTGCATTCAGTAGCACGAAAACAGCGATTTCGGTGATTCTGCACACTTGTAACAGCAGAATCATGAATTTATCACTGAAAATGCATATCTCTGCTGGAATCCCAAAGATACCGAAGATATCGCAGTTTCCGCATGTCAAACGCACTGTGGGGTGCTGAAGACACCAGAGAACGTGTTTTTCGCATTCAATAGCACGAAACCAGCGATATCGGTGATTCTGCACACCTGTAAAAGCAGAATCATGAATTTATCACTGAAAATGCATATCTCAGCTGGAAACCCAACGAAACCGAAGATATCGCAGTTTCCGCAAATCAAACGCACTGTGGAGTGCTGAAAACACCAGGAAACGTGTTTTTGCATTCAATAGCACGAAAACAGCGGTTTCGGTGATTCTGCACACTTGTAACAGCAGAATCGAGAAATTTATCAGTGAAAATGTATATCTCTGCTGGAAACCTAAAGATACCAAAGATATCCCAGTTTCCGCATGTCAAACGCACTGTGGAGTTCTGAAAACACCAGGAAACGTGTTTTTCGCATTCAATAGCAAGAAAACAGCGATTTCGGTGATTCTGCACACTTGTAACAGCAGAATCATGAATTTATCACTGAAAATGCATATCTCAGATAGAAACCCAACGAAACCGAATATATCGCAGTTTCCGCATGTCAATCGTACTGCGGAGTGCTGAAAACACCAGGAAATGTGTTTTTCGCATTCAATAGCACGAAAACAGCGATTTCGGTGATTCTGCACACTTGTAACAGCGGGATCTTGAAGATTATCACTGAAAATGCATATTTCAGCTGGAAACCCAACGAAACCGAAGATATCGCAGTTTGCGCATGTCAAACGCACTGTGGAGTGCTGAAAACACCAGGAAACGTGTTTTTCGCAATCAATAGCATGGAACCAGCGATTTCGGTGATTCTGCACACCTGTAACAGCAGAATCATGAATTTAGCACTGAAAATGCATATCTCAGCAAGAAACCCAACGAAACCGAAGATATCGCAGTTTCCGCATGTGAAACGCACTGCGGAGTGCTGAAAACACCAGGAAACGTGTTTTTCGCATTCAATAGCACGAAAACAGCGATTTCGGTGATTCTGCACACTTGTAACAGCAGAATCATGAATTTATCACTGAAAATGCATATCTCAGCTAGAAACCCAACGAAACCGAAGATATCGCAGTTTCCGCATGTCAGACGCACTGTGGAGTGCTGTAAACACCAGGAAACGTGTTTTTCGCATTCAATAGCAAGAAAACAGCGATTTCGGTGATTCTGCACACTTGTAACAGCAGAATCATGAATTTATCACTGAAAATGCATATCTCAGATAGAAACCCAACGAAACCGAATATATCGCAGTTTCCGCATGTCAATCGCACTGCGGAGTGCTGAAAACACCAGGAAATGTGTTTTTCGCATTCAATAGCACGAAAACAGCGATTTCGGTGATTCTGCACACTTGTAACAGCGGGATCTTGAAGATTATCACTGAAAATGCATATTTCAGCTGGAAACCCAACGAAACCGAAGATATCGCAGTTTGCGCATGTCAAACGCACTGTGGAGTGCTGAAAACACCAGGAAACGTGTTTTTCGCAATCAATAGCATGGAACCAGCGATTTCGGTGATTCTGCACACCTGTAACAGCAGACTCATGAATTTAGCACTGAAAATGCATATCTCAGCAAGAAACCCAAAGATACCGAAGATATCGCAGTTTCCGCAAATCAAACGCACTGTGGAGTGCTGAAAACACCAGGAAACGTGTTTTTGCATTCAATAGCACGAAAACAGCGATTTTGGTGATTCTGCATACTTCTTACAGAAGAATATCCAAGATTATCGTAGATAATGCACGCCTCACCCGCAACCCCACGAAAACGACGATATCGCTGTTTCCGCAAATCAAACGCATTGTGGAGAGCTGAAAACACCAGGAAACGTGTTTTTTGCATTCAGTAGCACGAAAACAGCGATTTCGGTGATTCTGCACACTTGTAACAGCAGAATCATGAATTTATCACTGAAAATGCATATCTCTGCTGGAAACCCAAAGATACCGAAGATATCGCAGTTTCCGCATGTCAAACGCACTGTGGGGTGCTGAAGACACCAGAGAACGTGTTTTTCGCATTCAATAGCACGAAACCAGCGATATCGGTGATTCTGCACACCTGTAAAAGCAGAATCATGAATTTATCACTGAAAATGCATATCTCAGCTGGAAACCCAACGAAACCGAAGATATCGCAGTTTCCGCAAATCAAACGCACTGTGGAGTGCTGAAAACACCAGGAAACGTGTTTTTGCATTCAATAGCACGAAAACAGCGGTTTCGGTGATTCTGCACACTTGTAACAGCAGAATCGAGAAATTTATCACTGAAAATGTATATCTCTGCTGGAAACCTAAAGATACCAAAGATATCCCAGTTTCCGCATGTCAAACGCACTGTGGAGTTCTGAAAACACCAGGAAACGTGTTTTTCGCATTCAATAGCACAAAAACAGCGATTTCGGAGATTCTGCACACTTGTAACAGCAGAATCATGAATTTATCACTGAAAATACATATCTCAGCTGGAAACCCAACTATATCGAAGATGTCGCAGTTTCCAAATGTGAAACGCACTGTGGAGTGCTGAAGACACCAGAGAACGTGTTTTTCGCATTCAATAGCACGAAACCAGCGATATCGGTGATTCTGCACACCTGTAAAAGTAGAATCATGAATTTATCACTGAAAATGCATATCTCAGCTGGAAACCCATCGAAACCGAAGATATCGCAGTTTCCGCAAATCAAACGCACTGTGAGGTGCTGATAACACCTGGAAACGTGTTTTCGCATTCAATAGCACGAAAACAGCGGTTTCGGTGATTCTGCACACTTGTAACAGCAGGATCATGAAGATTATCACAGAACATGCATATCTCAGCTGGAAACCCAACGAAACCGAAGATATCGCAGTTTCCGCAAATCAAACGCACTGTGAGGTGCTGATAACACCTGGAAACGTGTTTTCGCATTCAATAGCACGAAAACAGCGGTTTCGGTGATTCTGCACACTTGTAACAGCAGGATCATGAAGATTATCACTGCAAATGCATATATCAGCTGGAAACCCAACGAAACCGAAGATATCGCAGTTTCCGCATGTCAGACGCACTGTGGAGTGCTGTAAACACCAGGAAACGTGTTTTTCGCATTCAATAGCACAAAGACAGCGATTTCGGTGATTCTGCATACTTCTCACAGAAGAATATCCAAGGATATCATAGATAATGCATGTCGCAGCTGGCAACCCCACGAAAACGAAGATATCGCGGTTTCCGCAAATCAAACGCACTATGGAGTGCTGAAAACACCAGGAAACGCGTTTTCGCATAGAATAGCACGAAAACAGCGGTTTCGGTGTTCCTGCACACTTGTAACAGCAGGATCATGAAGATTATCACTGAAAATGCATTTCTCAGCTGGAAACCCAACGAAACCGAAGATATCGCAGTTTCCGCATGTCAAACGCACTGTGGAGTGCTGAAAACACCAGGAAACGTGTTTTTTGTATTCAATAGCACGAAAACAGCGGTTTCGGTGATTCTGCACACATGTAACAGCAGGATCATGAAGATTATCACTGAAAATGCATATCTCAGCTGGAAACCCAACGAAATCGAAGATATCGCAGTTTCCGCAACTCAAACGCACTGTGAGGTGCTGAAAACACCAGGATACGTGTTTTCGCATTCAATAGCACGAAAACAGCGGTTTCGGTGATTCTGCACACTTGTAACAGCAGGATCATGAAGATTATCACTGAACATGCATATCTCAGCTGGAAACCCAACGAAACTGAAGATATCGCAGTTTCCGCATGTCAGACGCACTGTGGAGTGCTGAAAACACCAGGAAACGTGTTTTTCGCAATCAATAGCATGGAACCAGCGATTTCGGTGATTCTGCACACCTGTAACAGCAGAATCATGAATTTAGCACTGAAAATGCATATCCCAGCTAGAAACCCAACGAAACCGAAGCTATCGCAGTTTCCGCATGTGAAACGCACTGCGGAGTGCTGAAAACACCAGGAAACGTGTTTTTCGCATTCAATAGCTCGAAAACAGCGATTTCGGTGATTCTGCACACTTGTAACAGCAGAATCATGAATTTATCACTGAAAATGCATATCTCAGCTGGAAACCCAACGAAACCGAAGATATCGCAGTTTCCGCAAATTAAACGCACTGTGGAGTGCTGAAAACACCAGGAAACGTGTTTTTGCATTCAATAGCACGAAAACAGCGGTTTCGGTGATTCTGCACACTTGTAACAGCAGAATCGAGAAATTTATCACTGAAAATGTATATCTCTGCTGGAAGCCTAAAGATACCAAAGATATCCCAGTTTCCGCATGTCAAACGCACTGTGGAGTTCTGAAAACACCAGGAAACGTGTTTGTCGCATTCAGTAGCACGAAAACAGCGATTTCGGAGATTCTGCACACTTGTAACAGCAGAATCATGAATTTATAACTGAAAATACATATCTCAGCTGGAAACCCAACTATATCGAAGATGTCGCAGTTTCCAAATGTGAAACGCACTGTGGAGTGCTGAAGACACCAGAGAACGTGTTTTTCGCATTCAATAGCACGAAACCAGCGATATCGGTGATTCTGCACACCTGTAAAAGCAGAATCATGAATTTATCACTGAAAATGCATATCTCAGCTGGAAACCCATCGAAACCGAAGATATCGCAGTTTCCGCAAATCAAACGCACTGTGAGGTGCTGATAACACCAGGAAACGTGTTTTCGCATTCAATAGCACGAAAACAGCGGTTTCGGTGATTCTGCACACTTGTAACAGCAGGATCATGAATTTATCAGTGAAAATGCATATCTCAGCTGGAAACCCAACTATACCGACGATATCCCAGTTTCCGCATGTCAAACGCACTGTGGAGTTCTGAAAACACCAGGAAACGTGTTTTTCGCATTCAGTAGCACGAAAACAGCGATTTCGGAGATTCTGCACACTTGCAACAGCAGAATCATGAATTTATAACTGAAAATACATATCTCAGCTGGAAACCCACCTATATCGAAGATGTCGCAGTTTCCAAATGTGAAACGCCCTGTGGAGTGCTGAAGACACCAGAGAACGTGTTTTTCGCATTCAATAGCACGAAACCAGCGATATCGGTGATTCTGCACATCTGTAAAAGCAGAATCATGAATTTATCACTGAAAATGCCTATCTCCGCTAGAAACCCAACGAAACCGAAGATATCGCAGTTTCCGCATGTGAAACGCACTGCGGAGTGCTGAAAACACCAGGAAACGTGTTTTTCGCATTCAATAGCTCGACAACAGCGATTTCGGTGATTCTGCACACTTGTAACAGCAGAATCATGAATTTATCACTGAAAATGCATATCTCAGCTAGAAACCCAACGAAACCGAAGATATCGCAGTTTCCGCATGTCAGACGCACTGTGGAGTGCTGTAAACACCAGGAAACGTGTTTCTCGCATTCAATAGCAAGAAAACAGCGATTTCGGTGATTCTGCACACTTGTAACAGCAGAATCATGAATTTATCACTGAAAATGCATATCTCAGATAGAAACCCAACGAAACCGAATATATCGCAGTTTCCGCATGTCAATCGCACTGCGGAGTGCTGAAAACACCAGGAAACGTGTTTTTCGCATTCAATAGCACGAAAACAGCGATTTCGGTGATTCTGCACACTTGTAACAGCGGGATCATGAAGATTATCACTGAAAATGCATATTTCAGCTGGAAACCCAACGAAACCGAAGATATCGCAGTTTGCGCATGTCAAACGCACTGTGGAGTGCTGAAAACACCAGGAAACGTGTTTTTCGCAATCAATAGCATGGAACCAGCGATTTCGGTGATTCTGCACAACTGTAACAGCAGAATCATGAATTTAGCACTGAAAATGCATATCTCAGCAAGAAACCCAACGAAACCGAAGATATCGCAGTTTCCGCATGTGAAACGCACTGCGGAGTGCTGAAAACACCAGGAAACGTGTTTTTCGCATTCAATAGCACGAAAACAGCGATTTCGGTGATTCTGCACACTTGTAACAGCGGGATCATGAAGATTATCACTGAAAATGCATATTTCAGCTGGAAACCCAACGAAACCGAAGATATCGCAGTTTGCGCATGTCAAACGCACTGTGGAGTGCTGAAAACACCAGGAAACGTGTTTTTCGCAATCAATAGCATGGAACCAGCGATTTCGGTGATTCTGCACAACTGTAACAGCAGAATCATGAATTTAGCACTGAAAATGCATATCTCAGCAAGAAACCCAACGAAACCGAAGATATCGCAGTTTCCGCATGTGAAACGCACTGCGGAGTGCTGAAAACACCAGGAAACGTGTTTTTCGCATTCAATAGCACGAAAACAGCGATTTCGGTGATTCTGCACACTTGTAACAGCGGGATCATGAAGATTATCACTGAAAATGCATATCTCAGCTGGAAACCCAACTATACCGAAGATATTTCTGTTTCCGCATGTCAAACGCTCTGTGGAGTGCTGATAACACCAGAAAACGTGTTTTTCGCATTCAATAGCACGAAAACAGCGATTTTGGTGATTCTGCATACTTCTTACAGAAGAATATCCAAGATTATCGTAGATAATGCACGCCTCAGCCGCAACCCCACGAAAACGACGATATCGCTGTTTCCGCAAATCAAACGCATTGTGGAGAGCTGAAAACACCAGGAAACGTGTTTTTTGCATTCAGTAGCACGAAAACAGCGATTTCGGTGATTCTGCACACTTGTAACAGCAGAATCATGAATTTATCACTGAAAATGCATATCTCTGCTGGAAACCCAAAGATACCGAAGATATCGCAGTTTCCGCATGTCAAACGCACTGTGGGGTGCTGAAGACACCAGAGAACGTGTTTTTCGCATTCAATAGCACGAAACCAGCGATATCGGTGATTCTGCACACCTGTAAAAGCAGAATCATGAATTTATCACTGAAAATGCATATCTCAGCTGGAAACCCAACGAAACCGAAGATATCGCAGTTTCCGCAAATCAAACGCACTGTGGAGTGCTGAAAACACCAGGAAACGTGTTTTTGCATTCAATAGCACGAAAACAGCGGTTTCGGTGATTCTGCACACTTGTAACAGCAGAATCGAGAAATTTATCAGTGAAAATGTATATCTCTGCTGGAAACCTAAAGATACCAAAGATATCCCAGTTTCCGCATGTCAAACGCACTGTGGAGTTCTGAAAACACCAGGAAACGTGTTTTTCGCATTCAATAGCACAAAAACAGCGATTTCGGAGATTCTGCACACTTGTAACAGCAGAATCATGAATTTATCACTGAAAATACATATCTCAGCTGGAAACCCAACTATATCGAAGATGTCGCAGTTTCCAAATGTGAAACGCACTGTGGAGTGCTGAAGACACCAGAGAACGTGTTTTTCGCATTCAATAGCACGAAACCAGCGATATCGGTGATTCTGCACACCTGTAAAAGCAGAATCATGAATTTATCACTGAAAATGCATATCTCAGCTGGAAACCCATCGAAACCGAAGATATCGCAGTTTCCGCAAATCAAACGCACTGTGAGGTGCTGATAACACCAGGAAACGTGTTTTCGCATTCAATAGCACGAAAACAGCGGTTTCGGTGATTCTGCACACTTGTAACAGCAGGATCATGAATTTATCAGTGAAAATGCATATCTCAGCTGGAAACCCAACTATACCGACGATATCGCAGTTTCCGCATGTGAAACGCACTGTGGAGTGCTGAAAACACCAGGAAACGTGTTTTTCGCATTCAACAGCACGAATACAGCGGTTTCGGTGATTCTGCACACTTGTATCTGCAGAATCATGAATTTATCAGTGAAAATGCATATCTCAGCTGGAAACCCAACTATACCGAAGATATCGCAGTTTCCGCAAATCAAACGCACTGTGGAGTGCTGAAAACACCAGGAAACGTGTTTTTGCATTCAATACCACGAAAACAGCGGTTTCGGTGATTCTGCACACTTGTAACAGCAGAATCGAGAAATTTATCACTGAAAATGTATATCTCTCCTGGAAACCTAAAGATACCAAAGATATCGCAGTTTCCCCATGTCAAACGCACTGTGGAGTTCTGAAAACACCAGGAAACGTGTTTTTCGCATTCAATAGCCCGAAAACAGCGGTTTCGGTGATTCTGCACACTTGTAACAGCAGAATCATGACTTTATCAGTGAAAATGCATATCCCAGCTGGAAACCCAACTATACCGAAGATATCGCAGTTTCCGCAAATCAAACGCACTGTGGAGTGCTGAAAACACCAGGAAACGTGTTTTTGCATTCAATACCACGAAAACAGCGGTTTCGGTGATTCTGCACACTTGTAACAGCTGGATCATGAAGATTATCACTGAAAATGCATATCTCAGCTGGAAACCCAACGAAAGCGAAGATCTCGCAGTTTCCGCATGTGAAACGCACTGTGGAGTGCTGAAAACACCGGGAAACGTGTTTTTTGCATTCAAAGGCACGAAAACAGTGGTTTCGGTGATTCTGCACACATGTAACAGCTGGATCATGAAGATTATCACTGAAAATGCATATCTCAGCTGGAAACCCAACGAAAGCGAAGATCTCGCAGTTTCCGCATGTCAAACGCAATGTGGAGTGCTGAAAACACCAGGAAACGTTTTCTTCGCATTCAACAGCACGAATACAGCGTTTTCGGTGATTCTGCACACCTGTAAAAGCAGAATCATGAATTTATCACTGAAAATGCCTATCTCAGCTGGAAACCCAACGAAACCGAAGATATCGCAGTTTACGCAAATCAAACGCACTGTGGAGTGCAGAAAACACCAGGAAACGTGTTTTTGCATTCAATACCACGAAAACAGCGGTTTCGGTGATTCTGCACACTTGTAACAGCAGAATCGAGAAATTTATCACTGAAAATGTATATCTCTCCTGGAAACCTAAAGATACCAAAGATATCGCAGTTTCCGCAAATCAAACGCACTGTGAGGTGCTGATAACACCAGGAAACGTGTTTTCGCATTCAATAGCACGAAAACAGCGGTTTCGGTGATTCTGCACACTTGTAACAGCAGAATCGAGAAATTTATCACTGAAAATGTATATCTCTCCTGGAAACCTAAAGATACCAAACATATCGCAGTTTCCGCATGTCAAACGCACTGTGGAGTTCTGAAAACACCAGGAAACGTGTTTTTCGCATTCAATAGCCCGAAAACAGCGATATCGGTGATTCTGCACACCTGTAAAAGCAGAATCATGAATTTATCAGTGAAAATGCATATCCCAGCTGGAAACCCAACTATACCGACGATATCGCAGTTTCCGCATGTGAAACGCACTGTGGAGTGCTGAAAACACCAGGAAACGTGTTTTTCGCATTCAACAGCACGAGTACAGCGTTTTCTGTGATTCTGCACACTTGTAACTGCAGAATCATGAATTTATCAGTGAAAATGCATAGCTCAGCTGGAAACCCAACTATACCGAAGATATCGCAGTTTCCGCATGTGAAACGCACTGTGGAGTGCTGAAAACACCAGGAAACGTGTTTTTCGCATTCAACAGCACGAATACAGCGGTTTCGGTGATTCTGCACACTTGTGTCTGCAGAATCATGAATTTATCAGTGAAAATGCATATCTCAGCTGGAAACCCAACTATACCGAAGATATCGCAGTTTCCGCAAATCAAACGCACTGTGGAGTGCTGAAAACACCAGGAAACGTGTTTTTGCATTCAATACCACGAAAACAGCGGTTTCGGTGATTCTGCACACTTGTAACAGCAGAATCGAGAAATTTATCACTGAAAATGTATATCTCTCCTGGAAACCTAAAGATACCAAAGATATCGCAGTTTCCGCATGTCAAACGCACTGTGGAGTTCTGAAAACACCAGGAAACGTGTTTTTCGCATTCAATAGCCCGAAAACAGCGGTTTCGGTGATTCTGCACACTTGTAACAGCAGAATCATGAATTTATCAGTGAAAATGCATATCTCAGCTGGAAACCCAACATTACCGAAGATATCGCAGTTTCCGCATGTGAAACGCACTGTGGAGTGCTGAAAACACCAGGAAACGTGTTTTTGCATTCAATACCACGAAAACAGCGGTTTCGGCGATTCTGCACACTTGTAACAGCAGAATCGAGAAATTTATCACTGAAAATGTATATCTCTCCTGGAAACCTAAAGATACCAAAGATATCGCAGTTTCCGCATGTCAAACGCACTGTGGAGTTCTGAAAACACCAGGAAACGTGTTTTTCGCATTCATTAGCCCGAAAACAGCGATATCGGTGATTCTGCACACCTGTAAAAGCAGAATCATGAATTTATCACTGAAAATGCATATCTCAGCTGGAAACCCAACGAAACCGAAGATATCGCAGTTTCCGCATGTGAAACGCACTGTGGAGTGCTGAAAACACCGGGAAACGTGTTTTTTGCATTCAAAGGCACGAAAACAGCGGTTTCGGTGATTCTGCACACATGTAACAGCAGGATCATGAAGATTATCACTGAAAATGCATATCTCAGCTGGAAACCCAACGATAACGAAGATATCGCAGTTTCCGCATGTCAAACGCAATGTGGAGTGCTGAAAACACCAGGAAACGTGTTTTTCGCCTTCAATAGTACGAAAACAGCGGTTTCGGTGATTCTGCACACATGTAACAGCAGGATCATGAAGATTATCACTGAAAATGCATATCTCAGCTGGAAACCCAACTATACCGAAGATATCACAGTTTCCGCATGTCAAACGCAATGTGGAGTGCTGAAAACACCAGGAAACGTTTTCTTCGCATTCAACAGCACGAATACAGCGTTTTCGGTGATTCTGCACACTTGTAACGGTAGAATCATGAATTTATCAGTGAAAATGCATATCTCAGCTGGAAACCCAACTATACCGAAGATATCGCAGTTTCCGCAGGTGAAACGCACTGTGGAGTGCTGAAAACACCAGCAAACGGTTTTTTGCATTCAATAGCACGAAAACAGCGGTTTCGGTGATTCTGGACACTTGTAACAGCATGATCATGAAGATTATCACTGAAAATGCATATCTCAGCTGGAAACCCAATGATAACGAAGATATCGCAGTTTCCGCATGTCAAACGCAATGTGGAGTGCTGAAAACACCAGGAAACGTGTTTTTCGCATTCAACAGCACGAATACAGCGTTTTCGGTGATTCTGCACACTTGTAACTGCAGAATCATGAATTTATCAGTGAAAATGCATATCTCAGCTGGGAACCGAACTATACCGAAGATATCGCAGTTTCCGCATGTGAAACGCACTGTGGAGTGCTGAAAACACCAGGAAACGTGTTTTTTGCATTCAATAGCACGAAAACAGCGTTTTCGGTGATTCTGCACACTTGTAACAGCAGGATCATGAAGATTATCACTGAAAATGCATATCTCAGCTGGAAACCCAACGATAACGAAGATATCGCAGTTTCCGCATGTGAAACGCACTGTGGAGTGCTGAAAACACCAGGAAACGTGTTTTTCGCCTTCAATAGCACGAAAACAGCGGTTTCGGTGATTCTGCACACATGTAACAGCAGGATCATGAAGATTATCACTGAAAATGCATATCTCAGCTGGAAACCCAACTATACCGAAGATATCGCAGTTTCCGCATGTGAAACGCACTGTGGAGTGCTGAAAACACCAGGAAACGTGTTTTTTGCATTCAATAGCACGAAAACAGCGGTTTCGGTGATTCTGCACACATGTAACAGCAGGATCATGAAGATTATCACTGAAAATGCATATCTCAGCTGGAAACCCAACTATACCGAAGATATCGCAGTTTCCGCATGTGAAACGCACTGTGGAGTGCTGAAAACACCAGGAAACGTGTTTTTTGCATACAATAGCACGAAAACAGCGGTTTCGATGATTCCGCACACATGTAACAGCAGGATCATGAAGATTATCACTGAAAATGCATATCTCAGCTGGAAACCCAACTATACCGAAGATATCACAGTTTCCGAAGGTGAAACGCACTGTGGAGTGCTGAAAACACCAGGAAACGTGTTTTTTGCATTCAATAGCACGAAAACAGCGGTTTCGGTGATTCCGCACACTTGCAACAGCAGGATAATGAAGATTATCACTGAAAATGCATATCTCAGCTGGAAACCCAACTATACCGAAGATATCGCAGTTTCCGCAAATCAAACGCACTGTGGAGTGCTGAAAACACCAGGAAACGTGTTTTTGCATTCAATACCACGAAAACAGCGGTTTCGGTGATTCTGCACACTTGTAACAGCAGAATCATGAATTTATCACTGAAAATGCATATCTCAGCTGGAAACCCAACGAAACCGAAGATATCGCAGTTTCCGCAAATCAAACGCACTGTGAGGTGCTGATAACACCAGGAAACGTGTTTTCGCATTCAATAGCACGAATACAGCGTTTTCGGCGATTCTGCACACTTGTAACAGCTGGATCATGAAGATTATCACTGAAAATGCATATATCAGCTGGAAACCCAACGATACCGAAGATCTCGCAGTTTACGCATGTCAATCGCACTGTGGAGTGCTGAAAACTCCAGGAAACGTGTTTTTCGCATTCAATAGCACGAAAACAGCGATGTCGGTGATTCTGCACACTTGTAACAGCAGAATCGAGAAATTTATCACTGAAAATGCATATCTCTGCTGGAAACCCAAAGATACCGAAGATATCGCAGTTTCCGCATGTCAAACGCACTGTGGAGTTCTGAAAACTCCAGGAAACGTGTTTTTCGCATTCAATAGCACGAAAACAGCGATGTCGTTGATTCTGCACACTTGTAACAGCTGAATCGAGAAATTTATCACTGAAAATGCATATCTCTGCTGGAAACCCAAAGATACCGAAGATATCGCAGTTTCCGCATGTCAAACGCACTGTGTAGTTCTGAAAACTCCAGGAAACGTGTTTTTTGCATTCAATAGCACGAAAACAGCGGTTTCGGTGATTCTGGACACTTGTAACAGCATGATCATGAAGATTATCACTGAAAATGCATATTTCACCTGGAAACCCAACGAAACCGAAGATATCGCAGTTTCCGCATGTGAAACGCACTGTGGAGTGCTGAAAACACCGGGAAACGTGTTTTTTGCATTCAAAGGCACGAAAACAGCGGTTTCGGTGATTCTGCACACATGTAACAGCAGGATCATGAAGATTATCACTGAAAATGCATATCTCAGCTGGAAACCCAACGATAACGAAGATATCGCAGTTTCCGCATGTCAAACGCAATGTGGAGTGCTGAAAACACCAGGAAACGTGTTTTTCGCCTTCAATAGTACGAAAACAGCGGTTTCGGTGATTCTGCACACATGTAACAGCAGGATCATGAAGATTATCACTGAAAATGCATATCTCAGCTGGAAACCCAACTATACCGAAGATATCACAGTTTCCGCATGTCAAACGCAATGTGGAGTGCTGAAAACACCAGGAAACGTTTTCTTCGCATTCAACAGCACGAATACAGCGTTTTCGGTGATTCTGCACACTTGTAACGGTAGAATCATGAATTTATCAGTGAAAATGCATATCTCAGCTGGAAACCCAACTATACCGAAGATATCGCAGTTTCCGCAGGTGAAACGCACTGTGGAGTGCTGAAAACACCAGCAAACGGTTTTTTGCATTCAATAGCACGAAAACAGCGGTTTCGGTGATTCTGGACACTTGTAACAGCATGATCATGAAGATTATCACTGAAAATGCATATCTCAGCTGGAAACCCAACGATAACGAAGATATCGCAGTTTCCGCATGTGAAACGCACTGTGGAGTGCTGAAAACACCAGGAAACGTGTTTTCGCATTCAATAGCACGAAAACAGCGGTTTCGGTGATTCTGCACACTTGTAACAGCAGGATCATGAATTTATCAGTGAAAATGCATATCTCAGCTGGAAACCCAACTATACCGACGATATCGCAGTTTCCGCATGTGAAACGCACTGTGGAGTGCTGAAAACACCAGGAAACGTGTTTTTCGCATTCAACAGCACGAATACAGCGTTTTCTGTGATTCTGCACACTTGTAACTGCAGAATCATGAATTTATCAGTGAAAATGCATAGCTCAGCTGGAAACCCAACTATACCGTAGATATCGCAGTTTCCGCATGTGAAACGCACTGTGGAGTGCTGAAAACACCAGGAAACGTGTTTTTTCGCATTCAATAGCACGAAAACAGCGATGTCGGTGATTCTGCACACTTGTAACAGCAGAATCGAGAAATTTATCACTGAAAATGCATATCTCTGCTGGAAACCCAAAGATACCGAAGATATCGCAGTTTCCGCATGTCAATCGCACTGTGGAGTGCTGAAAACTCCAGGAAACGTGTTTTTCGCATTCAATAGCACGAAAACAGCGATGTCGGTGATTCTGCACACTTGTAACAGCTGAATCGAGAAATTTATCACTGAAAATGCATATCTCTGCTGGAAACCCAAAGATACCGAAGATATCGCAGTTTCCGCATGTCAAACGCACTGTGTAGTTCTGAAAACTCCAGGAAACGTGTTTTTTGCATTCAATAGCACGAAAACAGCGGTTTCGGTGATTCTGGACACTTGTAACAGCATGATCATGAAGATTATCACTGAAAATGCATATCTCAGCTGGAAACCCAACTATACCGAAGATATCGCAGTTTCCGCATGTGAAACGCACTGTGGAGTGCTGAAAACACCAGGAAACGTGTTTTTTGCATACAATAGCACGAAAACAGCGGTTTCGGTGATTCCGCACACATGTAACAGCAGGATCATGAAGATTATCACTGAAAATGCATATCTCAGCTGGAAACCCAACTATACCGAAGATATCACAGTTTCCGCAGGTGAAACGCACTGTGGAGTGCTGAAAACACCAGGAAACGTGTTTTTTGCATTCAATAGCACGAAAACAGCGGTTTCGGTGATTCCGCACACTTGCAACAGCAGGATAATGAAGATTATAACTGAAAATGCATATCTCAGCTGGAAACCCAACGAAACCGAAGATATCGCAGTTTCCGCAAATCAAACGCACTGTGAGGTGCTGATAACACCAGGAAACGTGTTTTTCGCATTCAATAGCACGAAAACAGCGGTTTCGGTGATTCTGCACACTTGTAACAGCAGAATCGAGAAATTTATCACTGAAAATGTATATCTCTCCTGGAAACCTAAAGATACCAAAGATATCGCAGTTCCCCCATGTCAAACGCACTGTGGAGTTCTGAAAACACCAGGAAACGTGTTTTTCGCATTCAATAGCCCGAAAACAGCGGTTTCGGTGATTCTGCACACTTGTAACAGCAGAATCATGAATTTATCAGTGAAAATGCATATCCCAGCTGGAAACCCAACTATACCGAAGATATCGCAGTTTCCGCATGTGAAACGCACTGTGGAGTGCTGAAAACACCAGGAAACGTGTTTTTCGCTTTCAATAGCACGAATACAGCGTTTTCGGTGATTCTGCACACTTGTAACAGCTGGATCATGAAGATTATCACTGAAAATGCATATCTCAGCTGGAAACCCAACGAAACCGAAGATCTCGCAGTTTCCGAATGTCAAACGCACTGTGGAGTTCTGAAAACTCCAGGAAACGTGTTTTTTGCATTCAATAGCACGAAAACAGCGGTTTCGGTGATTCGGGACACTTGTAACAGCATGATCATGAAGATTATCACTGAAAATGCATATTTCACCTGGTAACCCAACGAAACCGAAGATATCGCAGTTTCCGCAAAACAAACGCAATGTGGAGTGCTGAAAACACCAGGAAACGTGTTTTTGCATTCAATACCACGAAAACAGCGGTTTCGGTGATTCTGCACACTTGTAACAGCAGAATCGAGAAATTTATCACTGAAAATGTATATCTCTCCTGGAAACCTAAAGATACCAAAGATATCGCAGTTTCCGCATGTCAAACGCACTGTGGAGTTCTGAAAACACCAGGAAACGTGTTTTTCGCATTCAATAGCACGAAAACAGCGGTTTCGGTGATTCTGCACACTTGTAACAGCAGAATCGAGAAATTTATCACTGAAAATGTATATCTCTCCTGGAAACCTAAAGATACCAAAGATATCGCAGTTTCCGCATGTCAAACGCACTGTGGAGTTCTGAAAACACCAGGAAACGTGTTTTTCGCATTCAATAGCCCGGAAACAGCGATATCGGTGATTCTGCACACCTGTAAAAGCAGAATCATGAATTTGTCACTGAAAATGCATATCTCAGCTGGAAACCCAACGAAACCGAAGATATCGCAGTTTCCGCAAATCAAACGCACTGTGAGGTGCTGATAACACCAGGAAACGTGTTTTCGCATTCAATAGCACGAAAACAGCGGTTTCGGTGATTCTGCACACTTGTAACAGCAGGATCATGAGTTTATCAGTGAAAATGCATATCTCAGCTGGAAACCCAACTATACCGACGATATCGCAGTTTCCGCATGTGAAACGCACTGTGGAGTGCTGAAGACACCAGGAAACGTGTTTTTCGCATTCAACAGCACGAATACAGCGTTTTCTGTGATTCTGCACACTTGTAACTGCAGAATCATGAATTTATCAGCGAAAATGCATAGCTCAGCTGGAAACCCAACTATACCGAAGATATCGCAGTTTCCGCATGTGAAACGCACTGTGGAGTGCTGAAAACACCAGGAAACGTGTTTTTCGCATTCAACAGCACGAATACAGCGGTTTCGGTGATTCTGCACACTTGTATCTGCAGAATCATGAATTTATCAGTGAAAATGCATATCTCAGCTGGAAACCCAACTATACCGAAGATATCGCAGTTTCCGCAAATCAAGCGCACTGTGGAGTGCTGAAAACACCAGGAAACGTGTTTTTGCATTCAATACCACGAAAACAGCGATATCGGTGATTCTGCACACTTGTAACAGCAGAATCGAGAAATTTATCACTGAAAATGTATATCTCTCCTGGAAACCTAAAGATACCAAAGATATCGCAGTTTCCGCATGTCAAACGCACTGTGGAGTTCTGAAAACACCAGGAAACGTGTTTTTCGCATTCAATAGCCCGAAAACAGCGATATCGGTGATTCTGCACACCTGTAAAAGCAGAATCATGAATTTATCACTGAAAATGCATATCTCAGCTGGAAACCCAACGAAACCGAAGATATCGCAGTTTCCGCAAATCAAACGCACTGTGAGGTGCTGATAACACCAGGAAACGTGTTTTCGCATTCAATAGCACGAATACAGCGTTTTCGGCGATTCTGCACACTTGTATCAGCTGGATCATGAAGATTATCACTGAAAATGCATATATCAGCTGGAAACCCAACGATACCGAAGATCTCGCAGTTTACGCATGTCAATCGCACTGTGGAGTGCTGAAAACTCCAGGAAACGTGTTTTTCGCAATCAATAGCACGAAAACAGCGATGTCGGTGATTCTGCACACTTGTAACAGCAGAATCGAGAAATTTATCACTGAAAATGCATATCTCTGCTGGAAACCCAAAGATACCGAAGATATCGCAGTTTCCGCATGTCAAACGCACTGTGGAGTTCTGAAAACTCCAGGAAACGTGTTTTTCGCATTCAATAGCACGAAAACAGCGATGTCGGTGATTCTGCACACTTGTAACAGCTGAATCGAGAAATTTATCACTGAAAATGCATATCTCTGCTGGAAACCCAAAGATACCGAAGATATCGCAGTTTCCGCATGTCAAACGCACTGTGTAGTTCTGAAAACTCCAGGAAACGTGTTTTTGCATTCAATAGCACGAAAACAGCGGTTTCGGTGATTCTGGACACTTGTAACAGCATGATCATGAAGATTATCACTGAAAATGCATATCTCAGCTGGAAACCCAACTATACCGAAGATCTCGCAGTTTACGCATGTCAATCGCACTGTGGAGTGCTGAAAACACCGGGAAACGTGTTTTTTGCATTCAAAGGCACGAAAACAGCGGTTTCGGTGATTCTGCACACATGTAACAGCAGGATCATGAAGATTATCACTGAAAATGCATATCTCAGCTGGAAACCCAACGATAACGAAGATATCGCAGTTTCCGCATGTCAATCGCACTGTGGAGTGCTGAAAACTCCAGGAAACGTGTTTTTCGCAATCAATAGCACGAAAACAGCGATGTCGGTGATTCTGCACACTTGTAACAGCAGAATCGAGAAATTTATCACTGAAAATGCATATCTCTGCTGGAAACCCAAAGATACCGAAGATATCGCAGTTTCCGCATGTCAAACGCACTGTGGAGTTCTGAAAACTCCAGGAAACGTGTTTTTCGCATTCAATAGCACGAAAACAGCGATGTCGGTGGTTCTGCACACTTGTAACAGCTGAATCGAGAAATTTATCACTGAAAATGCATATCTCTGCTGGAAACCCAAAGATACCGAAGATATCGCAGTTTCCGCATGTCAAACGCACTGTGGAGTTCTGAAAACTCCAGGAAACGTGTTTTTCGCATTCAATAGCACGAAAACAGCGATGTCGGTGATTCTGCACACTTGTAACAGCAGAATCGAGAAATTTATCACTGAAAATGCATATCTCTGCTGGAAACCCAAAGATACCAAAGATATCGCAGTTTCCGCATGTGAAACGCACTGTGGAGTGCTGAAAACACCGGGAAACGTGTTTTTTGCATTCAAAGGCACGAAAACAGCGGTTTCGGTGATTCTGCACACATGTAACAGCAGGATCATGAAGATTATCACTGAAAATGCATATCTCTGCTGGAAACCCAACGATAACGAAGATATCGCAGTTTCCGCATGTCAAACGCAATGTGGAGTGCTGAAAACACCAGGAAACGTGTTTTTCGCCTTCAATAGTACGAAAACAGCGGTTTCGGTGATTCTGCACACATGTAACAGCAGGATCATGAAGATTATCACTGAAAATGCATATCTCAGCTGGAAACCCAACTATACCGAAGATATCACAGTTTCCGCATGTCAAACGCAATGTGGAGTGCTGAAAACACCAGGAAACGTTTTCTTCGCATTCAACAGCACGAATACAGCGTTTTCGGTGATTCTGCACACTTGTAACTGCAGAATCATGAATTTATCAGTGAAAATGCATATCTCAGCTGGGAACCCAACTATACCGAAGATATCGCAGTTTCCGCATGTGAAACGCACTGTGGAGTGCTGAAAACACCAGGAAACGTGTTTTTTTCATTCAATAGCACGAAAACAGCGTTTTCGGTGATTCTGTACACTTGTAACAGCAGGATCATGAAGATTATCACTGAAAATGCATATCTCAGCTGGAAACCCAACGATAACGAAGATATCGCAGTTTCCGCATGTGAAACGCACTGTGGAGTGCTGAAAACACCAGGAAACGCGTTTTTCGCATTCAATAGCACGAAAACAGCGGTTTTGGTGATTCTGCACACATGTAACAGCAGGATCATGAAGATTATCACTGAAAATGCATATCTCAGCTGGAAACCCAACGATAACGAAGATATCGCAGTTTCCGCATGTCAAACGCAATGTGGAGTGCTGAAAACACCAGGAAACGTTTTCTTCGCATTCAACAGCACGAATACAGCGTTTTCGGTGATTCTGCACACTTGTAACTGCAGAATCATGAATTTATCAGTGAAAATGCATATCTCAGCTGGGAACCCAACTATACCGAAGATATCGCAGTTTCCGCATGTGAAACGCACTGTGGAGTGCTGAAAACACCAGGAAACGTGTTTTTCGCATTCAATAGCACGAAAACAGCGAATTCGGTGATTCTGCATACTCCTCACAGAAGAATATGGAGCATTACCGTAGATAATGCATGTCTCAGCTGGCAACCCCACGAAAACGATGATATCGCGGTTTTCGCAAACCAAACGCACGGTGGAGTGCTGAAAGCACCAGGAAACGTGTTTTTCGCTTTCAATAGCCGAAAACAGCGATTTCGGTGATTCTGCATACTTCTCACAGAAGAATATACAAGATTACCGTAGATAATGCATGTCTCAGCCGGCAACCCCACGAAAGCGATGATATCGCGGTTTCCGCAAATCAAACGCACTGTGGAGTGCTGAAAACACCCGGGAACGTGTTTTTCGCCTTCAATAGCACGAAAACAGCGGTTTCGGTGATTCTGCACACATGTAACAGCAGGATCATGAAGATTATCACTGAAAATGCATATCTCAGCTGGAAACCCAACTATACCGAAGATATCGCAGTTTCCGCATGTGAAACGCACTGTGGAGTGCTGAAAACACCAGGAAACGTGTTTTTCGCATTCAACAGCACGAATACAGCGTTTTCGGTGATTCTGCACACTTGTAACTGCAGAATCATGAATTTATCAGTGAAAATGCATATCTCAGCTGGAAACCCAACTATACCGAAGATATCGCAGTTTCCGCATGTGAAACGCACTGTGGAGTGCTGGAAACACCTGGAAACGTGTTTTTTGCATTCAATAGCACGAAAACAGCGGTTTTGGTGATTCTGCACACATGTAACAGCAGGATCACGAAGATTATCACTGAAAATGCATATCTCAGCTGGAAACCCAATGATAACGAAGATATCGCAGTTTCCGCATGTGAAACGCACTGTGGAGTGCTGAAAACACCAGGAAACGTGTTTTTCGCATTCAATAGCACGAAAACAGCGAATTCGGTGATTCTGCACACTTCTCACAGAAGAATATGGAGCATTACCGTAGATAATGCATGTCTCAGCTGGCAACCCCACGAAAACGATGATATCGCGGTTTTCGCAAATCAAACGCACGGTGGAGTGCTGAAAACACCAGGAAACGTGTTTTTCGCTTTCAATAGCCGAAAACAGCGATTTCGGTGATTCTGCATACTTCTCACAGAAGAATATACAAGATTACCGTAGATAATGCATGTCTCAGCCGGCAACCCCACGAAAGCGATGATATCGCGGTTTCCGCAAATCAAACGCACTGTGGAGTGCTGAAAACACCAGGAAACGTGTTTTTTGCATACAATAGCACGAAAACAGCGGTTTCGGTGATTCCGCACACATGTAACAGCAGGATCATGAAGATTATCACTGAAAATGCATATCTCAGCTGGAAACCCAACTATACCGAAGATATCACAGTTTCCGCAGGTGAAACGCACTGTGGAGTGCTGAAAACACCAGCAATCGTGTTTTTTGCATTCAATAGCACGAAAACAGCGGTTTCGTTGATTCTGCACACTTGCAACAGCAGGATAATGAAGATTATCACTCAAAATGCATATCTCAGCTGGAAACCCAACGATAACGAAGATGTCGCTGTTTCCGCATGTCAAACGCAATGTGGAGTGCTGAAAACACCAGGAAACGCGTTTTTCGCATTCAATAGCACGAAAACAGCGTTTTCGGTGATTCTGCACACTTGTAACTGCAGAATCATGAATTTATCAGTGAAAATGCATATCTCAGCTGGAAACCCAACTATACCGAAGATATCGCAGTTTCCGCATGTGAAACGCACTGTGGAGTGCTGAAAGCACCAGAAAACGTGCTTTTCGCATTCAACAGCACGAAAACAGCGATTTGGTTGATTCTGCATACTTCTCACAGAACAATATACAAGATGATCGTAGAAAATGCATGTCTCAGCTGGAAACCCAACGAAACCGAAGATATCGCATTTTCCGCATGTCAAACGCACTGTGGAGTGCTGAAAACACCAGGAAACGTGTTTTTCGCATTCAATAGCACGAAAACAGCGATTTCGGTGATTCTGCATGCTTGTCACAGAAGAATCTCGAAGATTATCACTGAAAATGCATATCTCAGCTGGAAAGCTAACAATACCGATGATATCGCAGTTTCTGCATATCAAACGCACTGTGGAGTGCTGAAAAAACCAGGAAACGTGTTGTTCGCATTCAATAGCACGAAAACAGCGATTTCGGTGATTCTGAACACTTGTCACAGAAGAATCTCGAAGATTATCACTGAAAATGCATATCTCAGCTGGAAACCCAACGAAACCGAAGATATCGCAGTTTCTGCATATCAAACGCACTGTGGAGTGCTGAAAACACCAGGAAACGTGTTTTTCGCATTCAATAGCACGAAAACAGCGATTTCGGTGATTCTGCACACTTGTCACAAAAGAATCTCGAAGATTATCACTGAAAATGCATATCTCAGCTGGAAGCCCAACGAAACAGAAGTTATCGCAGTTTCCGCATATCAAACGCTTTGTGGAGTGCTGAAAACACCAGGCAACGTGTTTTTCGCATTCAATAGCACGAAAACAGCGATTTCGGTGATTATGCACACTTGTCACAGAAGGATCTCGATGATTATCACTGAAAATGCATATTGCAGCTGTAAGCCGCACGATAACATAGATATCACAGTTTACATATGTCAAACGCACTGTGGAGTGCTGAAAACAGCAGAAATCGTGTTTTTCGCATTCAATAGCACGAAAACAGCGATTTCGGTGATTCTGCACACTTGTCACAGGAGAAACTCGAAGATTATCACTGAAAATGCATATCTTAGCTGGAAACCCAACGAAACAGAAGATATCGCAGTTTCCGAATATCAAACGCTCTGTGGAGTGCTGAAAACTCCAGAAAACGTGTTTTTCGCATTCAATAGCACGTAAAGACCAATTTCGGTGATTCTACACACTTGTCACAGAAAAATCTCGAAGATTATCACTGAAAATGCATATCTTAGCTGGAAACCCAACGAAACAGAAGATATCGCAGTTTCCGAATATCAAACGCTCTGTAGAGTGCTGAAAACTCCAGAAAACGTGTTTTTCGCATTCAATAGCACGTAAAGACCAATTTCGGTGATTCTACACACTTGTCACAGAAAAATCTCGAAGATTATCACTGAAAATGCATATCTCATCTGGAATCCCAACGAAACCGAAGATATCGCAGTTTCCGAATATCAAACGCACTGTGGAGTGCTGAAAGCACCAGAAAACGTGTTTTTCGCATTCAATAGCACGAAAAGACCGATTTCGGTTTTTCAACACACTTGTCACAGAAGAATCTCGATGATTATCACTGAAAATGCATATCTCAGCTGGAAACCCAACGAATCCGAAGATATCGCAGTTTCCGAATAGCAAGCGCTCTATGGAGTGCTGAAAACACCAGGAAACGTGTTTTTCGCATTCAATAGCACGAAAACAGCGATTTCGGTGTTTATGCACACTTGTCACAGGAGCATCCTGAAGATTATCACTGATAATGCATATCTCAGCTGGAAACCCAACGAAACAGCAGATATCACAGCTTCCGTATGTCAAACGCACTGTGGAGTGCTGAAAACAGCAGAAATCGTGCTTTTCGCATTCAATAGCTCGAAAACAGAGAATTCGGTGATTCTGCACACTTGTCACAGAAGGATCTCGATGATTATCACTGAAAATGCATATTGCAGCTGTAAGCCGCACGATAACATAGATATCACAGTTTCCATATGTCAAACGCACTGTGGAGTGCTGAAAACAGCAGAAATCGTGTTTTTCGCATTCAATAGCACGAAAACAGCGATTTCGGTGATTCTGCACGCTTGTCACAGAACCATCTCGAAGATTATCACTGAAAATGCATATCTCAGCTGGAATCCCAACGAATCCGATGAAATCGCAGTTTCCGAATAGCAAACGCTCTGTGGAGTGCTGAATACACCAGGAAACGTGTTTTTCGCATTCAATAGCACGAAAACAGCGATTTCGGTGATTAGGCACACTTGTCACAGGAGAAACTCGAAGATTATCACTGAAAATGCATATCTCAGCTGGAAACCCAACGAAACAGAAGATATCGCAGTTTCCGAATATCAAACGCTCTGTGGAGTGCTGAAAACTCCAGAAAACGTGTTTTTCGCATTCAATAGCACGTAAAGACCAATTTCGGTGATTCTACACACTTGTCACAGAAAAATCTCGAAGATTATCACTGAAAATGCATATCTCAGCTGGAATCCCAACGAAACCGAAGATATCGCAGTTTCCGAATATCAAACGCACTGTGGAGTGCTGAAAGCACCAGAAAACGTGTTTTTCGCATTCAATAGCACGAAAAGACCGATTTCGGTTTTTCTACACACTTGTCACAGAAGAATCTCGATGATTATCACTGAAAATGCATATCTCATCTGGAAGATCAACGAAACAGAAGATATCGCAGTTTCCGAATATCAAACGCTCTGTGGAGTGCTGAAAGCAACAGAAAACGTGTTTTTCGCATTCAATATCACGAAAAGACCGATTTCGGTTTTTCTACACACTTGTCACAGCAGAATCTCGATGATTATCGCTGAAAATGCATATCTCAGCTGGAAACCCAACGAAACCGAAGATATCGCAGTTTCAGCATATCAAACGCACTGTGGAGTGCTGAAAGCACCAGGAAACGTGTTTTACGCATCCAATAGCACGACAACTGCGATCTCAGTGATTCTGCACACTTGTCACTGAAGATTCTCGAAGATTATCACTGAAAATGCATATCTCATCTGGAAACCCAACGAAAACGGAGGTATCGCAGTTTCAGCATATCAAACGCACTGCGGAGTGCTGAAAGCAACAGAAAACCAGTTTCTCGCATTAAATAGCACGAAAAGACCGGTTTCGGTGATTCTGCACACTTGTCACAGAAGCACCTCGAAAATTATCACTGAAAATGCATATCTCAGCTGGAATCCCAACGAAAACGGACGTATCGCACTTTCAGCTTATCAAACGCACTGCGGAGTGCTGAAAGCACCAGAAAAGGTGTTTTTCGCATTAAACAGCACGAAAGCTGCGAATTCGGTGATTCTGCACACTTGTCACCGAAGCATCTCAAAATTATCACTGAAAATGCATATCTCTGCTGGAAACCCAACGAAACCGAAGATATCGCAGTTTCCGCATGTCAAGCGCACTGTGGAGTGCTGAAAACACAAGGAAACGTGTTTTACGCATTCAATAACACGACAACAGCGATCTCGGTGATTCTGCATACTTCTCACACAAGAATATCCAAGATTATCGTAGAAAATGCATGCCTCAGCTGGAAACCCAACGAAAACGAAGGTATCGCTGTTTCAGCATATCAAACGCCCTGTGGATTGCTGAAAACACCAGAAAACGTGTTTTTCGCATTCAATAGCACGAAAACAGCGATATGGGTGATTCTGCATACGTCGCACAGAAGAATATCCAAGATTATCGTAGAAAATGCATGTCTCAGCTGGAAACCCAACGATACCGAAGATATCGAAGTTTCCGCATGTCAAACGCACTGTGGAGTGCTGAAAACACCAGAAAACGTGTTTTTCGCATTCAATAGCACGAAAACAGCGATTTGGGTGATTCTCCATACTTCTCACAAAAGAATATACAAGATTATCGTAGAAAATGCATATCTCAGCTGGAAGCCCAACGAAACAGAAGATATCGCAGTTTCCGAATATCAAACGCTGTGTGGAGTGCTGAAAACACCAGGAAACGTGTTTTTCGCATTCAATAGCACGAAAACAGCGATTTCGGTGATTATGCACACTTGTCACAGGAGAAACTCGAAGATTATCACTGAAAATGCATATTGCAGCTGGATGACGCACGATAACATAGATATCACAGTTTCCGTATGTCGAACGCACTGTGGAGTGCTGAAAACAGCAGAAATCGTGTTTTTCGCATTCAATAGCACGAAAACAGCGAATTCGGTGATTCTGCATACTTCTCACACAAGAATATCCAAGATTATCGTAGAAAATGCATGCCTCAGCTGGAAACCCAACGAAAACGAAGGTATCGCAGTTTCAGCATATCAAACGCCCTGTGGAGTGCTGAAAACATCAGAAAACGTATTTTTCGCATTCAATCGCACGAAAACAGCGATTTGTGTGATTCTGCATACTTCTCACAGAAGAATATCCAAGATTATCGTAGAAAATGCATGTCTCAGCTGGAAACCCAACGATACCGAAGATATCGCAGTTTCCGCATGTCAAACGCACTGTGGAGTGCTGAAAACACCAGGAAACGTGTTTTTCGCATTGAATAGCACGAAAACAGCGATTTCGGTGATTCTGCATACTTGTCACAGAAGAATCTCGAAGATTATCAATGAAAATGCATATCTCAGCTGGAAGCCCAACGAAACAGAAGATATCGCAGTTTCCGAATATCAAACGCACTGTGGAGTGCTGAAAACACCAGGAAACGTGTTTTTCGCATTCAATAGCACGACAACAGCGATCTCGGTGATTCTGCACACTTGGCACTGAAGACTCTCGAAGATTATCACTGAAAATGCATATCTCAGCTGGACGCCCAACGAAACAGAAGATATCGCAGTTTCCGAATATCAACCGCACTGTGGAGTGCTGAAAACACCAGGAAACGTGTTTTTCGCATTCAATAGCACGACAATAGCGATCTCGGTGATTCTGCACACTTGGCACTGAAGACTCTCGAAGATTATCACTGAAAATGCATATCTCAGCTGGAAACCCAACGATACCGAAGACATCGCAGTTTCCGCATGTCAAGGGCACTGCGGAGTGCTGAAAACACCAGGAAACGTTTTCTTCGCATTCAACAGCACGAATACAGCGTTTTCGGTGATTCTGCACACCTGTAAAAGCAGAATCATGAAGATTATCACTGAAAATGCATATCTCAGCTGGAAACCCAACTATACCGAAGATATCACAGTTTCCGCATGTCAAACGCAATGTGGAGTGCTGAAAACACCAGGAAACGTTTTCTTCGCATTCAACAGCACGAATACAGCGTTTTCGGTGATTCTGCACACCTGTAAAAGCAGAATCATGAATTTATCACTGAAAATGCCTATCTCAGCTGGAAACCCAACGAAACCGAAGATATCGCAGTTTCCGCAAATCAAACGCACTGTGGAGTGCTGAAAACACCAGGAAACGTGTTTTTGCATTCAATACCACGAAAACAGCGGTTTCGGTGATTCTGCACACTTGTAACAGCAGAATCGAGAAATTTATCACTGAAAATGTATATCTCTCCTGGAAACCTAAAGATACCAAAGATATCGCAGTTTCCCCATGTCAAACGCACTGTGGAGTTCTGAAAACACCAGGAAACGTGTTTTTCGCATTCAATAGCCCGAAAACAGCGGTTTCGGTGATTCTGCACACTTGTCACTGAAGATTCTCGAAGATTATCACTGAAAATGCATATCTCATCTGGAAACCCAACGAAAACGGAGGTATCGCAGTTTCAGCATATCAAACGCACTGCGGAGTGCTGAAAGCAACAGAAAACCAGTTTCTCGCATTAAATAGCACGAAAAGACCGGTTTCGGTGATTCTGCACACTTGTCACAGAAGCACCTCGAAAATTATCACTGAAAATGCATATCTCAGCTGGAAACCCAACGAAAGCGAAGATATCACAGTTTCCGCATTTCAAGCGCACTCCGGAGTGCTGAATACACCAGGAAACGTGTTTTTCGCATTCAATAGCACGAAGACAGCGATTTCGGTGATTCTGCACACTTGTCACAGAACCATCTCGAAGATTATCACTGAAAATGCATATCTCAGCTGGAATCCCAACGAAAACGGACGTATCGCACTTTCAGCATATCAAACGCACTGCGGAGTGCTGAAAGCACCAGAAAAGGTGTTTTTCGCATTAAACAGCACGAAAGCTGCGAATTCGGTGATTCTGCACACTTGTCACCGAAGCATCTCAAAATTATCACTGAAAATGCATATCTCTGCTGGAAACCCAACGAAACCGAAGATATCGCAGTTTCCGCATGTCAAGCGCACTGTGGAGTGCTGAAAACACAAGGAAACGTGTTTTACGCATTCAATAACACGACAACAGCGATCTCGGTGATTCTGCATACTTCTCACACAAGAATATCCAAGATTATCGTAGAAAATGCATGCCTCAGCTGGAAACCCAACGAAAACGAAGGTATCGCTGTTTCAGCATATCAAACGCCCTGTGGATTGCTGAAAACACCAGAAAACGTGTTTTTCGCATTCAATAGCACGAAAACAGCGATATGGGTGATTCTGCATACGTCGCACAGAAGAATATCCAAGATTATCGTAGAAAATGCATGTCTCAGCTGGAAACCCAACGATACCGAAGATATCGAAGTTTCCGCATGTCAAACGCACTGTGGAGTGCTGAAAACACCAGAAAACGTGTTTTTCGCATTCAATAGCACGAAAACAACGATTTGGGTGATTCTCCATACTTCTCACAAAAGAATATACAAGATTATCGTAGAAAATGCATATCTCAGCTGGAAGCCCAACGAAACAGAAGATATCGCAGTTTCCGAATATCAAACGCTGTGTGGAGTGCTGAAAACACCAGGAAACGTGTTTTTCGCATTCAATAGCACGAAAACAGCGATTTCGGTGATTATGCACACTTGTCACAGGAGAAACTCGAAGATTATCACTGAAAATGCATATTGCAGCTGGATGACGCACGATAACATAGATATCACAGTTTCCGTATGTCGAACGCACTGTGGAGTGCTGAAAACAGCAGAAATCGTGTTTTTCGCATTCAATAGCACGAAAACAGCGAATTCGGTGATTCTGCATACTTCTCACACAAGAATATCCAAGATTATCGTAGAAAATGCATGCCTCAGCTGGAAACCCAACGAAAACGAAGGTATCGCAGTTTCAGCATATCAAACGCCCTGTGGAGTGCTGAAAACATCAGAAAACGTATTTTTCGCATTCAATCGCACGAAAACAGCGATTTGTGTGATTCTGCACACTTGTAACAGCAGAATCGAGAAATTTATCACTGAAAATGTATATCTCTCCTGGAAACCTAAAGATACCAAAGATATCGCAGTTTGCGCATGTCAAACGCACTGTGGAGTTCTGAAAACACCAGGAAACGTGTTTTTCGCATTCAATAGCCCGAAAACAGCGATATCGGTGATTCTGCACACCTGTAAAAGCAGAATCATGAATTTGTCACTGAAAATGCATATCTCAGCTGGAAACCCAACGAAACCGAAGATATCGCAGTTTCCGCAAATCAAACGCACTGTGAGGTGCTGATAACACCAGGAAACGTGTTTTCGCATTCAATAGCACGAATACAGCGTTTTCGGCGATTCTGCACACTTGTATCAGCTGGATCATGAAGATTATCACTGAAAATGCATATATCAGCTGGAAACCCAACGATACCGAAGATCTCGCAGTTTCCGCATGTCAAACGCACTGTGGAGTTCTGAAAACTCCAGGAAACGTGTTTTTCGCATTCAATAGCACGAAAACAGCGATGTCGGTGATTCTGCACACTTGTAACAGCAGAATCGAGAAATTTATCACTGAAAATGCATATCTCTCCTGGAAACCTAAAGATACCAAAGATATCGCAGTTTCCGCATGTCAAACGCACTGTGGAGTTCTGAAAACACCAGGAAACGTGTTTTTCGCATTCAATAGCACGAAAACAGCGGTTTCGGTGATTCTGCACACTTGTAACAGCAGAATCGAGAAATTTATCACTGAAAATGTATATCTCTCCTGGAAACCTAAAGATACCAAAGATATCGCAGTTTCCGCATGTCAAACGCACTGTGGAGTTCTGAAAACACCAGGAAACGTGTTTTTCGCATTCAATAGCCCGAAAACAGCGATATCGGTGATTCTGCACACCTGTAAAAGCAGAATCATGAATTTGTCACTGAAAATGCATATCTCAGCTGGAAACCCAACGAAACCGAAGATATCGCAGTTTCCGCAAATCAAACGCACTGTGAGGTGCTGATAACACCAGGAAACGTGTTTTCGCATTCAATAGCACGAATACAGCGTTTTCGGCGATTCTGCACACTTGTATCAGCTGGATCATGAAGATTATCACTGAAAATGCATATATCAGCTGGAAACCCAACGATACCGAAGATCTCGCAGTTTACGCATGTCAATCGCACTGTGGAGTGCTGAAAACTCCAGGAAACGTGTTTTTCGCATTCAATAGCACGAAAACAGCGATGTCGGTGATTCTGCACACTTGTAACAGCAGAAGCGAGAAATTTATCACTGAAAATGCATATCTCTGCTGGAAACCCAAAGATACCGAAGATATCGCAGTTTCCGCATGTCAAACGCACTGTGGAGTTCTGAAAACTCCAGGAAACGTGTTTTTCGCATTCAATAGCACGAAAACAGCGATGTCGGTGATTCTGCACACTTGTAACAGCTGAATCGAGAAATTTATCACTGAAAATGCATATCTCTGCTGGAAACCCAAAGATACCGAAGATATCGCAGTTTCCGCATGTCAAACGCACTGTGTAGTTCTGAAAACTCCAGGAAACGTGTTTTTTGCATTCAATAGCACGAAAACAGCGGTTTCGGTGATTCTGGACACTTGTAACAGCATGATCATGAAGATTATCACTGAAAATGCATATTTCACCTGGAAACCCAACGAAACCGAAGATATCGCAGTTTCCGCATGTGAAACGCACTGTGGAGTGCTGAAAACACCGGGAAACGTGTTTTTTGCATTCAAAGGCACGAAAACAGCGGTTTCGGTGATTCTGCACACATGTAACAGCAGGATCATGAAGATTATCACTGAGAATGCATATCTCAGCTGGAAACCCAACGATAACGAAGATATCGCAGTTTCCGCATGTCAAACGCAATGTGGAGTGCTGAAAACACCAGGAAACGTGTTTTTCGCCTTCAATAGTACGAAAACAGCGGTTTCGGTGATTCTGCACACATGTAACAGCAGGATCATGAAGATTATCACTGAAAATGCATATCTCAGCTGGAAACCCAACTATACCGAAGATATCACAGTTTCCGCATGTCAAACGCAATGTGGAGTGCTGAAAACACCAGGAAACGTTTTCTTCGCATTCAACAGCACGAATACAGCGTTTTCGGTGATTCTGCACACTTGTAACTGCAGAATCATGAATTTATCAGTGAAAATGCATATCTCAGCTGGAAACCCAACTATACCGAAGATATCGCAGTTTCCGCAGGTGAAACGCACTGTGGAGTGCTGAAAACACCAGCAAACGGTTTTTTGCATTCAATAGCACGAAAACAGCGGTTTCGGTGATTCTGGACACTTGTAACAGCATGATCATGAAGATTATCACTGAAAATGCATATCTCAGCTGGAAACCCAACGATAACGAAGATATCGCAGTTTCCGCATGTGAAACGCACTGTGGAGTGCTGAAAACACCAGGAAACGTGTTTTTCGCATTCAATAGCAAGAAAACAGCGGTTTCGGTGATTCTGCACACATGTAACAGCAGGATCATGAAGATTATCACTGAAAATGTATATCTCAGCTGGAAACCCAACGATAACGAAGATATCGCAGTTTCCGCATGTGAAACGCACTGTGGAGTGCTGAAAACACCAGGAAACGTGTTTTTCGCATTCAATAGCACGAAAACAGCGAATTCGGTGATTCTGCATACTCCTCACAGAAGAATATGGAGCATTACCGTAGATAATGCATGTCTCAGCTGGCAACCCCACGAAAACGATGATATCGCGGTTTTCGCAAACCAAACGCACGGTGGAGTGCTGAAAGCACCAGGAAACGTGTTTTTCGCTTTCAATAGCCGAAAACAGCGATTTCGGTGATTCTGCATACTTCTCACAGAAGAATATACAAGATTACCGTAGATAATGCATGTCTCAGCCGGCAACCCCACGAAAGCGATGATATCGCGGTTTCCGCAAATCAAACGCACTGTGGAGTGCTGAAAACACCAGGGAACGTGTTTTTCGCCTTCAATAGCACGAAAACAGCGGTTTCGGTGATTCTGCACACATGTAACAGCAGGATCATGAAGATTATCACTGAAAATGCATATCTCAGCTGGAAACCCAACTATACCGAAGATATCGCAGTTTCCGCATGTGAAACGCACTGTGGAGTGCTGAAAACACCAGGAAACGTGTTTTTCGCATTCAACAGCACGAATACAGCGTTTTCGGTGATTCTGCACACTTGTAACTGCAGAATCATGAATTTATCAGTGAAAATGCATATCTCAGCTGGAAACCCAACTATACCGAAGATATCGCAGTTTCCGCATGTGAAACGCACTGTGGAGTGCTGAAAACACCTGGAAACGTGTTTTTTGCATTCAATAGCACGAAAACAGCGGTTTTGGTGATTCTGCACACATGTAACAGCAGGATCATGAAGATTATCACTGAAAATGCATATCTCAGCTGGAAACCCAATGATAACGAAGATATCGCAGTTTCCGCATGTGAAACGCACTGTGGAGTGCTGAAAACACCAGGAAACCTGTTTTTCGCATTCAATAGCACGAAAACAGCGAATTCGGTGATTCTGCACACTTCTCACAGAAGAATATAGAGCATTACCGTAGATAATGCATGTCTCAGCTGGCAACCCCACGAAAACGATGATATCGCGGTTTTCGCAAATCAAACGCACGGTGGAGTGCTGAAAACACCAGGAAACGTGTTTTTCGCTTTCAATAGCCGAAAACAGCGATTTCGGTGATTCTGCATACTTCTCACAGAAGAATATACAAGATTACCGTAGATAATGCATGTCTCAGCCGGCAACCCCACGAAAGCGATGATATCGCGGTTTCCGCAAATCAAACGCACTGCGGAGTGCTGAAAACACCAGGAAACGTGTTTTTCGCCTTCAATAGCACGAAAACAGCGGTTTCGGTGATTCTGCACACATGTAACAGCAGGATCATGAAGATTATCACTGAAAATGCATATCTCAGCTGGAAACCCAACTATACCGAAGATATCGCAGTTTCCGCATGTGAAACGCACTGTGGAGTGCTGAAAACACCAGGAAACGTGTTTTTTGCATTCAATAGCACGAAAACAGCGGTTTCGGTGATTCTGCACACATGTAACAGCAGGATCATGAAGATTATCACTGAAAATGCATATCTCAGCTGGAAACCCAACTATACTGAAGATATCGCAGTTTCCGCATGTGAAACGCACTGTGGAGTGCTGAAAACACCAGGAAACGTGTTTTTTGCATACAATAGCACGAAAACAGCGGTTTCGGTGATTCCGCACACATGTAACAGCAGGATCATGAAGATTATCACTGAAAATGCATATCTCAGCTGGAAACCCAACTATACCGAAGATATCACAGTTTCCGCAGGTGAAACGCACTGTGGAGTGCTGAAAACACCAGCAATCGTGTTTTTTGCATTCAATAGCACGAAAACAGCGGTTTCGTTGATTCTGCACACTTGCAACAGCAGGATAATGAAGATTATCACTCAAAATGCATATCTCAGCTGGAAACCCAACGATAACGAAGATGTCGCTGTTTCCGCATGTCAAACGCAATGTGGAGTGCTGAAAACACCAGGAAACGCGTTTTTCGCATTCAATAGCACGAAAACAGCGTTTTCGGTGATTCTGCACACTTGTAACTGCAGAATCATGAATTTATCAGTGAAAATGCATGTCTCAGCTGGAAACCCAACGATACCGAAGATATCGCATTTTCCGCATGTCAAACGCACTGTGGAGTGCTGAAAACACCAGGAAACGTGTTTTTCGCATTCAATAGCACGAAAACAGCGATTTCGGTGATTCTGCATGCTTGTCACAGAAGAATCTCGAAGATTATCACTGAAAATGCATATCTCAGCTGGAAAGCTAACAATACCGATGATATCGCAGTTTCTGCATATCAAACGCACTGTGGAGTGCTGCAAAAACCAGGAAACGTGTTGTTCGCATTCAATAGCACGAAAACAGCGATTTCGGTGATTCTGAACACTTGTCACAGAAGAATCTCGAAGATTATCACTGAAAATGCATATCTCAGCTGGAAACCCAACGAAACCGAAGATATCGCAGTTTCTGCATATCAAACGCACTGTGGAGTGCTGAAAACACCAGGAAACGTGTTTTTCGCATTCAATAGCACGAAAACAGCGATTTCGGTGATTCTGCACACTTGTCAGAAAAGAATCTCGAAGATTATCACTGAAAATGCATATCTCAGCTGGAAGCCCAACGAAACAGAAGTTATCGCAGTTTCCGCATATCAAACGCTTTGTGGAGTGCTGAAAACACCAGGCAACGTGTTTTTCGCATTCAATAGCACGAAAACAGCGATTTCGGTGATTATGCACACTTGTCACAGAAGGATCTCGATGATTATCACTGAAAATGCATATTGCAGCTGTAAGCCGCACGATAACATAGATATCACAGTTTCCATATGTCAAACGCACTGTGGAGTGCTGAAAACAGCAGAAATCGTGTTTTTCGCATTCAATAGCACGAAAACAGCGATTTCGGTGATTCTGCACACTTGTCACAGGAGAAACTCGAAGATTATCACTGAAAATGCATATCTTAGCTGGAAACCCAACGAAACAGAAGATATCGCAGTTTCCGAATATCAAACGTTCTGTGGAGTGCTGAAAACTCCAGAAAACGTGTTTTTCGCATTCAATAGCACGTAAAGACCAATTTCGGTGATTCTACACACTTGTCACAGAAAAATCTCGAAGATTATCACTGAAAATGCATATCTTAGCTGGAAACCCAACGAAACAGAAGATATCGCAGTTTCCGAATATCAAACGCTCTGTAGAGTGCTGAAAACTCCAGAAAACGTGTTTTTCGCATTCAATAGCACGTAAAGACCAATTTCGGTGATTCTACACACTTGTCACAGAAAAATCTCGAAGATTATCACTGAAAATGCATATCTCATCTGGAATCCCAACGAAACCGAAGATATCGCAGTTTCCGAATATCAAACGCACTGTGGAGTGCTGAAAGCACCAGAAAACGTGTTTTTCGCATTCAATGGCACGAAAAGACCGATTTCGGTTTTTCTACACACTTGTCACAGAAGAATCTCGATGATTATCACTGAAAATGCATATCTCAGCTGGAAACCCAACGAAACCGAAGATATCGCAGTTTCCGAATAGCAAGCGCTCTATGGAGTGCTGAAAACACCAGGAAACGTGTTTTTCGCATTCAATAGCACGAAAACAGCGATTTCGGTGTTTATGCACACTTGTCACAGGAGCATCCTGAAGATTATCACTGATAATGCATATCTCAGCTGGAAACCCAACGAAACAGCAGATATCACAGTTTCCGTATGTCAAACGCACTGTGGAGTGCTGAAAACAGCAGAAATCGTGCTTTTCGCATTCAATAGCTCGAAAACAGAGAATTCGGTGATTCTGCACACTTGTCACAGAAGGATCTCGATGATTATCACTGAAAATGCATATTGCAGCTGTAAGCCGCACGATAACATAGATATCACAGTTTCCATATGTCAAACGCACTGTGGAGTGCTGAAAACAGCAGAAATCGTGTTTTTCGCATTCAATAGCACGAAAACAGCGATTTCGGTGATTCTGCACACTTGTCGCAGAACCATCTCGAAGATTATCACTGAAAATGCATATCTCAGCTGGAATCCCAACGAATCCGATGAAATCGCAGTTTCCGAATAGCAAACGCTCTGTGGAGTGCTGAATACACCAGGAAACGTGTTTTTCGCATTCAATAGCACGAAAACAGCGATTTCGGTGATTAGGCACACTTGTCACAGGAGAAACTCGAAGATTATCACTGAAAATGCATATCTCAGCTGGAAACCCAACGAAACAGAAGATATCGCAGTTTCCGAATATCAAACGCTCTGTGGAGTGCTGAAAACTCCAGAAAACGTGTTTTTCGCATTCAATAGCACGTAAAGACCAATTTCGGTGATTCTACACACTTGTCACAGAAAAATCTCGAAGATTATCACTGAAAATGCATATCTCAGCTGGAATCCCAACGAAACCGAAGATATCGCAGTTTCCGAATATCAAACGCACTGTGGAGTGCTGAAAGCACCAGAAAACGTGTTTTTCGCATTCAATAGCACGAAAAGACCGATTTCGGTTTTTCTACACACTTGTCACAGAAGAATCTCGATGATTATCGCTGAAAATGCATATCTCAGCTGGAAACCCAACGAAACCGAAGATATCGCAGTTTCAGCATATCAAACGCACTGTGGAGTGCTGAAAGCACCAGGAAACGTGTTTTACGCATCCAATAGCACGACAACTGCGATCTCAGTGATTCTGCACACTTGTCACTGAAGATTCTCGAAGATTATCACTGAAAATGCATATCTCATCTGGAAACCCAACGAAAACGGATGTATCGCAGTTTCAGCATATCAAACGCACTGCGGAGTGCTGAAAGCAACAGAAAACCAGTTTCTCGCATTAAATAGCACGAAAGCTGCGAATTCGGTGATTCTGCACACTTGTCACCGAAGCATCTCGAAGATTATCACTGAAAATGCATATCTCAGCTGGAAACCCAACGAAACCGAAGATATCGCAGTTTCCGCATGTCAAGCGCACTGTGGAGTGCTGAAAACACAAGGAAACGTGTTTTACGCATTCAATAACACGACAACAGCGATCTCGGTGATTCTGCATACTTCTCACACAAGAATATCCAAGATTATCGTAGAAAATGCATGCCTCAGCTGGAAACCCAACGAAAACGAAGGTATCGCAGTTTCAGCATATCAAACGCCCTGTGGATTGCTGAAAACACCAGAAAACGTGTTTTTCGCATTCAATAGCACGAAAACAGCGATATGGGTGATTCTGCATACGTCGCACAGAAGAATATCCAAGATTATCGTAGAAAATGCATGTCTCAGCTGGAAACCCAACGATACCGAAGATATCGAAGTTTCCGCATGTCAAACGCACTGTGGAGTGCTGAAAACACCAGAAAACGTGTTTTTCGCATTCAATAGCACGAAAATAGCGATTTGGGTGATTCTCCATTCTTCTCACAAAAGAATATACAAGATTATCGTAGAAAATGCATGTCTCAGCTGTAAACCCAACGAAAACGAAGGTATCGCAGTTTCCGCATGTCAAACGCACTGTGGAGTGCTGAAAACACCAGGAAACGTGTTTTCCGCATTCAATAGCACGAAAAGACCGATTTCGGTTTTTCTACACACTTGTCACAGAAGAATCTCGATGATTATCGCTGAAAATGCATATCTCAGCTGGAAGCCCAACGAAACAGAAGATATCGCAGTTTCCGAATATCAAACGCTGTGTGGAGTGCTGAAAACACCAGGAAACGTGTTTTTCGCATTCAATAGCACGAAAACAGCGATTTCGGTGATTATGCACACTTGTCACAGGAGAAACTCGAAGATTATCACTGAAAATGCATATTGCAGCTGGATGACGCACGATAACATAGATATCACAGTTTCCGTATGTCGAACGCACTGTGGAGTGCTGAAAACAGCAGAAATCGTGTTTTTCGCATTCAATAGCACGACAATAGCGATCTCGGTGATTCTGCACACTTGGCACTGAAGACTCTCGAAGATTATTACTGAAAATGCATATCTCAGCTGGAAACCCAACTATACCGAAGATATTTCTGGTTCCGCATGTCAAACGACCTGCGGAGTGTTGAAAACACCAGGAAACGTGTTTTTCGCATTCAATAGCACGAAAACAGCGATTTCGGTGATTCTGCACACCTGTAAAAGCAGAATCATGAATTTATCACTGAAAACGCATATCTCAGTTGGAAACCCAACTATACCGAAGATATTTCTGTTTCCGCATGTCAAACGCACTGCGGAGTGCTGAAAACACCAGGAAACGTGTTTTTCGCATTCAATAGCACGACAACAGCGATCTCGGTGATTCTGCACACTTGGCACTGAAGACTCTCGAAGATTATCACTGAAAATGCATATCTCAGCTGGACGCCCAACGAAACAGAAGATATCGCAGTTTCCGAATATCAACCGCACTGTGGAGTGCTGAAAACACCAGGAAACGTGTTTTTCGCATTCAATAGCACGACAATAGCGATCTCGGTGATTCTGCACACTTGGCACTGAAGACTCTCGAAGATTATCACTGAAAATGCATATCTCAGCTGGAAACCCAACGATACCGAAGACATCGCAGTTTCCGCATGTCAAAGGCACTGTGGAGTGCTGAAAACACCAGGAAACGTGTTTTTCGCATTCAATAGCATGAAAACAGCGAATTCGGTGATTCTGCACACTTGTCACAGAACCATCTCGAAGATTATCACTGAAAATGCATATCTCAGCTGGAATCCCAAGGAAACCGAAGATATCGCAGTTTCCGAATATCAAACGCACTGTGGAGTGCTGAAAGCACCAGAAAACGTGATTTTCGCATTCAATAGCACGAAAAGACCGATTTCGGTTTTTCTACACACTTGTCACAGAAGAATCTCGATGATTATCACTGAAAATGCATATCTCAGCTGGAAACCCAACGAAACCGAAGGTATGTCAGTTTCCGAATATCAAACGCTGTGTGGAGTGCTGAAAACACCAGGAAACGTGTTTTTCGCATTCAATAGCACGAAAACAGCGATTTCGGTGATTATGCACGCTTGTCACAGGAGAAACTCGAAGATTATCACTGAAAATGCATATCTCAGCTGGAAGCCCACCGAAACAGAAGATATCGCAGTTTCAGCATATCAAACGCACTGTGGAGTGCTGAAAGCACCAGGAAACGTGTTTTACGCATCCAATAGCACGAAAACAGCGATTTCGGTGATTATGCACGCTTGTCACAGGAGAAACTCGAAGATTATCACTGAAAATGCATATCTCAGCTGGAATCCCAACGAATCCGATGAAATCGCAGTTTCCGAATATCAAACGCTCTGTGGAGTGCTGAAAACTCCAGAAAACGTGTTTTTCGCATTGAATAGCACGTAAAGACCAATTTCGGTGATTCTACACACTTGTCACAGAAAAATCTCGAAGATTATCACTGAAAATGCATATCTCAGCTGGAATCCCAACGAAACCGAAGATATCGCAGTTTCCGAATATCAAACGCACTGTGGAGTGCTGAAAGCACCAGAAAACGTGTTTTTCGCATTCAATAGCACGAAAAGACCGATTTCGGTTTTTCTACACACTTGTCACAGAAGAATCTCGATGATTATCACTGAAAATGCATATGTCATCTGGAAGATCAACGAAACAGAAGATATCGCAGTTTCCGAATATCAAACGCTCTGTGGAGTGCTGAAAGCACCAGAAAACGTGTTTTTCGCATTCAATATCACGAAAAGACCGATTTCGGTTTTTCTACACACTTGTCACAGACGAATCTCGATGATTATCGCTGAAAATGCATATCTCAGCTGGAAACCCAACGAAACCGAAGATATCGCAGTTTCAGCATATCAAACGCACTGTGGAGTGCTGAAAGCACCAGGAAACGTGTTTTACGCATCCAATAGCACGACAACTGCGATCTCAGTGATTCTGCACACTTGTCACTGAAGATTCTCGAAGATTATCACTGAAAATGCATATCTCATCTGGAAACCCAACGAAAACGGAGGTATCGCAGTTTCAGCATATCAAACGCACTGCGGAGTGCTGAAAGCAACAGAAAACCAGTTTCTCGCATTAAATAGCACGAAAAGACCGGTTTCGGTGATTCTGCACACTTGTCACAGAAGCACCTCGAAAATTATCACTGAAAATGCATATCTCAGCTGGAAACCCAACGAAAGCGAAGATATCACAGTTTCCGCATTTCAAGCGCACTCCGGAGTGCTGAATACACCAGGAAACGTGTTTTTCGCATTCAATAGCACGAAGACAGCGATTTCGGTGATTCTGCACACTTGTCACAGAACCATCTCGAAGATTATCACTGAAAATGCATATCTCAGCTGGAATCCCAACGAAAACGGACGTATCGCACTTTCAGCATATCAAACGCACTGCGTAGTGCTGAAAGCACCAGAAAAGGTGTTTTTCGCATTAAACAGCACGAAAGCTGCGAATTCGGTGATTCTGCACACTTGTCACCGAAGCATCTCGAAGATTATCACTGAAAATGCATATCTCAGCTGGAAACCCAACGAAACCGAAGATATCGCAGTTTCCGCATGTCAAGCGCACTGTGGAGTGCTGAAAACACAAGGAAACGTGTTTTATGCATTCAATAACACGACAACAGCGATCTCGGTGATTCTGCATACTTCTCACACAAGAATATCCAAGATTATCGTAGAAAATGCATGCCTCAGCTGGAAACCCAACGAAAACGAAGGTATCGAAGTTTCCGCATGTCAAACGCACTGTGGAGTGCTGAAAACACCAGAAAACGTGTTTTTCGCATTCAATAGCACGAAAACAGCGATTTGGGTGATTCTCCATACTTCTCACAAAAGAATATACAAGATTATCGTAGAAAATGCATGTCTCAGCTGTAAACCCAACGAAAACGAAGGTATCGCAGTTTCCGCATGTCAAACGCACTGTGGAGTGCTGAAAACACCAGGAAACGTGTTTTCCGCATTCAATAGCACGAAAAGACCGATTTCGGTTTTTCTACACACTTGTCACAGAAGAATCTCGATGATTATCGCTGAAAATGCATATCTCAGCTGGAAGCCCAACGAAACAGAAGATATCGCAGTTTCCGAATATCAAACGCTGTGTGGAGTGCTGAAAACACCAGGAAACGTGTTTTTCGCATTCAATAGCACGAAAACAGCGATTTCGGTGATTATGCACACTTGTCACAGGAGAAACTCGAAGATTATCACTGAAAATGCATATTGCAGCTGGATGACGCACGATAACATAGATATCACAGTTTCCGTATGTCGAACGCACTGTGGAGTGCTGAAAACAGCAGAAATCGTGTTTTTCGCATTCAATAGCACGAAAACAGCGAATTCGGTGATTCTGCATACTTCTCACACAAGAATATCCAAGATTATCGTAGAAAATGCATGCCTCAGCTGGAAACCCAACGAAAACGAAGGTATCGCAGTTTCAGCATATCAAACGCCCTGTGGAGTGCTGAAAACATCAGAAAACGTATTTTTCGCATTCAATCGCACGAAAACAGCGATTTGTGTGATTCTGCATACTTCTCACAGAAGAAAATCCAAGATTATCGTAGAAAATGCATGTCTCAGCTGGAAACCCAACGATACCGAAGATATCGCAGTTTCCGCATGTCAAACGCACTGTGGAGTGCTGAAAACACCAGGAAACGTGTTTTTCGCATTGAATAGCACGAAAACAGCGATTTCGGTGATTCTGCATACTTGTCACAGAAGAATCTCGAAGATTATCAATGAAAATGCATATCTCAGCTGGAAGCCCAACGAAACAGAAGATATCGCAGTTTCCGAATATCAAACGCTGTGTGGAGTGCTGAAAACACCAGGAAACGTGTTTTTCGCATTCAATAGCACGACAACAGCGATCTCGGTGATTCTGCACACTTGGCACTGAAGACTCTCGAAGATTATCACTGAAAATGCATATCTCAGCTGGACGCCCAACGAAACAGAAGATATCGCAGTTTCCGAATATCAACCGCACTGTGGAGTGCTGAAAACACCAGGAAACGTGTTTTTCGCATTCAATAGCACAACAATAGCGATCTCGGTGATTCTGCACACTTGGCACTGAAGACTCTCGAAGATTATCACTGAAAATGCATATCTCAGCTGGAAACCCAACGATACCGAAGACATCGCAGTTTCCGCATGTCAAAGGCACTGTGGAGTGCTGAAAACACCAGGAAACGTGTTTTTCGCATTCAATAGCATGAAAACAGCGAATTCGGTGATTCTGCACACTTGTCACAGAACCATCTCGAAGATTATCACTGAAAATGCATATCTCAGCTGGAATCCCAAGGAAACCGAAGATATCGCAGTTTCCGAATATCAAACGCACTGTGGAGTGCTGAAAGCACCAGAAAACGTGTTTTTCGCATTCAATAGCACGAAAAGACCGATTTCGGTTTTTCTACACACTTGTCACAGAAGAATCTCGATGATTATCACTGAAAATGCATATCTCAGCTGGAAACCCAACGAAACCGAAGGTATGTCAGTTTCCGAATATCAAACGCTGTGTGGAGTGCTGAAAACACCAGGAAACGTGTTTTTCGCATTCAATAGCACGAAAACAGCGATTTCGGTGATTATGCACGCTTGTCACAGGAGAAACTCGAAGATTATCACTGAAAATGCATATCTCAGCTGGAAGCCCAACGAAACAGAAGATATCGCAGTTTCAGCATATCAAACGCACTGTGGAGTGCTGAAAGCACCAGGAAACGTGTTTTACGCATCCAATAGCACGAAAACAGCGATTTCGGTGATTATGCACGCTTGTCACAGGAGAAACTCGAAGATTATCACTGAAAATGCATATCTCAGCTGGAAGCCCAGCGAAACAGAAGATATCGCAGTTTCAGCATATCAAACGCACTGTGGAGTGCTGAAAGCACCAGGAAACGTGTTTTACGCATCCAATAGCACGACAACTGCGATCTCGGTGATTCTGCACACTTGTCACTGAAGACTCTCGACGATTATCACTGAAAATGCATATCTCATCTGGAAACCCAACGAAAGCGAAGATATCGCTGTTTCCGCATTTCAAGCGCACTCCGGAGTGCTGAATACACCAGGAAACGTGTTTTTCGCATTCAATAGCATGAAAACAGCGAATTCGGTGATTCTGCACACTTGTCACTGAAGACTCTCGAAGATTATCACTGAAAATGCATCTCTCATCTGGAAACCCAACGAAAACGGAGGTATCGCAGTTTCAGCATATCAAACGCACTGTGGAGTGCTGAAAGCACCAGGAAACGTGTTTTACGCATCCAATAGCACGACAACTGCGATCTCGGTGATTCTGCACACTTGTCACTGAAGACTCTCGAAGATTATCACTGAAAATGCATATCTCATCTGGAAACCCAACGAAAACGGAGGTATCGCAGTTTCAGCATATCAAACGCACTGCGGAGTGCTGAAAGCAACAGAAAACCAGTTTCTCGCATTAAATAGCACGAAAAGACCGATTTCGGTGATTCTGCACACTTGTCACAGAAGCACTTCGAAAATTATCACTGAAAATGCATATCTCAGCTGGAAACCCAACGAAAGCGATGATATCGCAGTTTCCGCATTTCAAGCGCACTCCGGAGTGCTGAATACACCAGGAAACGTGTTTTTCGCATTCAATAGCACGAAAACAGCGATTTCGGTGATTATGCACGCTTGTCACAGGAGAAACTCGAAGATTATCACTGAAAATGCATATCTCAGCTGGAAGCCCACCGAAACAGAAGATATCGCAGTTTCAGCATATCAAACGCACTGTGGAGTGCTGAAAGCACCAGGAAACGTGTTTTACGCATCCAATAGCACGACAACTGCGATCTCGGTGATTCTGCACACTTGTCACTGAAGACTCTCGAAGATTATCACTGAAAATGCATATCTCATCTGGAAACCCAACGAAAACGGAGGTATCGCAGTTTCAGCATATCAAACGCACTGCGGAGTGCTGAAAGCAACAGAAAACCAGTTTCTCGCATTAAATAGCACGAAAAGACCGGTTTCGGTGATTCTGCACACTTGTCACAGAAGCACCTCGAAAATTATCACTGAAAATGCATATCTCAGCTGGAAACCCAACGAAAGCGAAGATATCGCAGTTTCCGCATTTCAAGCGCACTCCGGAGTGCTGAATACACCAGGAAACGTGTTTTTCGCATTCAATAGCATGAAAACAGCGAATTCGGTGATTCTGCACACTTGTCACTGAAGACTCTCGAAGATTATCTCTGAAAATGCATCTCTCAGCTGGAAACCCAACGAAAACGGAGGTATCGCAGTTTCAGCATATCAAACGCACTGCGGAGTGCTGAAAGCAACAGAAAACCAGTTTCTCGCATTAAATAGCACGAAAAGACCGATTTCGGTGATTCAGCACACTTGTCACAGAAGCACCTCGAAAATTATCACTGAAAATGCATATCTCAGCTGGAAACCCAACGAAAGCGAAGATATCGCAGTTTCCGCATTTCAAGCGCACTCCGGAGTGCTGAAAACACCAGAAACCGTGCTTTTAGCATTCAATAGCTCGAAAACAGCGAATTCGGTGATTCTGCATACTTGTAACAGAAGGATCTCGAATATTATCACTGAAAATGCATATTGCAGCTGGAAGCCGCACGATAACATAGATATCACAGTTTCCGTATGTCAAACGCACTGTGGAGTGCTGACAACAGCAGAAATCGTGCTTTTCGCATTCAATAGCACGAAAACAGCGATTTCGGTGATTATGCACACTTGTCACAGGAGAAACTCGAAGATTATCACTGAAAATGCATATCTCAGCTGGAAGCCCAACGAAACAGAAGATATCGCAGTTTCAGCATATCAAACGCACTCTGGAGAGCTGAAAACACCAGGAAACGTGTTTTTCGCATTCAATAGCACGAAAACAGCGATTTCGGTGATTATGCACACTTGTCACAGGAGAAACTTGAAGATTATCACTGAAAATGCATATCTCAGCTGGAAGCCCAACGAAACAGAAGATATCGCAGTTTCAGCATATCAAACACACTCTGGAGTGCTGAAAGCACCAGGAAACGTGTTTTACGCATTGAATAGCACGACAACTGCGATCTCGGTGATTCTGCACACTTGTCACTGAAGACTCTCGAAGATTATCACTGAAAATGCATATCTCAGCTGGAAACCCAACGAAACCGAAGATATTTCTGTTTCCGCATGTCAAACTCACTGCGGAGTGCTGAAAACACCAGGAAACGTGTTTTTCGCATTCAATAGCACGAAACCAGCGATTTCGGTGATTCTGCACACCTGTAAAAGCAGAATCATGAATTTATCACTGAAAATGCATATCCCAGCTGGAAACCCAAAGATACCAAAGATATCGCAGTTTCCGCATGTTAAACGTACTGTGGAGTTCTGAAAACACCAGGAAACGTGTTTTTCGAATTCAATAGCACGAAAACAGCGATTTCGGTGATTCTGCACACTTGTAACAGCAGAATCATGAATTTATCACTGAAAATGCATATCTCAGCAGGAAACCCAACGAAACCGAAGATATAGCAGTTTCCGCATGTCAAACGCACTGTGGAGTGCTGAAAACACCAGAAAACGTGTTTTATGCATTCAATATCACGAAAACAGCGGTTTCGGTGATTCTGCACACTTGTAACAGCAGGATAATGAAGGTTATCACTGAAATTGCATATCTCAGCTGGAAACCCAACTATACCGAAGATATTTCTCTTTCCGCATGTCAAACGCACTGCGGAGTGCTGAAAACACCAGGACACGTGTTTTTCGCATTCAATAGCACGAAACCAGCGAATTCGGTGATTCTGCACACCTGTAAAAGCAGAATCATGAATTTATCTCTGAAAATGCATATCTCAGCTGGAAACCCATAGATACCAAAGATATCGCAGTTTCCGCATGTTAAACGCACTGTGGAGTTCTGAAAACACCAGGAAACATGTTTTTCGCATTCAATAGCACGAAAACAGCGATTTCGGTGATTCTGCACACTTGTAACAGCAGAATCATCAATTTATCACTGAAAAAGCATATCTCAGCTGGAAACCCAACGAAACCGAAGATATCGCTGTTTCCGCATGTCAAACGCACTGTCCAGTGCTGAAAACACCAGAAAACGTGTTTTTCGCATTCAATAGCACGAAAACAGCGATTTCGGTGATTCTGCACACTTGTAACAGCAGGATAATGAAGATTATCACTGAAAATGCATATCTCAGCTGGAAACCCAACGAAACCGAAGATATTTCTGTTTCCGCATGTCAAACTCACTGCGGAGTGCTGAAAACACCAGGAAACGTGTTTTTCGCATTCAATAGCACGAAACCAGCGATTTCGGTGATTCTGCACACCTGTAAAAGCAGAATCATGAATTTATCACTGAAAATGCATATCCCAGCTGGAAACCCAAAGATACCAAAGATATCGCAGTTTCCGCATGTTAAACGTACTGTGGAGTTCTGAAAACACCAGGAAACGTGTTTTTCGCATTCAATAGCACGAAAACAGCGATTTCGGTGAATCTGCACACTGGTAACAGCAGAATCATGAATTTATCACTGAAAATGCATATCTCAGCAGGAAACCCAATGAAACCGAGGATATCGCAGATTCCGAATGTCAAACGCACTGTCGAGTGCAGAAAACTCCAGAAAACGTGTTTTATGCATTCAATATCACGAAAACAGCGGTTTCGGTGATTCTGCACACTTGTAACAGCAGGATAATGAAGATTATCACTGAAAATGCATATCTCAGCTGGAAACCCAACGAAACCGAAGATATTTCTGTTTCCGCATGTCAAACTCACTGCGGAGTGCTGAAAACACCAGCAAACGTGTTTTTCGCATTCAATAGCACGATACCAGCGATTTCGGTGATTCTGCACACCTGTAAAAGCAGAATCATGAATTTATCACTGAAAATGCATATCTCAGCTGGAAACCCAAAGATACCAAAGATATCGCAGTTTCCGCATGTTAAACGCACTGTGGAGTTCTGAAAACACCAGGAAACGTGTTTTTCGAATTCAATAGCACGAAAACAGCAATTTCGGTGATTCTGCACACTTGTAACAGCAGAATCATGAATTTATCACTGAAAATGCATATCTCAGCTGGAAACCCAACGAAACCGAAGATATCGCAGTTTCCGCATGTCAAACGCACTGTGGAGTGCTGAAAACACCAGAAAACGTGTTTTATGCATTCAATATCACGAAAACAGCGGTTTCGGTGAGTCTGCACACTTGTAACAGCAGGATAATGAAGGTTATCACTGAAAATGCATATCTCAGCTGGAAACCCAACGAAACCGAAGATATCACAGTTTCCGCATGTCAAACGCACTGTGGAGTTCTGAAAACACCAGGAAACGTGTTTTTCGCATTCAATAGCACGAAAACAGCGATTTCGGTGAATCTGCACACTGGTAACAGTGGAATCATGAATTTATCACTGAAAATGCATATCTCAGCTGGAAACCCAACAAAACCGAAGATATCGCAGTTTCCGCATGTAAAACGCACTGTGGAGTGCTGAAAACACCAGAAAACGTGTTTTATGCATTCAATATCACGAAAACAGCGGTTTCGGTGATTCTGCACACTTGTAACAGCAGGATAATCAAGGTTATCACTGAAAATGCATATCTCAGCTGGAAACCCAACTATACCGAAGATATATCTGCTTCCGCATGTCAAACGCACTGCGGAGTGCTGAAAACACCAGGAAACGTGTTTTTCGCATTCAGTAGCACGAAACCAGCGATTTCGGTGATTCTGCAGACCTGTAAAAGCAGATTCATGAATTTATCACTGAAAATGCATATCTCAGCTGGAAACCCAAAGATACCAAAGATATCGCAGTTTCCGCATGGTAAACGCACTGCGGAGTCCTGAAAACACCAGGAAACGTGTTTTTCGCATTCAATAGCACGAAAACAGCGATTTCGGTGATTCTGCACACTTGTAACAGCAGAATCGTGAATTTATCACTGAAAATGCATATCTCAGCTGGAAACCCAACGAAACCGAGGATATCGCAGTTTCCGCATGTTAAACGCACTGTGGAGTTCTGAAAACACCAGGAAACGTGTTTTTCGCATTCAATAGCACGAAAACAGCGATTTCGGTGAATCTGCACACGTGTAACAGCAGAATAATGCATTTATCACTGAAAATGCATATCTCAGCTGGAAACCCAACGAAACCGAAGATATCGCAGTTTCCGCATGTCAAACGCACTGTGGAGTGCTGAAAACACCAGGAAACGTGTTTTTCGCATTCAATAGCACGAAAACAGCGATTTCGGTGATTCTGCACACTTGTAACAGCAGAATCATGAATTTATCACTGAAAATGCATATCTCAGCTGGAAACCCAAAGATACCAAAGATATCGCAGTTTCCGCATGATAAACGCACTGCGGAGTGCTGAAAACACCAGGACACGTGTTTTTCGCATTCAATAGCACGAAACCAGCGATTTCGGTGATTCTGCACACCTGTAAAAGCAGAATCATGAATTTATCACTGAAAATGCATATCTCAGCTGGAAACCCAAAGATACCAAAGATATCGCAGTTTCCGCATGTCAAACTCACTGCGGAGTGCTGAAAACACCAGGAAACGTGTTTTTCGCATTCAATAGCACGAAACCAGCGATTTCGGTGATTCTGCACACCTGTAAAAGCAGAATCATGAATTTATCACTGAAAATGCATATCTCAGCTGGAAACCCAACGAAATCAAGGATATCGCAGTTTCCGCATGTCAAACGCACTGTGGTGTGCTGAAAACACCAGAAAACGTGTTTTATGCATTCAATATCACGAAAACAGCGGTTTCGGTGATTCTGCACACTTGTAACAGCAGGATAATGAAGATTATCACTGAAAATGCATATCTCAGCTGGAAACCCAACGAAACCGAAGATATTTCTGTTTCCGCATGTCAAACTCACTGCGGAGTGCTGAAAACACCAGCAAACGTGTTTTTCGCATTCAATAGCACGATACCAGCGATTTCGGTGATTCTGCACACCTGTAAAAGCAGAATCATGAATTTATCACTGAAAATGCATATCTCAGCTGGAAACCCAAAGATACCAAAGATATCGCAGTTTCCGCATGTTAAACGCACTGTGGAGTTCTGAAAACACCAGGAAACGTGTTTTTCGAATTCAATAGCACGAAAACAGCAATTTCGGTGATTCTGCACACTTGTAACAGCAGAATCATGAATTTATCACTGAAAATGCATATCTCAGCTGGAAACCCAACGAAACCGAAGATATCGCAGTTTCCGCATGTCAAACGCACTGTGGAGTGCTGAAAACACCAGAAAACGTGTTTTATGCATTCAATATCACGAAAACAGCGGTTTCGGTGAGTCTGCACACTTGTAACAGCAGGATAATGAAGGTTATCACTCAAAATGCATATCTCAGCTGGAAACCCAACGAAACCGAAGATATCACAGTTTCCGCATGTCAAACGCACTGTGGAGTTCTGAAAACACCAGGAAACGTGTTTTTCGCATTCAATAGCACGAAAACAGCGATTTCGGTGAATCTGCACACTTGTAACAGCAGAATCATGAATTTATCACTGAAAATGCATATCTCAGCTGGAAACCCAACGAAACCGAAGATATCGCAGTTTCCGCATTTCAAACGCACTGTGGAGTGCTGAAAACACCAGAAAACGTGTTTTATGCATTCAATATCACGAAAACAGCGGTTTCGGTGATTCTGCACACTTGTAACAACAGGATAATGAAGGTTATCACTGAAAATGCATATCTCAGCTGGAAACCCAACTATACCGAAGATATTTCTGTTTCCGCATGTCAAACGCACTGTGGAGTGCTGAAAACACCAGAAAACGTGTTTTATGCATTCAATATCACGAAAACAGCGGTTTCGGTGATTCTGCACACTTGTAACAACAGGATAATGAAGGTTATCACTGAAAATGCATATCTCAGCTGGATACCCAACTATACCGAAGATATATCTGCTTCCGCATGTCAAACGCACTGCGGAGTGCTGAAGACACCAGGAAACGTGTTTTTCGCATTCAGTAGCACGAAACCAGCGATTTCGGTGATTCTGCAGACCTGTAAAAGCAGATTCATGAATTTATCACTGAAAATGCATATCTCAGCTGGAAACCCAAAGATACCAAAGATATCGCAGTTTCCGCATGGTAAACGCACTGCGGAGTCCTGAAAACACCAGGAAACGTGTTTTTCGCATTCAATAGCACGAAAACAGCGATTTCGGTGATTCTGCACACTTGTAACAGCAGAATCGTGAATTTATCACTGAAAATGCATATCTCAGCTGGAAACCCAACGAAACCGAGGATATCGCAGTTTCCGCATGTTAAACGCACTGTGGAGTTCTGAAAACACCAGGAAACGTGTTTTTCGAATTCAATAGCACGAAAACAGCGATTTCGGTGATTCTGCACACTTGTAACAGCAGAATCATGAATTTATCACTGAAAATGCATATCTCAGCTGGAAACCCAACGAAACCGAGGATATCGCAGTTTCCGCATGTCAAACGCACTGTGGAGTTCTGAAAACACCAGGAAACGTGTTTTTCGCATTCAATAGCACGAAAACAGCGATTTCGGTGAATCTGCACACGTGTAACAGCAGAATCATGCATTTATCACTGAAAATGCATATCTCAGCTGGAAACCCAACGAAACCGAAGATATCGCAGTTTCCGCATGTCAAACGCACTGTGGAGTGCTGAAAACACCAGGAAACGTGTTTTTCGCATTCAATAGCACGAAAACAGCGATTTCGGTGATTCTGCACACTTGTAACAGCAGAATCATGAATTTATCACTGAAAATGCATATCTCAGCTGGAAACCCAAAGATACCAAAGATATCGCAGTTTCCGCATGATAAACGCACTGCGGAGTGCTGAAAACACCAGGACACGTGTTTTTCGCATTCAATAGCACGAAACCAGCGATTTCGGTGATTCTGCACACCTGTAAAAGCAGAATCATGAATTTATCACTGAAAATGCATATCTCAGCTGGAAACCCAAAGATACCAAAGATATCGCTGTTTCCGCATGTTAAACGCACTGTGGAGTTCTGAAAACACCAGGAAACGTGTTTTTCGCATTCAATAGCACGAAAACAGCGATTTCGGTGAATCTGCACCCTTGTAACAGCAGAATCATGAATTTATCACTGAAAATGCATATCTCAGCTGGAAACCCAACGAAACCGAAAATATCGCAGTTTCCGCATGTCAAACGCACTGTGGAGTGCTGAAAACACCAGAAAACGTGTTTTATGCATTCAATATCACGAAAACAGCGGTTTCGGTGATTCTGCACACTTGTAACAGCAGGATAATCAAGGTTATCACTGAAAATGCATATCTCAGCTGGAAACCCAACTATACCGAAGATATATCTGTTTCCGCATGTCAAACGCACTGCGGAGTGCTGAAAACACCAGGACACGTGTTTTTCGCATTCAATAGCACGAAACCAGCGATTTCGGTGATTCTGCACACCTGTAAAAGCAGAATCATGAATTTATCACTGAAAATGCATATCTCAGCTGGAAACCCAACGAAACCGAAGATATCGCAGTTTCCGCATGTCAAACGAACTGTGGAGTGCTGAAAACACCAGGAAACGTGGTTTTCGCATTCAATAGCACGAAAACAGCGATTTCGGTGATTCTGCACACTTGTAACAGCAGAATCATGAATTTATCACTGAAAATGCATATCTCAGCTGGAAACCCAAAGATACCAAAGATATCGCAGTTTCCGCATGGTAAACGCACTGCGGAGTGCTGAAAACACCAGGACACGTGTTTTTCGCATTCAATAGCACGAAACCAGCGATTTCGGTGATTCTGCACACCTGTAAAAGCAGAATCATGAATTTATCACTGAAAATGCATATCTCAGCTGGAAACCCAAAGATACCAAAGATATCGCAGTTTCCGCATGTTAAACGCACTGTGGAGTTCTGAAAACACCAGGAAACGTGTTTTTCGCATTCAATAGCACGAAAACAGCGATTTCGGTGAATCTGCACACTTGTAACAGCAGAATCATGAATTTATCACTGAAAATGCATATCTCAGCTGGAAACCCAACGAAACCGAAGATATCGCAGTTTCCGCATGTCAAACGCACTGTGGAGTGCTGAAAACACCAGAAAACGTGTTTTATGCATTCAATATCACGAAAACAGCGGTTTCGGTGATTCTGCACACTTGTAACAGCAGGATAATGAAGATTATCACTGAAAATGCATATCTCAGCTGGAAACCCAACGAAACCGAAGATATTTCTGTTTCCGCATGTCAAACTCACTGCGGAGTGCTGAAAACACCAGGAAACGTGTTTTTCGCATTCAATAGCACGAAACCAGCGATTTCGGTGATTCTGCACACCTGTAAAAGCAGAATCATGAATTTATCACTGAAAATGCATATCCCAGCTGGAAACCCAAAGATACCAAAGATATCGCAGTTTCCGCATGTTAAACGCACTGTCGAGTGCAGAAAACTCCAGAAAACGTGTTTTTCGCATTCAATATCACGAAAACAGCGATTTCGGTGATTCGGCACACTTGTAACAGCAGGATAATGAAGATTATCACTGAAAATGCATATCTCAGCTGGAAACCCAACGAAACCGAAGATATCACACTTTCCGCATGTCAAACGCACTGTGGAGTTCTGAAAACACCAGGAAACGTGTTTTTCGCATTCAATAGCACGAAAACAGCGACTTCGGTGAATCTGCACACTTGTAACAGCAGAATCATGAATTTATCACTGAAAATGCATATCTCAGCTGGAAACCCAACGAAACCGAAGATATCGCAGTTTCCGCATGTCAAACGCACTGTGGAGTGCTGAAAACAACAGAAAACGTGTTTTATGCATTCAATATCACGAAAACAGCGGTTTCGGTGATTCTGCACACTTGTAACAGCAGGATAATCAAGGTTATCACTGAAAATGCATATCTCAGCTGGAAACCCAACGAAACCGAGGATATCGCAGTTTCCGAATGTCAAACGCACTGACGAGTGCAGAAAACTCCAGAAAACGTGTTTTTCGCATTCAGTAGCACGAAAACAGCGATTTCGGTGAATCTGCACACTTGTAACAGCAGAATCATGAATTTATCACTGAAAATGCATATCTCAGCTGGAAACCCAACGAAACCGAAGATATTTCTGTTTCCGCATGTCAAACTCACTGCGGAGTGCTGAAAACACCAGGAAACGTGTTTTTCGCATTCAATAGCACGAAACCAGCGATTTCGGTGATTCTGCACACCTGTAAAAGCAGAATCATGAATTTATCACTGAAAATGCATATCTCAGCTGGAAACCCAAAGATACCAAAGATATCGCAGTTTCCGCATGTTAAACGCACTGTGGAGTTCTGAAAACACCAGGAAACGTGTTTTTCGCATTCAATAGCACGAAAACAGCGATTTCGGTGAATCTGCACCCTTGTAACAGCAGAATCATGAATTTATCACTGAAAATGCATATCTCAGCTGGAAACCCAACGAAACCGAAAATATCGCAGTTTCCGCATGTCAAACGCACTGTGGAGTGCTGAAAACACCAGAAAACGTGTTTTATGCATTCAATATCACGAAAACAGCGGTTTCGGTGATTCTGCACACTTGTAACAGCAGGATAATCAAGGTTATCACTGAAAATGCATATCTCAGCTGGAAACCCAACTATACCGAAGATATATCTGTTTCCGCATGTCAAACGCACTGCGGAGTGCTGAAAACACCAGGACACGTGTTTTTCGCATTCAATAGCACGAAACCAGCGATTTCGGTGATTCTGCACACCTGTAAAAGCAGAATCATGAATTTATCACTGAAAATGCATATCTCAGCTGGAAACCCAACGAAACCGAAGATATCGCAGTTTCCGCATGTCAAACGCACTGTGGAGTACTGAAAACACCAGGAAACGTGGTTTTCGCATTCAATAGCACGAAAACAGCGATTTCGGTGATTCTGCACACTTGTAACAGCAGAATCATGAATTTATCACTGAAAATGCATATCTCAGCTGGAAACCCAAAGATACCAAAGATATCGCAGTTTCCGCATGTTAAACGCACTGCGGAGTGCTGAAAACACCAGGACACGTGTTTTTCGCATTCAATAGCACGAAACCAGCGATTTCGGTGATTCTGCACACCTGTAAAAGCAGAATCATGAATTTATCACTGAAAATGCATATCCCAGCTGGAAACCCAAAGATACCAAAGATATCGCAGTTTCCGCATGTTAAACGCACTGTCGAGTGCAGAAAACTCCAGAAAACGTGTTTTTCGCATTCAATATCACGAAAACAGCGATTTCGGTGATTCGGCACACTTGTAACAGCAGGATAATCAAGGTTATCACTGAAAATGCATATCTCAGCTGGAAACCCAACGAAACCGAGGATATCGCAGTTTCCGAATGTCAAACGCACTGACGAGTGCAGAAAACTCCAGAAAACGTGTTTTTCGCATTCAGTAGCACGAAAACAGCGATTTCGGTGAATCTGCACACTTGTAACAGCAGAATCATGAATTTATCACTGAAAATGCATATCTCAGCTGGAAACCCAACGAAACCGAAGATATTTCTGTTTCCGCATGTCAAACTCACTGCGGAGTGCTGAAAACACCAGGCAACGTGTTTTTCGAATTCAATAGCACGAAAACAGCGATTTCGGTGATTGTGCACACTTGTAACAGCAGAATCATGAATTTATCACTGAAAATGCATATCTCAGCTGGAAACCCAATGAAACTGTGGACATCGCAGATTTCGAATGTCAAACGCACTGCGGAGTGCTGAAAACACCAGGAAACGTGTTTTTCGCATTCAATAGCACGGAACCATCGATTTCGGTGATTCTGCACACCTGTAAAAGCAGAATCATGAATTTATCACTGAAAATGCATATCCCAGCTGGAAACCCAAAGATACCAAAGATATCGCAGTTTCCGCATGTTAAACGCACTGTGGAGTTCTGAAAACCCCAGGAAACGTGTTTTTCGAATTCAATAGCACGAAAACAGCGATTTCGGTGATTGTGCACACTTGTAACAGCAGAATCATGAATTTATCACTGAAAATGCATATCTCAGCTGGAAACCCAATGAAACTGTGGATATCGCAGATTTCGAATGTCAAACGCACTGTCGAGTGCAGAAAACTCCAGAAAACGTGTTTTTCGCATTCAATATCACGAAAACAGCGATTTCGGTGATTCGGCACACTTGTAACAGCAGGATAATGAAGATTATCACTGAAAATGCATATCTCAGCTGGAAACCCAACGAAACCGAAGATATCACACTTTCCGCATGTCAAACGCACTGTGGAGTTCTGAAAACACCAGGAAACGTGTTTTTCGCATTCAATAGCACGAAAACAGCGACTTCGGTGAATCTGCACACTTGTAACAGCAGAATCATGAATTTATCACTGAAAATGCATATCTCAGCTGGAAACCCAACGAAACCGAAGATATCGCAGTTTCCGCATGTCAAACGCACTGTGGAGTGCTGAAAACACCAGAAAACGTGTTTTATGCATTCAATATCACGAAAACAGTGGTTTCGGTGATTCTGCACACTTGTAACAGCAGGATAATCAAGGTTATCACTGAAAATGCATATCTCAGCTGGAAACCCAACTATACCGAAGATATTTTTGTTTCCGCATGTCAAACGCACTGCGGAGTGCTGAAAACACCAGGAAACGTGTTTTTCGCATTCAGTAGCACGAAACCAGCGATTTCGGTGATTCTGCACACCTGTAAAAGCAGAATCATGAATTTTTCACTGAAAATGCATATCTCAGCTGGAAACCCAAAGATACCAAAGATATCGCAGTTTCCGCATGTCAAACGCACTGTGGAGTTCTGAAAACACCAGGAAACGTGTTTTTCGCATTCAATAGCACGAAAACAGCGATTTCGGTGAATCTGCACACTTGTAACAGCAGAATCATGAATTTATAACTGAAAATGCATATCTCAGCTGGAAACCCAACGAAACCGAAGATATCGCAGTTTCCGCATGTCAAACGCACTGTGGAGTGCTGAAAACACCAGAAAACGTGTTTTATGCATTCAATATCACGAAAACAGCGGTTTCGGTGATTCTGCACACTTGTAACAGCAGGATAATGAAGATTATCACTGAAAATGCATATCTCAGCTGGAAACCCAACGAAACCGAAGATATTTCTGTTTCCGCATGTCAAACTCACTGCGGAGTGCTGAAAACACCAGGAAACGTGTTTTTCGCATTCAATAGCACGAAACCAGCGATTTCGGTGATTCTGCACACCTGTAAAAGCAGAATCATGAATTTATCACTGAAAATGCATATCCCAGCTGGAAACCCAAAGATACCAAAGATATCGCAGTTTCCGCATGTTAAACGCACTGTCGAGTGCAGAAAACTCCAGAAAACGTGTTTTTCGCATTCAATATCACGAAAACAGCGATTTCGGTGATTCGGCACACTTGTAACAGCAGGATAATGAAGATTATCACTGAAAATGCATATCTCAGCTGGAAACCCAACGAAACCGAAGATATCACACTTTCCGCATGTCAAACGCACTGTGGAGTTCTGAAAACACCAGGAAACGTGTTTTTCGCATTCAATAGCACGAAAACAGCGACTTCGGTGAATCTGCACACTTGTAACAGCAGAATCATGAATTTATCACTGAAAATGCATATCTCAGCTGGAAACCCAACGAAACCGAAGATATCGCAGTTTCCGCATGTCAAACGCACTGTGGAGTGCTGAAAACAACAGAAAACGTGTTTTATGCATTCAATATCACGAAAACAGCGGTTTCGGTGATTCTGCACACTTGTAACAGCAGGATAATCAAGGTTATCACTGAAAATGCATATCTCAGCTGGAAACCCAACGAAACCGAGGATATCGCAGTTTCCGAATGTCAAACGCACTGACGAGTGCAGAAAACTCCAGAAAACGTGTTTTTCGCATTCAGTAGCACGAAAACAGCGATTTCGGTGAATCTGCACACTTGTAACAGCAGAATCATGAATTTATCACTGAAAATGCATATCTCAGCTGGAAACCCAACGAAACCGAAGATATTTCTGTTTCCGCATGTCAAACTCACTGCGGAGTGCTGAAAACACCAGGAAACGTGTTTTTCGCATTCAATAGCACGAAACCAGCGATTTCGGTGATTCTGCACACCTGTAAAAGCAGAATCATGAATTTATCACTGAAAATGCATATCTCAGCTGGAAACCCAAAGATACCAAAGATATCGCAGTTTCCGCATGTTAAACGCACTGTGGAGTTCTGAAAACACCAGGAAACGTGTTTTTCGCATTCAATAGCACGAAAACAGCGATTTCGGTGAATCTGCACCCTTGTAACAGCAGAATCATGAATTTATCACTGAAAATGCATATCTCAGCTGGAAACCCAACGAAACCGAAAATATCGCAGTTTCCGCATGTCAAACGCACTGTGGAGTGCTGAAAACACCAGAAAACGTGTTTTATGCATTCAATATCACGAAAACAGCGGTTTCGGTGATTCTGCACACTTGTAACAGCAGGATAATCAAGGTTATCACTGAAAATGCATATCTCAGCTGGAAACCCAACTATACCGAAGATATATCTGTTTCCGCATGTCAAACGCACTGCGGAGTGCTGAAAACACCAGGACACGTGTTTTTCGCATTCAATAGCACGAAACCAGCGATTTCGGTGATTCTGCACACCTGTAAAAGCAGAATCATGAATTTATCACTGAAAATGCATATCTCAGCTGGAAACCCAACGAAACCGAAGATATCGCAGTTTCCGCATGTCAAACGCACTGTGGAGTACTGAAAACACCAGGAAACGTGGTTTTCGCATTCAATAGCACGAAAACAGCGATTTCGGTGATTCTGCACACTTGTAACAGCAGAATCATGAATTTATCACTGAAAATGCATATCTCAGCTGGAAACCCAAAGATACCAAAGATATCGCAGTTTCCGCATGTTAAACGCACTGCGGAGTGCTGAAAACACCAGGACACGTGTTTTTCGCATTCAATAGCACGAAACCAGCGATTTCGGTGATTCTGCACACCTGTAAAAGCAGAATCATGAATTTATCACTGAAAATGCATATCCCAGCTGGAAACCCAAAGATACCAAAGATATCGCAGTTTCCGCATGTTAAACGCACTGTCGAGTGCAGAAAACTCCAGAAAACGTGTTTTTCGCATTCAATATCACGAAAACAGCGATTTCGGTGATTCGGCACACTTGTAACAGCAGGATAATCAAGGTTATCACTGAAAATGCATATCTCAGCTGGAAACCCAACGAAACCGAGGATATCGCAGTTTCCGAATGTCAAACGCACTGACGAGTGCAGAAAACTCCAGAAAACGTGTTTTTCGCATTCAGTAGCACGAAAACAGCGATTTCGGTGAATCTGCACACTTGTAACAGCAGAATCATGAATTTATCACTGAAAATGCATATCTCAGCTGGAAACCCAATGAAACTGTGGACATCGCAGATTTCGAATGCCAAACGCACTGCGGAGTGCTGAAAACACCAGGAAACGTGTTTTTCGCATTCAATAGCACGGAACCATCGATTTCGGTGATTCTGCACACCTGTAAAAGCAGAATCATGAATTTATCACTGAAAATGCATATCCCAGCTGGAAACCCAAAGATACCAAAGATATCGCAGTTTCCGCATGTTAAACGCACTGTGGAGTTCTGAAAACCCCAGGAAACGTGTTTTTCGAATTCAATAGCACGAAAACAGCGATTTCGGTGATTGTGCACACTTGTAACAGCAGAATCATGAATTTATCACTGAAAATGCATATCTCAGCTGGAAACCCAATGAAACTGTGGATATCGCAGATTTCGAATGTCAAACGCACTGTCGAGTGCAGAAAACTCCAGAAAACGTGTTTTTCGCATTCAATATCACGAAAACAGCGATTTCGGTGATTCGGCACACTTGTAACAGCAGGATAATGAAGATTATCACTGAAAATGCATATCTCAGCTGGAAACCCAACGAAACCGAAGATATCACACTTTCCGCATGTCAAACGCACTGTGGAGTTCTGAAAACACCAGGAAACGTGTTTTTCGCATTCAATAGCACGAAAACAGCGACTTCGGTGAATCTGCACACTTGTAACAGCAGAATCATGAATTTATCACTGAAAATGCATATCTCAGCTGGAAACCCAACGAAACCGAAGATATCGCAGTTTCCGCATGTCAAACGCACTGTGGAGTGCTGAAAACACCAGAAAACGTGTTTTATGCATTCAATATCACGAAAACAGTGGTTTCGGTGATTCTGCACACTTGTAACAGCAGGATAATCAAGGTTATCACTGAAAATGCATATCTCAGCTGGAAACCCAACTATACCGAAGATATTTTTGTTTCCGCATGTCAAACGCACTGCGGAGTGCTGAAAACACCAGGAAACGTGTTTTTCGCATTCAGTAGCACGAAACCAGCGATTTCGGTGATTCTGCACACCTGTAAAAGCAGAATCATGAATTTTTCACTGAAAATGCATATCTCAGCTGGAAACCCAAAGATACCAAAGATATCGCAGTTTCCGCATGTCAAACGCACTGTGGAGTTCTGAAAACACCAGGAAACGTGTTTTTCGCATTCAATAGCACGAAAACAGCGATTTCGGTGAATCTGCACACTTGTAACAGCAGAATCATGAATTTATAACTGAAAATGCATATCTCAGCTGGAAACCCAACGAAACCGAAGATATCGCAGTTTCCGCATGTCAAACGCACTGTGGAGTGCTGAAAACACCAGAAAACGTGTTTTATGCATTCAATATCACGAAAACAGCGGTTTCGGTGATTCTGCACACTTGTAACAGCAGGATAATCAAGGTTATCACTGAAAATGCATATCTCATCTGGAAACCCAACGAAACCGAGGATATCGCAGTTTCCGAATGTCAAACGCACTGACGAGTGCAGAAAACTCCAGAAAACGTGTTTTTCGCATTCAGTAGCACGAAAACAGCGATTTCGGTGATTCGGCACACTTGTAACAGCAGGATAATGAAGATTATCACTGAAAATGCATATCTCAGCTGGAAACCCAACGAAACCGAAGATATCACAGTTTCCGCATGTCAAACGCACTGTGGAGTTCTGAAAACACCAGGAAACGTGTTTTTCGCATTCAATAGCACGAAAACAGCGATTTCGGTGAATCTGCACACTTGTAACAGCAGAATCATGAATTTATAACTGAAAATGCATATCTCAGCACGAAACCCAACGAAACCGAAGATATAGCAGTTTCCGCATGTCAAACGCACTGTGGAGTGCTGAAAACACCAGAAAACGTGTTTTATGCATTCAATATCACGAAAACAGCGGTTTCGGTGATTCTGCACACTTGTAACAGCAGGATAATGAAGGTTATCACTGAAAATGCATATCTCAGTTGGAAACCCAACTATACCGAAGATATTTCTGTTTCCGCATGTCAAACGCACTGCGGAGTGCTGAAAACACCAGGACACGTGTTTTTCGCATTCAATAGCACGAAACCAGCGATTTCGGTGATTCTGCACACCTGTAAAAGCAGAATCATGAATTTATCACTGAAAATGCATATCTCAGCTGGAATCCCAAAGATACCAAAGATATCGCAGTTTCCGCATGTTAAACGCACTGTGGAGTTCTGAAAACACCAGGAAACGTGTTTTTCGCATTCAATAGCACGAAAACAGCGATTTCGGTGATTCTGCACACTTGTAACAGCAGAATCATGAATTTATCACTGAAAATGCATATCTCAGCTGGAAACCCAACGAAACCGAGGATATCGCAGATTCCGAATGTCAGACGCACTGTGGAGTTCCGAAAACACCAGGAAACGTGTTTTTCGCAATCAATAGCACGAAAACAGCGATTTCGGTGAATCTGCACACGTGTAACAGCAGAATGATGAATTTTTCACTGAAAATGCATATCTCAGCTGGAAACCCAACGAAACCGAAGATATAGCAGTTTCCACATGTCAAACGCACTGCGGAGTGCTGAAAACACCAGGACACGTGTTTTTCGCATTCAATACCACAAAACCAGCGATTTCGGTGATTCAGCATACTTGTAACAGCAGGATAATGAAGATTATCACTGAAAATGCATATCTCAGCTGGAAACCCAACGAAACCGAAGATATTTCTGTTGCCGCATGTCAAACTCACTGCGGAGTGCAGAAAGCACCAGGAAACGTGTTTTTCGCATTCAATAGCACGAAACCAGCGATTTCGGTGATTCTGCACACCTGTAAAAGCAGAATCATGAATTTATCACTGAAAATGCATATCCCAGCTGGAAACCCAAAGATACCAAAGATATCGCAGTTTCCGCATGTTAAACGCACTGTGGAGTTCTGAAAACACCAGGAAACGTGTTTTTCGAATCCAATAGCACGAAAACAGCGATTTCGGTGATTCTGCACACTTGTAACAGCAGAATCATGAATTTATCACTGAAAATGCATATCTCAGCTGGAAACCCAATGAAACCGAGGATATCGCAGATTCCGAATGTCAAACGCACTGTCGAGTGCAGAAAACTCCAGAAAACGTGTTTTTCGCATTCAATATCACGAAAACAGCGATTTCGGTGATTCGGCACACTTGTAACAGCAGGATAATGAAGATTATCACTGAAAATGCATATCTCAGCTGGAAACCCAACGAAACCGAAGATATCGCAGTTTCCGCATGTCAAACGCACTGTGGAGTGCTGAAAACACCAGAAAACGTGTTTTATGCATTCAATATCACGAAAACAGCGGTTTCGGTGATTCTGCACACTTGTAACAGCAGGATAATCAAGGTTATCACTGAAAATGCATATCTCAGCTGGAAACCCAACTATACCGAAGGTATTTCTGTTTCCGCATGTCAAACGCACTGCGGAGTGCTGAAAACACCAGGAAACGTGTTTTTCGCATTCAGTAGCACGAAACCAGCGATTTCGGTGATTCTGCACACCTGTAAAAGCAGAATCATGAATTTATCACTGAAATGCATATCTCAGCTGGAAACCCAAAGATACCAAAGATATCGCAGTTTCCGCATGTCAAACGCACTGTGGAGTTCTGAAAACACCAGGAAACGTGTTTTTCGCATTCAATAGCACGAAAACAGCGATTTCGGTGAATCTGCACACTTGTAACAGCAGAATCATGAATTTATCACTGAAAATGCATATCTCAGCTGGAAACCCAACTATACCGAAGATATTTCTCTTTCCGCATGTCAAACGCACAGCGGAGTGCTGAAAACACCAGGACACGTGTTTTTCGCATTCAATAGCACGAAACCAGCGATTTCGGTGATTCTGCACACCTGTAAAAGCAGAATCATGAATTTATCTCTGAAAATGCATATCTCAGCTGGAAACCCATAGATACCAAAGATATCGCAGTTTCCGCATGTTAAACGCACTGTGGAGTTCTGAAAACACCAGGAAACATGTTTTTCGCATTCAATAGCACGAAAACAGCGATTTCGGTGATTCTGCACACTTGTAACAGCAGAATCATCAATTTATCACTGAAAAAGCATATCTCAGCTGGAAACCCAACGAAACCGAAGATATCGCTGTTTCCGCATGTCAAACGCACTGTCCAGTGCTGAAAACACCAGAAAACGTGTTTTTCGCATTCAATAGCACGAAAACGGCGATATCGGTGGTTCTGCACACTTGTAACAGCATGATAATGAAGATTATCACTGAAAATGCATATCTCAGCTGGAAACCCAACGAAACCGAAGATATTTCTGTTTCCGCATGTCAAACTCACTGCGGAGTGCTGAAAACACCAGGAAACGTGTTTTTCGTATTCAATAGCACGAAACCAGCGATTTCGGTGATTCTGCACACCTGTAAAAGCAGAATCATGAATTTATCACTGAAAATGCATATCCCAGCTGGAAACCCAAAGATACCAAAGATATCGCAGTTTCCGCATGTTAAACGTACTGTGGAGTTCTGAAAACACCAGGAAACGTGTTTTTCGAATTCAATAGCACGAAAACAGCGATTTCGGTGATTCTGCACACTTGTAACAGCAGAATCATGAATTTATCACTGAAAATGCATATCTCAGCAGGAAACCCAATGAAACCGAGGATATCGCAGATTCCGAATGTCAAACGCACTGTCGAGTGCAGAAAACTCCAGAAAACGTGTTTTATGCATTCAATATCACGAAAACAGCGGTTTCGGTGATTCTGCACACTTGTAACAGCAGGATAATGAAGATTATCACTGAAAATGCATATCTCAGCTGGAAACCCAACGAAACCGAAGATATTTCTGTTTCCGCATGTCAAACTCACTGCGGAGTGCTGAAAACACCAGCAAACGTGTTTTTCGCATTCAATAGCACGATACCAGCGATTTCGGTGATTCTGCACACCTGTAAAAGCAGAATCATGAATTTATCACTGAAAATGCATATCTCAGCTGGAAACCCAAAGATACCAAAGATATCGCAGTTTCCGCATGTTAAACGCACTGTGGAGTTCTGAAAACACCAGGAAACGTGTTTTTCGAATTCAATAGCACGAAAACAGCAATTTCGGTGATTCTGCACACTTGTAACAGCAGAATCATGAATTTATCACTGAAAATGCATATCTCAGCTGGAAACCCAACGAAACCGAAGATATCGCAGTTTCCGCATGTCAAACGCACTGTGGAGTGCTGAAAACACCAGAAAACGTGTTTTATGCATTCAATATCACGAAAACAGCGGTTTCGGTGAGTCTGCACACTTGTAACAGCAGGATAATGAAGGTTATCACTGAAAATGCATATCTCAGCTGGAAACCCAACGAAACCGAAGATATCACAGTTTCCGCATGTCAAACGCACTGTGGAGTTCTGAAAACACCAGGAAACGTGTTTTTCGCATTCAATAGCACGAAAACAGCGATTTCGGTGAATCTGCACACTGGTAACAGTGGAATCATGAATTTATCACTGAAAATGCATATCTCAGCTGGAAACCCAACAAAACCGAAGATATCGCAGTTTCCGCATGTAAAACGCACTGTGGAGTGCTGAAAACACCAGAAAACGTGTTTTATGCATTCAATATCACGAAAACAGCGGTTTCGGTGAGTCTGCACACTTGTAACAGCAGAATCATGAATTTATCACTGAAAATGCATATCTCAGCTGGAAACCCAACGAAACCGAAGATATCGCAGTTTCCGCATGTCAAACGCACTGTGGAGTGCTGAAAACACCAGAAAACGTGTTTTATGCATTCAATATCACGAAAACAGCGGTTTCGGTGAGTCTGCACACTTGTAACAGCAGGATAATGAAGGTTATCACTCAAAATGCATATCTCAGCTGGAAACCCAACGAAACCGAAGATATCACAGTTTCCGCATGTCAAACGCACTGTGGAGTTCTGAAAACACCAGGAAACGTGTTTTTCGCATTCAATAGCACGAAAACAGCGATTTCGGTGAATCTGCACACTTGTAACAGCAGAATCATGAATTTATCACTGAAAATGCATATCTCAGCTGGAAACCCAACGAAACCGAAGATATCGCAGTTTCCGCATGTCAAACGCACTGTGGAGTGCTGAAAACACCAGAAAACGTGTTTTATGCATTCAATATCACGAAAACAGCGGTTTCGGTGATTCTGCACACTTGTAACAACAGGATAATGAAGGTTATCACTGAAAATGCATATCTCAGCTGGAAACCCAACTATACCGAAGATATTTCTGTTTCCGCATGTCAAACGCACTGTGGAGTGCTGAAAACACCAGAAAACGTGTTTTATGCATTCAATATCACGAAAACAGCGGTTTCGGTGATTCTGCACACTTGTAACAACAGGATAATGAAGGTTATCACTGAAAATGCATATCTCAGCTGGAAACCCAACGAAACCGAAGATATCACAGTTTCCGCATGTCAAACGCACTGTGGAGTTCTGAAAACACCAGGAAACGTGTTTGTCGCATTCAATAGCTCGAAAACAGCGATTTCGGTGAATCTGCACACTTGTAACAGCAGAATCATGAATTTATCACTGAAAATGCATATCTCAGCTGGAAACCCAACGAAATCGAGGATATCGCAGTTTCCGCATGTCAAACGCACTGTGGTGTGCTGAAAACACCAGAAAACGTGTTTTATGCATTCAATATCACGAAAACAGCGGTTTCGGTGATTCTGCACACTTGTAACAGCAGGATAATGAAGATTATCACTGAAAATGCATATCTCAGCTGGAAACCCAACGAAACCGAAGATATTTCTGTTTCCGCATGTCAAACTCACTGCGGAGTGCTGAAAACACCAGGACACGTGTTTTTCGCATTCAATAGCACGAAACCAGCGATTTCGGTGATTCTGCACACCTGTAAAAGCAGAATCATGAATTTATCACTGAAAATGCATATCTCAGCTGGAAACCCAAAGATACCAAAGATATCGCAGTTTCCGCATGTTAAACGCACTGTGGAGTTCTGAAAACACCAGGAAACGTGTTTTTCGCATTCAATAGCACGAAAACAGCGATTTCGGTGATTCTGCACACCTGTAACAGCAGAATCATGAATTTATCACTGAAAATGCATATCTCAGCTGGAAACCCAACGAAACCGAGGATATCGCAGATTCCGAATGTCAAACGCATTGTCGAGTGCAGAAAACTCCAGAAAACGTGTTTTTCGCATTCAATAGCACGAAAACAGCGATTTCGGTGATTCGGCACACTTGTAACAGCAGAATCATGAATTTATCACTGAAAATGCATATCTCAGCTGGAAACCCAACGAAACCGAGGATATCGCAGATTCCGAATGTCAAACGCATTGTCGAGTGCAGAAAACTCCAGAAAACGTGTTTTTCGCATTCAATAGCACGAAAACAGCGATTTCGGTGATTCTGCACACTTGTAACAGCAGGATAATCAAGGTTATCACTGAAAATGCATATCTCAGCTGGATACCCAACTATACCGAAGATATATCTGCTTCCGCATGTCAAACGCACTGCGGAGTGCTGAAGACACCAGGAAACGTGTTTTTCGCATTCAGTAGCACGAAACCAGCGATTTCGGTGATTCTGCAGACCTGTAAAAGCAGATTCATGAATTTATCACTGAAAATGCATATCTCAGCTGGAAACCCAAAGATACCAAAGATATCGCAGTTTCCGCATGGTAAACGCACTGCGGAGTCCTGAAAACACCAGGAAACGTGTTTTTCGCATTCAATAGCACGAAAACAGCGATTTCGGTGATTCTGCACACTTGTAACAGCAGAATCGTGAATTTATCACTGAAAATGCATATCTCAGCTGGAAACCCAACGAAACCGAGGATATCGCAGTTTCCGCATGTCAAACGCACTGTGGAGTTCTGAAAACACCAGGAAACGTGTTTTTCGCATTCAATAGCACGAAAACAGCGATTTCGGTGAATCTGCACACGTGTAACAGCAGAATCATGCATTTATCACTGAAAATGCATATCTCAGCTGGAAACCCAACGAAACCGAAGATATCGCAGTTTCCGCATGTCAAACGCACTGTGGAGTGCTGAAAACACCAGGAAACGTGTTTTTCGCATTCAATAGCACGAAAACAGCGATTTCGGTGATTCTGCACACTTGTAACAGCAGAATCATGAATTTATCACTGAAAATGCATATCTCAGCTGGAAACCCAAAGATACCAAAGATATCGCAGTTTCCGCATGATAAACGCACTGCGGAGTGCTGAAAACACCAGGACACGTGTTTTTCGCATTCAATAGCACGAAACCAGCGATTTCGGTGATTCTGCACACCTGTAAAAGCAGAATCATGAATTTATCACTGAAAATGCATATCTCAGCTGGAAACCCAAAGATACCAAAGATATCGCAGTTTCCGCATGTTAAACGCACTGTGGAGTTCTGAAAACACCAGGAAACGTGTTTTTCGCATTCAATAGCACGAAAACAGCGATTTCGGTGAATCTGCACCCTTGTAACAGCAGAATCATGAATTTATCACTGAAAATGCATATCTCAGCTGGAAACCCAACGAAACCGAAAATATCGCAGTTTCCGCATGTCAAACGCACTGTGGAGTGCTGAAAACACCAGAAAACGTGTTTTATGCATTCAATATCACGAAAACAGCGGTTTCGGTGATTCTGCACACTTGTAACAGCAGGATAATCAAGGTTATCACTGAAAATGCATATCTCAGCTGGAAACCCAACTATACCGAAGATATATCTGTTTCCGCATGTCAAACGCACTGCGGAGTGCTGAAAACACCAGGACACGTGTTTTTCGCATTCAATAGCACGAAACCAGCGATTTCGGTGATTCTGCACACCTGTAAAAGCAGAATCATGAATTTATCACTGAAAATGCATATCTCAGCTGGAAACCCAACGAAACCGAAGATATCGCAGTTTCCGCATGTCAAACGAACTGTGGAGTGCTGAAAACACCAGGAAACGTGGTTTTCGCATTCAATAGCACGAAAACAGCGATTTCGGTGATTCTGCACACTTGTAACAGCAGAATCATGAATTTATCACTGAAAATGCATATCTCAGCTGGAAACCCAAAGATACCAAAGATATCGCAGTTTCCGCATGTTAAACGCACTGCGGAGTGCTGAAAACACCAGGACACGTGTTTTTCGCATTCAATAGCACGAAACCAGCGATTTCGGTGATTCTGCACACCTGTAAAAGCAGAATCATGAATTTATCACTGAAAATGCATATCTCAGCTGGAAACCCAAAGATACCAAAGATATCGCAGTTTCCGCATGTTAAACGCACTGTGGAGTTCTGAAAACACCAGGAAACGTGTTTTTCGCATTCAATAGCACGAAAACAGCGATTTCGGTGAATCTGCACACTTGTAACAGCAGAATCATGAATTTATCACTGAAAATGCATATCTCAGCTGGAAACCCAACGAAACCGAAGATATCGCAGTTTCCGCATGTCAAACGCACTGTGGAGTGCTGAAAACACCAGAAAACGTGTTTTATGCATTCAATATCACGAAAACAGCGGTTTCGGTGATTCTGCACACTTGTAACAGCAGGATAATGAAGATTATCACTGAAAATGCATATCTCAGCTGGAAACCCAACGAAACCGAAGATATTTCTGTTTCCGCATGTCAAACTCACTGCGGAGTGCTGAAAACACCAGGAAACGTGTTTTTCGCATTCAATAGCACGAAACCAGCGATTTCGGTGATTCTGCACACCTGTAAAAGCAGAATCATGAATTTATCACTGAAAATGCATATCCCAGCTGGAAACCCAAAGATACCAAAGATATCGCAGTTTCCGCATGTTAAACGCACTGTCGAGTGCAGAAAACTCCAGAAAACGTGTTTTTCGCATTCAATATCACGAAAACAGCGATTTCGGTGATTCGGCACACTTGTAACAGCAGGATAATGAAGATTATCACTGAAAATGCATATCTCAGCTGGAAACCCAACGAAACCGAAGATATCACACTTTCCGCATGTCAAACGCACTGTGGAGTTCTGAAAACACCAGGAAACGTGTTTTTCGCATTCAATAGCACGAAAACAGCGACTTCGGTGAATCTGCACACTTGTAACAGCAGAATCATGAATTTATCACTGAAAATGCATATCTCAGCTGGAAACCCAACGAAACCGAAGATATCGCAGTTTCCGCATGTCAAACGCACTGTGGAGTGCTGAAAACACCAGAAAACGTGTTTTATGCATTCAATATCACGAAAACAGCGGTTTCGGTGATTCTGCACACTTGTAACAGCAGGATAATCAAGGTTATCACTGAAAATGCATATCTCAGCTGGAAACCCAACGAAACCGAGGATATCGCAGTTTCCGAATGTCAAACGCACTGACGAGTGCAGAAAACTCCAGAAAACGTGTTTTTCGCATTCAGTAGCACGAAAACAGCGATTTCGGTGAATCTGCACACTTGTAACAGCAGAATCATGAATTTATCACTGAAAATGCATATCTCAGCTGGAAACCCAACGAAACCGAAGATATTTCTGTTTCCGCATGTCAAACTCACTGCGGAGTGCTGAAAACACCAGGAAACGTGTTTTTCGCATTCAATAGCACGAAACCAGCGATTTCGGTGATTCTGCACACCTGTAAAAGCAGAATCATGAATTTATCACTGAAAATGCATATCTCAGCTGGAAACCCAAAGATACCAAAGATATCGCAGTTTCCGAATGTCAAACGCACTGACGAGTGCAGAAAACTCCAGAAAACGTGTTTTTCGCATTCAGTAGCACGAAAACAGCGATTTCGGTGAATCTGCACACTTGTAACAGCAGAATCATGAATTTATCACTGAAAATGCATATCTCAGCTGGAAACCCAACGAAACCGAAGATATTTCTGTTTCCGCATGTCAAACTCACTGCGGAGTGCTGAAAACACCAGGAAACGTGTTTTTCGCATTCAATAGCACGAAACCAGCGATTTCGGTGATTCTGCACACCTGTAAAAGCAGAATCATGAATTTATCACTGAAAATGCATATCTCAGCTGGAAACCCAAAGATACCAAAGATATCGCAGTTTCCGCATGTTAAACGCACTGTGGAGTTCTGAAAACACCAGGAAACGTGTTTTTCGCATTCAATAGCACGAAAACAGCGATTTCGGTGAATCTGCACCCTTGTAACAGCAGAATCATGAATTTATCACTGAAAATGCATATCTCAGCTGGAAACCCAACGAAACCGAAAATATCGCAGTTTCCGCATGTCAAACGCACTGTGGAGTGCTGAAAACACCAGAAAACGTGTTTTATGCATTCAATATCACGAAAACAGCGGTTTCGGTGATTCTGCACACTTGTAACAGCAGGATAATCAAGGTTATCACTGAAAATGCATATCTCAGCTGGAAACCCAACTATACCGAAGATATATCTGTTTCCGCATGTCAAACGCACTGCGGAGTGCTGAAAACACCAGGACACGTGTTTTTCGCATTCAATAGCACGAAACCAGCGATTTCGGTGATTCTGCACACCTGTAAAAGCAGAATCATGAATTTATCACTGAAAATGCATATCTCAGCTGGAAACCCAACGAAACCGAAGATATCGCAGTTTCCGCATGTCAAACGCACTGTGGAGTACTGAAAACACCAGGAAACGTGGTTTTCGCATTCAATAGCACGAAAACAGCGATTTCGGTGATTCTGCACACTTGTAACAGCAGAATCATGAATTTATCACTGAAAATGCATATCTCAGCTGGAAACCCAAAGATACCAAAGATATCGCAGTTTCCGCATGTTAAACGCACTGCGGAGTGCTGAAAACACCAGGACACGTGTTTTTCGCATTCAATAGCACGAAACCAGCGATTTCGGTGATTCTGCACACCTGTAAAAGCAGAATCATGAATTTATCACTGAAAATGCATATCCCAGCTGGAAACCCAAAGATACCAAAGATATCGCAGTTTCCGCATGTTAAACGCACTGTCGAGTGCAGAAAACTCCAGAAAACGTGTTTTTCGCATTCAATATCACGAAAACAGCGATTTCGGTGATTCGGCACACTTGTAACAGCAGGATAATCAAGGTTATCACTGAAAATGCATATCTCAGCTGGAAACCCAACGAAACCGAGGATATCGCAGTTTCCGAATGTCAAACGCACTGACGAGTGCAGAAAACTCCAGAAAACGTGTTTTTCGCATTCAGTAGCACGAAAACAGCGATTTCGGTGAATCTGCACACTTGTAACAGCAGAATCATGAATTTATCACTGAAAATGCATATCTCAGCTGGAAACCCAACGAAACCGAAGATATTTCTGTTTCCGCATGTCAAACTCACTGCGGAGTGCTGAAAACACCAGGCAACGTGTTTTTCGAATTCAATAGCACGAAAACAGCGATTTCGGTGATTGTGCACACTTGTAACAGCAGAATCATGAATTTATCACTGAAAATGCATATCTCAGCTGGAAACCCAATGAAACTGTGGACATCGCAGATTTCGAATGTCAAACGCACTGCGGAGTGCTGAAAACACCAGGAAACGTGTTTTTCGCATTCAATAGCACGAAACCATCGATTTCGGTGATTCTGCACACCTGTAAAAGCAGAATCATGAATTTATCACTGAAAATGCATATCCCAGCTGGAAACCCAAAGATACCAAAGATATCGCAGTTTCCGCATGTTAAACGCACTGTGAAGTTCTGAAAACCCCAGGAAACGTGTTTTTCGAATTCAATAGCACGAAAACAGCGATTTCGGTGATTGTGCACACTTGTAACAGCAGAATCATGAATTTATCACTGAAAATGCATATCTCAGCTGGAAACCCAATGAAACTGTGGATATCGCAGATTTCGAATGTCAAACGCACTGTCGAGTGCAGAAAACTCCAGAAAACGTGTTTTTCGCATTCAATATCACGAAAACAGCGATTTCGGTGATTCGGCACACTTGTAACAGCAGGATAATGAAGATTATCACTGAAAATGCATATCTCAGCTGGAAACCCAACGAAACCGAAGATATCACACTTTCCGCATGTCAAACGCACTGTGGAGTTCTGAAAACACCAGGAAACGTGTTTTTCGCATTCAATAGCACGAAAACAGCGACTTCGGTGAATCTGCACACTTGTAACAGCAGAATCATGAATTTATCACTGAAAATGCATATCTCAGCTGGAAACCCAACGAAACCGAAGATATCGCAGTTTCCGCATGTCAAACGCACTGTGGAGTGCTGAAAACACCAGAAAACGTGTTTTATGCATTCAATATCACGAAAACTGTGGTTTCGGTGATTCTGCACACTTGTAACAGCAGGATAATCAAGGTTATCACTGAAAATGCATATCTCAGCTGGAAACCCAACTATACCGAAGATATTTTTGTTTCCGCATGTCAAACGCACTGCGGAGTGCTGAAAACACCAGGAAACGTGTTTTTCGCATTCAGTAGCACGAAACCAGCGATTTCGGTGATTCTGCACACCTGTAAAAGCAGAATCATGAATTTTTCACTGAAAATGCATATCTCAGCTGGAAACCCAAAGATACCAAAGATATCGCAGTTTCCGCATGTCAAACGCACTGTGGAGTTCTGAAAACACCAGGAAACGTGTTTTTCGCATTCAATAGCACGAAAACAGCGATTTCGGTGAATCTGCACACTTGTAACAGCAGAATCATGAATTTATAACTGAAAATGCATATCTCAGCTGGAAACCCAACGAAACCGAAGATATCGCAGTTTCCGCATGTCAAACGCACTGTGGAGTGCTGAAAACACCAGAAAACGTGTTTTATGCATTCAATATCACGAAAACAGCGGTTTCGGTGATTCTGCACACTTGTAACAGCAGGATAATCAAGGTTATCACTGAAAATGCATATCTCATCTGGAAACCCAACGAAACCGAGGATATCGCAGTTTCCGAATGTCAAACGCACTGACGAGTGCAGAAAACTCCAGAAAACGTGTTTTTCGCATTCAGTAGCACGAAAACAGCGATTTCGGTGATTCGGCACACTTGTAACAGCAGGATAATGAAGATTATCACTGAAAATGCATATCTCAGCTGGAAACCCAACGAAACCGAAGATATCACAGTTTCCGCATGTCAAACGCACTGTGGAGTTCTGAAAACACCAGGAAACGTGTTTTTCGCATTCAATAGCACGAAAACAGCGATTTCGGTGATTCTGCACACTTGTAACAGCAGAATCATGAATTTATCACTGAAAATGCATATCTCAGCTGGAAACCCAACGAAACCGAGGATATCGCAGATTCCGAATGTCAGACGCACTGTGGAGTTCCGAAAACACCAGGAAACGTGTTTTTCGCAATCAATAGCACGAAAACAGCGATTTCGGTGAATCTGCACACGTGTAACAGCAGAATGATGAATTTATCACTGAAAATGCATATCTCAGCTGGAAACCCAACGAAACCGAAGATATAGCAGTTTCCACATGTCAAACGCACTGCGGAGTGCTGAAAACACCAGGACACGTGTTTTTCGCATTCAATAGCACAAAACCAGCGATTTCGGCGATTCTGCACACCTGTAAAATCAGAATCATGAATTTATCACTGAAAATGCATATCTCAGCTGGAAACCTAAAGATACCAAAGATATCGCAGTTTCCGCATGTTAAACGCATTGTGGTGTTCTGAAAACACCAGGAAACGTGTTTTTCGAATTCAATTGCACGAAAACAGCGATTTCGGTGATTCTGCACACTTGTAACAGCAGAATCATGAATTGATCACTGAAAATGCATATCTCAGCTGGAAACCCAACGAAACCGAAGATATCGCAGTTTCCGCATGTCAAACGCACTGTCGAGTGCAGAAAACTCCAGAAAACGTGTTTTTCGCAATCAATAGCACGAAAACAGCGATTTCGGTGTTTCTGCACACCTGTAAAAGCAGAATCATGAATTTATCACTGAAAATGCATATCTCAGCTGGAAACCCATAGATACCAAAGATATCGCAGTTTCCGCATGTTAAACGCACAGTGGAGTTCTGAAAACACCAGGAAACGTGTTTTTCGCATTCAATAGCACGAAAACAGCGACTTCGGTGATTCTGCACACTTGTAACAGCAGAATCATCAATTTATCACTGAAAAAGCATATCTCAGCTGGAAACCCAACGAAACCGAAGATATCGCTGTTTCCGAATGTCAAACGCACTGCCGAGTGCTGAAAACACCAGAAAACGTGTTTTTCGCATTCAATAGCACGAAAACAGCGATTTCGGTGATTCAGCATACTTGTAACAGCAGGATAATGAAGATTATCACTGAAAATGCATATCTCAGCTGGAAACCCAACGAAACCGAAGATATTTCTGTTGCCGCATGTCAAACTCACTGCGGAGTGCAGAAAGCACCAGGAAACGTGTTTTTCGCATTCAATAGCACGAAACCAGCGATTTCGGTGATTCTGCACACCTGTAAAAGCAGAATCATGAATTTATCACTGAAAATGCATATCCCAGCTGGAAACCCAAAGATACCAAAGATATCGCAGTTTCCGCATGTTAAACGCACTGTGGAGTTCTGAAAACACCAGGAAAGGTTTTTTTCGAATCCAATAGCACGAAAACAGCGATTTCGGTGATTCTGCACACTTGTAACAGCAGAATCATGAATTTATCACTGAAAATGCATATCTCAGCTGGAAACCCAATGAAACCGAGGATATCGCAGATTCCGAATGTCAAACGCACTGTCGAGTGCAGAAAACTCCAGAAAACGTGTTTTTCGCATTCAATATCACGAAAACAGCGATTTCGGTGATTCGGCACACTTGTAACAGCAGGATAATGAAGATTATCACTGAAAATGCATATCTCAGCTGGAAACCCAACGAAACCGAAGATATCGCAGTTTCCGCATGTCAAACGCACTGTGGAGTGCTGAAAACACCAGAAAACGTGTTTTATGCATTCAATATCACGAAAACAGCGGTTTCGGTGATTCTGCACACTTGTAACAGCAGGATAATCAAGGTTATCACTGAAAATGCATATCTCAGCTGGAAACCCAACTATACCGAAGGTATTTCTGTTTCCGCATGTCAAACGCACTGCGGAGTGCTGAAAACACCAGGAAACGTGTTTTTCGCATTCAGTAGCACGAAACCAGCGATTTCGGTGATTCTGCACACCTGTAAAAGCAGAATTATGAATTTATCACTGAAAATGCATATCTCAGCTGGAAACCCAAAGATACCAAAGATATCGCAGTTTCCGCATGTCAAACGCACTGTGGAGTTCTGAAAACACCAGGAAACGTGTTTTTCGCATTCAATAGCACGAAAACAGCGATTTCGGTGAATCTGCACACTTGTAACAGCAGAATCATGAATTTATCACTGAAAATGCATATCTCAGCTGGAAACCCAACGAAACCGAAGATATCGCAGTTTCCGCATGTCAAACGCACTGTGGAGTGCTGAAAACACCAGAAAACGTGTTTTATGCATTCAATATCACGAAAACAGCGGTTTCGGTGATTCTACACACTTGTAACAGCAGGATAATCAAGGTTATCACTGAAAATGCATATCTCAGCTGGAAACCCAACTATACCGAAGATATTTCTGTTTCCGCATGTCAAACGCACTGCGGAGTGCTGAAAACACCAGGAAACGTGTTTTTCGCATTCAATAGCACGAAAACAGCGACTTCGGTGAATCTGCACACTTGTAACAGCAGAATCATGAATTTATCACTGAAAATGCATATCTCAGCTGGAAACCCAACGAAACCGAAGATATCGCAGTTTCCGCATGTCAAACGCACTGTGGAGTGCTGAAAACACCAGAAAACGTGTTTTATGCATTCAATATCACGAAAACAGCGGTTTCGGTGATTCTGCACTCTTGTAACTGCAGGATAATCAAGGTTATCACTGAAAATGCATATCTCAGCTGGAAACCCAACTATACCGAAGGTATTTCTGTTTCCGCATGTCAAACGCACTGCGGAGTGCTGAAAACACCAGGAAACGTGTTTTTCGCATTCAGTAGCACGAAACCAGCGATTTCGGTGATTCTGCACACCTGTAAAAGCAGAATCATGAATTTATCACTGAAAATGCATATCTCAGCTGGAAACCCAAAGATACCAAAGATATCGCAGTTTCCGCATGTCAAACGCACTGTGGAGTTCTGAATACACCAGGAAACGTGTTTTTCGCATTCAATAGCACGAAAACAGCGATTTCGGTGAATCTGCACACTTGTAACAGCAGAATCATGAATTTATCACTGAAAATGCATATCTCAGCTGGAAACCCAACGAAACCGAAGATATAGCAGTTTCCACATGTCAAACGCACTGCGGAGTGCTGAAAACACCAGGACACGTGTTTTTCGCATTCAATAGCACAAAACCAGCGATTTCGGCGATTCTGCACACCTGTAAAATCAGAATCATGAATTTATCACTGAAAATGCATATCTCAGCTGGAAACCTAAAGATACCAAAGATATCGCAGTTTCCGCATGTTAAACGCATTGTGGTGTTCTGAAAACACCAGGAAACGTGTTTTTCGAATTCAATTGCACGAAAACAGCGATTTCGGTGATTCTGCACACTTGTAACAGCAGAATCATGAATTGATCACTGAAAATGCATATCTCAGCTGGAAACCCAACGAAACCGAAGATATCGCAGTTTCCGCATGTCAAACGCACTGTCGAGTGCAGAAAACTCCAGAAAACGTGTTTTTCGCAATCAATAGCACGAAAACAGCGATTTCGGTGTTTCTGCACACCTGTAAAAGCAGAATCATGAATTTATCACTGAAAATGCATATCTCAGCTGGAAACCCATAGATACCAAAGATATCGCAGTTTCCGCATGTTAAACGCACAGTGGAGTTCTGAAAACACCAGGAAACGTGTTTTTCGCATTCAATAGCACGAAAACAGCGACTTCGGTGATTCTGCACACTTGTAACAGCAGAATCATCAATTTATCACTGAAAAAGCATATCTCAGCTGGAAACCCAACGAAACCGAAGATATCGCTGTTTCCGAATGTCAAACGCACTGCCGAGTGCTGAAAACACCAGAAAACGTGTTTTTCGCATTCAATAGCACGAAAACAGCGATTTCGGTGATTCAGCATACTTGTAACAGCAGGATAATGAAGATTATCACTGAAAATGCATATCTCAGCTGGAAACCCAACGAAACCGAAGATATTTCTGTTGCCGCATGTCAAACTCACTGCGGAGTGCAGAAAGCACCAGGAAACGTGTTTTTCGCATTCAATAGCACGAAACCAGCGATTTCGGTGATTCTGCACACCTGTAAAAGCAGAATCATGAATTTATCACTGAAAATGCATATCCCAGCTGGAAACCCAAAGATACCAAAGATATCGCAGTTTCCGCATGTTAAACGCACTGTGGAGTTCTGAAAACACCAGGAAAGGTTTTTTTCGAATCCAATAGCACGAAAACAGCGATTTCGGTGATTCTGCACACTTGTAACAGCAGAATCATGAATTTATCACTGAAAATGCATATCTCAGCTGGAAACCCAATGAAACCGAGGATATCGCAGATTCCGAATGTCAAACGCACTGTCGAGTGCAGAAAACTCCAGAAAACGTGTTTTTCGCATTCAATATCACGAAAACAGCGATTTCGGTGATTCGGCACACTTGTAACAGCAGGATAATGAAGATTATCACTGAAAATGCATATCTCAGCTGGAAACCCAACGAAACCGAAGATATCGCAGTTTCCGCATGTCAAACGCACTGGGGAGTGCTGAAAACACCAGAAAACGTGTTTTATGCATTCAATATCACGAAAACAGCGGTTTCGGTGATTCTGCACACTTGTAACAGCAGGATAATCAAGGTTATCACTGAAAATGCATATCTCAGCTGGAAACCCAACTATACCGAAGGTATTTCTGTTTCCGCATGTCAAACGCACTGCGGAGTGCTGAAAACACCAGGAAACGTGTTTTTCGCATTCAGTAGCACGAAACCAGCGATTTCGGTGATTCTGCACACCTGTAAAAGCAGAATTATGAATTTATCACTGAAAATGCATATCTCAGCTGGAAACCCAAAGATACCAAAGATATCGCAGTTTCCGCATGTCAAACGCACTGTGGAGTTCTGAAAACACCAGGAAACGTGTTTTTCGCATTCAATAGCACGAAAACAGCGATTTCGGTGAATCTGCACACTTGTAACAGCAGAATCATGAATTTATCACTGAAAATGCATATCTCAGCTGGAAACCCAACGAAACCGAAGATATCGCAGTTTCCGCATGTCAAACGCACTGTGGAGTGCTGAAAACACCAGAAAACGTGTTTTATGCATTCAATATCACGAAAACAGCGGTTTCGGTGATTCTACACACTTGTAACAGCAGGATAATCAAGGTTATCACTGAAAATGCATATCTCAGCTGGAAACCCAACTATACCGAAGATATTTCTGTTTCCGCATGTCAAACGCACTGCGGAGTGCTGAAAACACCAGGAAACGTGTTTTTCGCATTCAATAGCACGAAAACAGCGACTTCGGTGAATCTGCACACTTGTAACAGCAGAATCATGAATTTATCACTGAAAATGCATATCTCAGCTGGAAACCCAACGAAACCGAAGATATCGCAGTTTCCGCATGTCAAACGCACTGTGGAGTGCTGAAAACACCAGAAAACGTGTTTTATGCATTCAATATCACGAAAACAGCGGTTTCGGTGATTCTGCACTCTTGTAACTGCAGGATAATCAAGGTTATCACTGAAAATGCATATCTCAGCTGGAAACCCAACTATACCGAAGGTATTTCTGTTTCCGCATGTCAAACGCACTGCGGAGTGCTGAAAACACCAGGAAACGTGTTTTTCGCATTCAGTAGCACGAAACCAGCGATTTCGGTGATTCTGCACACCTGTAAAAGCAGAATCATGAATTTATCACTGAAAATGCATATCTCAGCTGGAAACCCAAAGATACCAAAGATATCGCAGTTTCCGCATGTCAAACGCACTGTGGAGTTCTGAATACACCAGGAAACGTGTTTTTCGCATTCAATAGCACGAAAACAGCGATTTCGGTGAATCTGCACACTTGTAACAGCAGAATCATGAATTTATCACTGAAAATGCATATCTCAGCTGGAAACCCAACGAAACCGAAGATATCACAGTTTCCGCATGTCAAACGCACTGTGGAGTTCTGAAAACACCAGGAAACGTGTTTTTCGCATTCAATAGCACGAAAACAGCGATTTCGGTGAATCTGCACACTTGTAACAGCAGAATCATGAATTTATCACTGAAAATGCATATCTCAGCTGGAAACCCAACGAAACCGAAGATATCGCAGTTTCCGCATGTCAAACGCACTGTGGAGTGCTGAAAACACCAGAAAACGTGTTTTATGCATTCAATATCACGAAAACAGCGGTTTCGGTGATTCTGCACACTTGTAACAGCAGGATAATCAAGGTTATCACTGAAAATGCATATCTCAGCTGGAAACCCAACGAAACCGAGGATATCGCAGTTTCCGAATGTCAAACGCACTGACGAGTGCAGAAAACTCCAGAAAACGTGTTTTTCGCATTCAGTAGCACGAAAACAGCGATTTCGGTGATTCGGCACACTTGCAACAGCAGGATAATGAAGATTATCACTGAAAATGCATATCTCAGCTGGAAACCCAACGAAACCGAAGATATCACAGTTTCCGCATGTCAAACGCACTGTGGAGTTCTGAAAACACCAGGAAACGTGTTTTTCGCATTCAATAGCACGAAAACAGCGATTTCGGTGAATCTGCACACTTGTAACAGCAGAATCATGAATTTATCACTGAAAATGCATATCTCAGCTGGAAACCCAAAGATACCAAAGATATCGCAGTTTCCGCATGTCAAACTCACTGCGGAGTGCTGAAAACACCAGGAAACGTGTTTTTCGCTTTCAATAGCACGAAACCAGCGATTTCGGTGATTCTGCACACCTGTAAAAGCAGAATCATGAATTTATCACTGAAAATGCATATCTCAGCTGGAAACCCAACGAAATCGAGGATATCGCAGTTTCCGCATGTCAAACGCACTGTGGAGTGCTGAAAACACCAGAAAACGTGTTTAATGCATTCAATATCACGAAAACAGCGGTTTCGGTGATTCTGCACACTTGTAACAGCAGGATAATGAATATTATCACTGAAAATGCATATCTCAGCTGGAAACCCAACGAAACCGAAGATATTTCTGTTTCCGCATGTCAAACTCACTGCGCAGTGCTAAAAACACCAGCAAACGTGTTTTTCGCATTCAATAGCACGATACCAGCGATTTCGGTGATTCTGCACACCTGTAAAAGCAGAATCATGAATTTATCACTGAAAATGCATATCTCAGCTGGAAACCCAAAGATACCAAAGATATCGCAGTTTCCGCATGTTAAACGCACTGTGGAGTTCTGAAAACACCAGGAAACGTGTTTTTCGCATTCAATAGCACGAAAACAGCGATTTCGGTGATTCTGCACACCTGTAAAAGCAGAATCATGAATTTATCACTGAAAATGCATATCTCAGCTGGAAACCCAAAGATACCAAAGATATCGCAGTTTCCGCATGTTAAACGCACTGTGGAGTTCTGAAAACACCAGGAAACGTGTTTTTCGCATTCAATAGCACGAAAACAGCGATTTCGGTGAATCTGCACACTTGTAACAGCAGAATCATGAATTTATCACTGAAAATGCATATCTCAGCTGGAAACCCAACGAAACCGAAGATATCGCAGTTTCCGCATGTCAAACGCACTGTGGAGTGCTGAAAACACCAGAAAACGTGTTTTATGCATTCAATATCACGATAACAGCGGTTTCGGTGATTCTGCACACTTGTAACAGCAGGATAATCAAGGTTATCACTGAAAATGCATATCTCAGCTGGAAACCCAACGAAACCGAGGATATCGCAGTTTCCGAATGTCAAACGCACTGACGAGTGCAGAAAACTCCAGAAAACGTGTTTTTCGCATTCAGTAGCACGAAAACAGCGATTTCGGTGATTCGGCACACTTGCAACAGCAGGATAATGAAGATTATCACTGAAAATGCATATCTCAGCTGGAAACCCAACGAAACCGAAGATATCACAGTTTCCGCATGTCAAACGCACTGTGGAGTTCTGAAAACACCAGGAAACGTGTTTTTCGCATTCAATAGCACGAAAACAGCGATTTCGGTGAATCTGCACACTTGTAACAGCAGAATCATGAATTTATCACTGAAAATGCATATCTCAGCTGGAAACCCAACGAAACCGAGGATATCGCAGTTTCCGCATGTCAAACGCACTGTGGAGTGCTGAAAACACCAGAAAACGTGTTTTATGCATTCAATATCACGAAAACAGCGGTTTCGGTGATTCTGCACACTTGTAACAGCAGGATAATGAAGGTTATCACTGAAATTGCATATCTCAGCTGGAAACCCAACTATACCGAAGATATTTCTGTTTCCGCATGTCAAACGCACTGCGGAGTGCTGAAAACACCAGGACACGTGTTTTTCGCATTCAATAGCACGAAACCAGCGATTTCGGCGATTCTGCACACCTGTAGAAGCAGAATCATGAATTTATCACTGAAAATGCATATCTCAGCTGGAAACCCAAAGATACCAAAGATATCGCAGTTTCCGCATGTCAAACTCACTGCGGAGTGCTAAAAACACCAGCAAACGTGTTTTTCGCATTCAATAGCACGATACCAGCGATTTCGGTGATTCTGCACACCTGTAAAAGCAGAATCATGAATTTATCACTGAAAATGCATATCTCAGCTGGAAACCCAAAGATACCAAAGATATCGCAGTTTCCGCATGTTAAACGCACTGTGGAGTTCTGAAAACACCAGGAAACGTGTTTTTCGCATTCAATAGCACGAAAACAGCGATTTCGGTGATTCTGCACACCTGTAAAAGCAGAATCATGAATTTATCACTGAAAATGCATATCTCAGCTGGAAACCCAAAGATACCAAAGATATCGCAGTTTCCGCATGTTAAACGCACTGTGGAGTTCTGAAAACACCAGGACACGTGTTTTTCGCATTCAATAGCACGAAACCAGCGATTTCGGCGATTCTGCACACCTGTAAAAGCAGAATCATGAATTTATCACTGAAAATGCATATCTCAGCTGGAAACCCAAAGATACCAAAGATATCGCAGTTTCCGCATGTCAAACTCACTGCGGAGTGCTGAAAACACCAGGAAACGTGTTTTTCGCATTCAATAGCACGAAACCAGCGATTTCGGCGATTCTGCACACCTGTAAAAGCAGAATCATGAATTTAACACTGAAAATGCATATCTCAGCTGGAAACCCAAAGATACCAAAGATATCGCAGTTTCCGCATGTCAAACGCACTGTGGAGTTCTGAAAACACCAGGAAACGTGTTTTTCGCATTCAATAGCACGAAAACAGCGATTTCGGTGAATCTGCACAGTTGTAACAGCAGAATCATGAATTTATCACTGAAAATGCATATCTCAGCTGGAAACCCAACGAAACCGAAGATATCGCAGTTTCCGCATGTCAAACGCACTGTGGAGTGCTGAAAACACCAGAAAACGTATTTTATGCATTCAATATCACGAAAACAGCGGTTTCGGTGATTCTGCACACTTGTAACAGCAGGGTAATCAAGGTTATCACTGAAAATGCATATCTCAGCTGGAAACCCAACGAAACCGAGGATATCGCAGTTTCCGAATGTCAAACGCACTGACGAGTGCAGAAAACTCCAGAAAACGTGTTTTTCGCATTCAGTAGCACGAAAACAGCGATTTCGGTGATTCGGCACACTTGCAACAGCAGGATAATGAAGATTATCACTGAAAATGCATATCTCAGCTGGAAACCCAACGAAACCGAAGATATCACAGTTTCCGCATGTCAAACGCACTGTGGAGTTCTGAAAACACCAGGAAACGTGTTTTTCGCATTCAATAGCACGAAAACAGCGATTTCGGTGAATCTGCACACTTGTAACAGCAGAATCATGAATTTATCACTGAAAATGCATATCTCAGCTGGAAATCCAACGAAACCGAAGATATAGCAGTTTCCGCATGTCAAACGCACTGTGGAGTGCTGAAAACACCAGAAAACGTGTTTTATGCATTCAATATCACGAAAACAGCGCTTTCGGTGATTCTGCACACTTGTAACAGCAGGATAATGAAGGTTATCACTGAAATTGCATATCTCAGCTGGAAACCCAACTATACCGAAGATATTTCTGTTTCCGCATGTCAAACGCACTGCGGAGTGCTGAAAACAACAGGACACGTGTTTTTCGCATTCAATAGCACGAAACCAGCGATTTCGGCGATTCTGCACACCTGGAAATGCAGAATCATGAATTTATCACTGAAAATGCACATCTCAGCTGGAAACCCAAAGATACCAAAGATATCGCAGTTTCCGCATGTCAAACTCACTGCGGAGTGCTGAAAACACCAGGAAACGTGTTTTTCGCTTTCAATAGCACGAAACCAGCGATTTCGGTGATTCTGCACACCTGTAAAAGCAGAATCATGAATTTATCACTGAAAATGCATATCTCAGCTGGAAACCCAACGAAATCGAGGATATAGCAGTTTCCGCATGTCAAACGCACTGTGGAGTGCTGAAAACACCAGAAAACGTGTTTAATGCATTCAATATCACGAAAACAGCGGTTTCGGTGATTCTGCACACTTGTAACAGCAGGATAATGAATATTATCACTGAAAATGCATATCTCAGCTGGAAACCCAAAGATACCAAAGATATCGCAGTTTCCGCATGTTAAACGCACTGTGGAGTTCTGAAAACACCAGGAAACGTGTTTTTCGCATTCAATAGCACGAAAACAGCGATTTCGGTGATTCTGCACACTTGTAACAGCAGAATCATGAATTTATCACTGAAAATGCATATCTCAGCTGGAAACCCAAAGATACCAAAGATATCGCAGTTTCCGCATGTTAAACGCACTGTGGAGTTCTGAAAACACCAGAAAACGTGTTTTATGCATTCAATATCACGAAAACAGCGATTTCGGTGATTCGGCACACTTGTAACAGCAGGATAATGAAGATTATCACTGAAAATGCATATCTCAGCTGGAAACCCAACGAAACCGAAGATATCACAGTTTCCGCATGTCAAACGCACTGTGGAGTTCTGAAAACACCAGGAAACGTGTTTTTCGCATTCAATAGCACGAAAACAGCGATTTCGGTGAATCTGCACACTTGTAACAGCAGAATCATGAATTTATCACTGAAAATGCATTTCTCAGCTGGAAACCCAACGAAACCGAAGATATAGCAGTTTCCGTATGTCAAACGCACTGTGGAGTGCTGAAAACACCAGAAAACGTGTTTTATGCATTCAATATCACGAAAACAGCGGTTTCGGTGATTCTGCACACTTGTAACAGCAGGATAATGAAGGTTATCACTGAAAATGCATATCTCAGTTGGAAACCCAACTATACCGAAGATATTTCTGTTTCCGCATGTCAAACGCACTGCGGAGTGCTGAAAACACCAGGACACGTGTTTTTCGCATTCAATAGCACAAAACCAGCGATTTCGGCGATTCTGCACACCTGTAAAAGCAGAATCATGAATTTATCACTGAAAATGCATATCTCAGCTGGAAACCCAAAGATACCAAAGATATCGCAGTTTCCGCATGTCAAATTCACTGTGGAGTTCTGAAAACACCAGAAAACGTGTTTTATGCATTCAATATCACGAAAACAGCGATTTCGGTGATTCGGCACACTTGTAACAGCAGGATAATGAAGATTATCACTGAAAATGCATATCTCAGCTGGAAACCCAACGAAACCGAAGATATCACAGTTTCCGCATGTCAAACGCACTGTGGAGTTCTGAAAACACCAGGAAACGTGTTTTTCGCATTCAATAGCACGAAACCAGCGGTTTCGGTGATTCTGCACACTTGTAACAGCAGAATCATGAATTTATCACTGAAAATGCATTTCTCAGCTGGAAACCCAACGAAACCGAAGATATAGCAGTTTCCGTATGTCAAACGCACTGTGGAGTGCTGAAAACACCAGAAAACGTGTTTTATGCATTCAATATCACGAAAACAGCGGTTTCGGTGATTCTGCACACTTGTAACAGCAGGATAATGAAGGTTATCACTGAAAATGCATATCTCAGTTGGAAACCCAACTATACCGAAGATATTTCTGTTTCCGCATGTCAAACGCACTGCGGAGTGCTGAAAACACCAGGACACGTGTTTTTCGCATTCAATAGCACAAAACCAGCGATTTCGGCGATTCTGCACACCTGTAAAAGCAGAATCATGAATTTATCACTGAAAATGCATATCTCAGCTGGAAACCCAAAGATACCAAAGATATCGCAGTTTCCGCATGTTAAACGCACTGTGGAGTTCTGAAAACACCAGAAAACGTGTTTTATGCATTCAATATCACGAAAACAGCGATTTCGGTGATTCGGCACACTTGTAACAGCAGGATAATGAAGATTATCACTGAAAATGCATATCTCAGCTGGAAACCCAACGAAACCGAAGATATCACAGTTTCCGCATGTCAAACGCACTGTGGAGTTCTGAAAACACCAGGAAACGTGTTTTTCGCATTCAATAGCACGAAACCAGCGGTTTCGGTGATTCTGCACACCTGTAAAAGCAGAATCATGAATTTATCACTGAAAATGCATATCTCAACTGGAAACCCAACGAAATCGAGGATATCGCAGTTTCCGCATATCAAACGCACTGTGGAGTGCTGAAAACACCAGAAAACGTGTTTTATGCATTCAATATCACGAAAACAGTGGTTTCGGTGATTCTGCACACTTGTAACAGCAGGATAATGAAGATTATCACTGAAAATGCATATCTCAGCTGGAAACCCAACGAAACCGAAGATATTTCTGTTTCCGCATGTCAAACTCACTGCGGAGTGCTGAAAACACCAGGAAACGTGTTTATCGCTTTCAATAGCACGAAACCAGCGATTTCGGTGATTCTGCACACCTGTAAAAGCAGAATCATGAATTAATCACTGAAAATGCATATCTCAGCTGGAAACCCAACGAAATCGAGGATATCGCAGTTTCCGCATGTCAAACGCACTGTGGAGTGCTGAAAACACCAGAAAACGTGTTTAATGCATTCAATATCGCGAAAACAGCGGTTTCGGTGATTCTGCACACTTGTAACAGCAGGATAATGAATATTATCACTGAAAATGCATATCTCAGCTGGAAACCCAACGAAACCGAAGATATTTCTGTTTCCGCATGTCAAACACACTGCGGAGTGCTGAAAACACCAGCAAACGTGTTTTTCGCATTCAATAGCACGAAACCAGCGATTTCGGTGATTCTGCACACCTGTAAAAGCAGAATCATGAATTTATCACTGAAAATGCATATCTCAGCTGGAAACCCAAAGATACCAAAGATATCGCAGTTTCCGCATGTTAAACGCACTGTGGAGTTCTGAAAACCCCAGGAAACGTGTTTTTCGCATTCAATAGCACGAAAACAGCGATTTCGGTGATTCTGCACACTTGTAACAGCAGAATCATGAATTTATCACTGAAAATGCATATCTCAGCTGGAAACCCAAAGATACCAAAGATATCGCAGTTTCCGCATGTTAAACGCACTGTGGAGTTCTGAAAACACCAGAAAACGTGTTTTATGCATTCAATATCACGAAAACAGCGATTTCGGTGATTCGGCACACTTGTAACAGCAGGATAATGAAGATTATCACTGAAAATGCATATCTCAGCTGGAAACCCAACGAAACCGAAGATATCACAGTTTCCGCATGTCAAACGCACTGTGGAGTTCTGAAAACACCAGGAAACGTGTTTTTCGCATTCAATAGCACGAAAACAGCGATTTCGGTGAATCTGCACACTTGTAACAGCAGAATCATGAATTTGTCACTGAAAACGCATATCTCAGCTGGAAACCCAACGAAACCGAAGATATAGCAGTTTCCGTATGTCAAACGCACTGTGGAGTGCTGAAAACACCAGAAAACGTGTTTTATGCATTCAATATCACGAAAACAGCGGTTTCGGTGATTCTGCACACTTGTAACAGCAGGATAATGAAGGTTATCACTGAAAATGCATATCTCAGTTGGAAACCCAACTATACCGAAGATATTTCTGTTTCCGCATGTCAAACGCACTGCGGAGTGCTGAAAACACCAGGACACGTGTTTTTCGCATTCAATAGCACGAAACCAGCGATTTCGGTGATTCTGCACACCTGTAAAAGCAGAATCATGAATTTATCACTGAAAATGCATATCTCAGCTGGAAACCCAAAGATACCAAAGATATCGCAGTTTCCGCATGTTAAACGCACTGTGGAGATCTGAAAACACCAGGACACGTGTTTTTCGCATTCAATAGCACGAAACCAGCGATTTCGGCGATTCTGCACACCTGGAAATGCAGAATCATGAATTTATCACTGAAAATGCACATCTCAGCTGGAAACCCAAAGATACCAAAGATATCGCAGTTTCCGCATGTCAAACTCACTGCGGAGTGCTGAAAACACCAGGAAACGTGTTTTTCGCTTTCAATAGCACGAAACCAGCGATTTCGGTGATTCTGCACACCTGTAAAAGCAGAATCATGAATTTATCACTGAAAATGCATATCTCAGCTGGAAACCCAACGAAATCGAGGATATAGCAGTTTCCGCATGTCAAACGCACTGTGGAGTGCTGAAAACACCAGAAAACGTGTTTAATGCATTCAATATCACGAAAACAGCGGTTTCGGTGATTCTGCACACTTGTAACAGCAGGATAATGAATATTATCACTGAAAATGCATATCTCAGCTGGAAACCCAACGAAACCGAAGATATTTCTGTTTCCGCATGTCAAACTCACTGCGGAGTGCTAAAAACACCAGCAAACGTGTTTTTCGCATTCAATAGCACGATACCTGCGATTTCGGTGATTCTGCACACCTGTAAAAGCAGAATCATGAATTTATCACTGAAAATGCATATCTCAGCTGGAAACCCAAAGATACCAAAGATATCGCAGTTTCCGCATGTTAAACGCACTGTGGAGTTCTGAAAACACCAGGAAACGTGTTTTTCGCATTCAATAGCACGAAAACAGCGATTTCGGTGATTCTGCACACCTGTAAAAGCAGAATCATGAATTTATCACTGAAAATGCATATCTCAGCTGGAAACCCAAAGATACCAAAGATATCGCAGTTTCCGCATGTTAAACGCACTGTGGAGTTCTGCAAACACCAGGAAACGTGTTTTTCGCATTCAATAGCACGAAAACAGCGATTTCGGTGATTCTGCACACTTGTAACAGCAGAATCATGAATTTATCACTGAAAATGCATATCTCAGCTGGAAACCCAAAGATACCAAAGATATCGCAGTTTCCGCATGTTAAACGCACTGTGGAGTTCTGAAAACACCAGAAAACGTGTTTTATGCATTCAATATCACGAAAACAGCGATTTCGGTGATTCGGCACACTTGTAACAGCAGGATAATGAAGATTATCACTGAAAATGCATATCTCAGCTGGAAACCCAACGAAACCGAAGATATCACAGTTTCCGCATGTCAAACGCACTGTGGAGTTCTGAAAACACCAGGAAACGTGTTTTTCGCATTCAATAGCACGAAAACAGCGATTTCGGTGAATCTGCACACTTGTAACAGCAGAATCATGAATTTATCACTGAAAATGCATTTCTCAGCTGGAAACCCAACGAAACCGAAGATATAGCAGTTTCCGTATGTCAAACGCACTGTGGAGTGCTGAAAACACCAGAAAACGTGTTTTATGCATTCAATATCACGAAAACAGCGGTTTCGGTGATTCTGCACACTTGTAACAGCAGGATAATGAAGGTTATCACTGAAAATGCATATCTCAGTTGGAAACCCAACTATACCGAAGATATTTCTGTTTCCGCATGTCAAACGCACTGCGGAGTGCTGAAAACACCAGGACACGTGTTTTTCGCATTCAATAGCACAAAACCAGCGATTTCGGCGATTCTGCACACCTGTAAAAGCAGAATCATGAATTTATCACTGAAAATGCATATCTCAGCTGGAAACCCAAAGATACCAAAGATATCGCAGTTTCCGCATGTCAAACTCACTGCGGAGTGCTGAAAACACCAGCAAACGTGTTTTTCGCATTCAATAGCACGAAACCAGCGATTTCGGTGATTCTGCACACCTGTAAAAGCAGAATCATGAATTGATCACTGAAAATGCATATCTCAGCTGGAAACCCAAAGATACCAAAGATATCGCAGTTTCCGCATGTTAAACGCACTGTGGAGTTCTGAAAACACCAGAAAACGTGTTTTATGCATTCAATATCACGAAAACAGCGATTTCGGTGATTCGGCACACTTGTAACAGCAGGATAATGAAGATTATCACTGAAAATGCATATCTCAGCTGGAAACCCAACGAAACCGAAGATATCACAGTTTCCGCATGTCAAACGCACTGTGGAGTTCTGAAAACACCAGGAAACGTGTTTTTCGCATTCAATAGCACGAAACCAGCGGTTTCGGTGATTCTGCACACCTGTAAAAGCAGAATCATGAATTTATCACTGAAAATGCATATCTCAACTGGAAACCCAACGAAATCGAGGATATCGCAGTTTCCGCATATCAAACGCACTGTGGAGTGCTGAAAACACCAGAAAACGTGTTTTATGCATTCAATATCACGAAAACAGTGGTTTCGGTGATTCTGCACACTTGTAACAGCAGGATAATGAAGATTATCACTGAAAATGCATATCTCAGCTGGAAACCCAACGAAACCGAAGATATTTCTGTTTCCGCATGTCAAACTCACTGCGGAGTGCTGAAAACACCAGCAAACGTGTTTTTCGCATTCAATAGCACGATACCAGCGATTTCGGTGATTCTGCACACCTGTAAAAGCAGAATCATGAATTTATCACTGAAAATGCATATCTCAGCTGGAAACCCAACGAAATCGAGGATATCGCAGTTTCCGCATGTCAAACGCACTGTGGAGTGCTGAAAACACCAGAAAACGTGTTTAATGCATTCAATATCGCGAAAACAGCGGTTTCGGTGATTCTGCACACTTGTAACAGCAGGATAATGAATATTATCACTGAAAATGCATATCTCAGCTGGAAACCCAACGAAACCGAAGATATTTCTGTTTCCGCATGTCAAACTCACTGCGGAGTGCTGAAAACACCAGCAAACGTGTTTTTCGCATTCAATAGCACGAAACCAGCGATTTCGGTGATTCTGCACACCTGTAAAAGCAGAATCATGAATTTATCACTGAAAATGCATATCTCAGCTGGAAACCCAAAGATACCAAAGATATCGCAGTTTCCGCATGTTAAACGCACTGTGGAGTTCTGAAAACCCCAGGAAACGTGTTTTTCGCATTCAATAGCACGAAAACAGCGATTTCGGTGATTCTGCACACCTGTAAAAGCAGAATCATGAATTTATCACTGAAAATGCATATCTCAGCTGGAAACCCAACGAAATCGAGGATATAGCAGTTTCCGCATGTCAAACGCACTGTGGAGTGCTGAAAACACCAGAAAACGTGTTTAATGCATTCAATATCACGAAAACAGCGGTTTCGGTGATTCTGCACACTTGTAACAGCAGGATAATGAATATTATCACTGAAAATGCATATCTCAGCTGGAAACCCAACGAAACCGAAGATATTTCTGTTTCCGCATGTCAAACTCACTGCGGAGTGCTAACAACACCAGCAAACGTGTTTTTCGCATTCAATAGCACGATACCTGCGATTTCGGTGATTCTGCACACCTGTAAAAGCAGAATCATGAATTTATCACTGAAAATGCATATCTCAGCTGGAAACCCAAAGATACCAAAGATATCGCAGTTTCCGCATGTTAAACGCACTGTGGAGTTCTGAAAACACCAGGAAACGTGTTTTTCGCATTCAATAGCACGAAAACAGCGATTTCGGTGATTCTGCACACCTGTAAAAGCAGAATCATGAATTTATCACTGAAAATGCATATCTCAGCTGGAAACCCAAAGATACCAAAGATATCGCAGTTTCCGCATGTTAAACGCACTGTGGAGTTCTGCAAACACCAGGAAACGTGTTTTTCGCATTCAATAGCACGAAAACAGCGATTTCGGTGATTCTGCACACTTGTAACAGCAGAATCATGAATTTATCACTGAAAATGCATATCTCAGCTGGAAACCCAAAGATACCAAAGATATCGCAGTTTCCGCATGTTAAACGCACTGTGGAGTTCTGAAAACACCAGAAAACGTGTTTTATGCATTCAATATCACGAAAACAGCGATTTCGGTGATTCGGCACACTTGTAACAGCAGGATAATGAAGATTATCACTGAAAATGCATATCTCAGCTGGAAACCCAAAGATACCAAAGATATCGCAGTTTCCGCATGTCAAACTCACTGCGGAGTGCTGAAAACACCAGCAAACGTGTTTTTCGCATTCAATAGCACGAAACCAGCGATTTCGGTGATTCTGCACACCTGTAAAAGCAGAATCATGAATTGATCACTGAAAATGCATATCTCAGCTGGAAACCCAAAGATACCAAAGATATCGCAGTTTCCGCATGTTAAACGCACTGTGGAGTTCTGAAAACACCAGAAAACGTGTTTTATGCATTCAATATCACGAAAACAGCGATTTCGGTGATTCGGCACACTTGTAACAGCAGGATAATGAAGATTATCACTGAAAATGCATATCTCAGCTGGAAACCCAACGAAACCGAAGATATCACAGTTTCCGCATGTCAAACGCACTGTGGAGTTCTGAAAACACCAGGAAACGTGTTTTTCGCATTCAATAGCACGAAACCAGCGGTTTCGGTGATTCTGCACACCTGTAAAAGCAGAATCATGAATTTATCACTGAAAATGCATATCTCAACTGGAAACCCAACGAAATCGAGGATATCGCAGTTTCCGCATATCAAACGCACTGTGGAGTGCTGAAAACACCAGAAAACGTGTTTTATGCATTCAATATCACGAAAACAGTGGTTTCGGTGATTCTGCACACTTGTAACAGCAGGATAATGAAGATTATCACTGAAAATGCATATCTCAGCTGGAAACCCAACGAAACCGAAGATATTTCTGTTTCCGCATGTCAAACTCACTGCGGAGTGCTGAAAACACCAGCAAACGTGTTTTTCGCATTCAATAGCACGATACCAGCGATTTCGGTGATTCTGCACACCTGTAAAAGCAGAATCATGAATTTATCACTGAAAATGCATATCTCAGCTGGAAACCCAACGAAATCGAGGATATCGCAGTTTCCGCATGTCAAACGCACTGTGGAGTGCTGAAAACACCAGAAAACGTGTTTAATGCATTCAATATCGCGAAAACAGCGGTTTCGGTGATTCTGCACACTTGTAACAGCAGGATAATGAATATTATCACTGAAAATGCATATCTCAGCTGGAAACCCAACGAAACCGAAGATATTTCTGTTTCCGCATGTCAAACTCACTGTGGAGTTCAGAAAACACCAGGAAACGTGTTTTTCGCATTCAATAGCACGAAAACAGCGATTTCGGTGATTCTGCACACTTGTAACAGCAGAATCATGAATTTATCACTGAAAATGCATAACTCAGCTGGAAACCCAACGAAACCGAAGATATCGCAGTTTCCGCATTTCAAACGCACTGTGGAGTGCTGAAAACACCAGAAAACGCGTTTTATGCATTCTATATCACGAAAACAGCGGTTTCGGTGATTCTGCACACTTGTAACAGCAGGATAATGAAGGTTATCACTGAAAATGCATATCTCAGCTGGAAACCCAACGAAACCGAAGATATTTCTGTTTCCCCATGTCAAACTCACTGCGGAGTGCTGAAAACACCAGGAAACGTGTTTTTCGCATTCAATAGCAAGAAACCAGCGATTTCGGTGATTCTGCACACCTGTAAAAGCAGAATCATGAATTTATCACTGAAAATGCATATCTCAGCTGGAAACCCAAAGATACCAAAGATATCACAGTTTCCGCATGCCAAACGCACTGTGGAGTTCTGAAAACACCAGGAATCGTGTTTTTCGCATTCAATAGCACGAAAACAGCGATTTCGGTGATTCTGGACACTTGTAACAGCAGAATCATGAATTTATCTCTGAAAATACATATCTCCTCTGGAAACCCAACGAAACCGAAGATATCGCTGTTTCCGCATGTCAAACGCACTGTCGAGTGCTGAAAACACCAGAAAACGTGTTTTTCGCATTCAATAGCACGAAAACAGCGATTTCGGTGATTCTGCACACTTGTAACAGCAGGATAATGAAGATTATCACTGAAAATGCATATCTCAGCTGGAAACCAAACTATACCGAAGATATTTCAGTTTCCGCATGACAATCGCACGGCGGAGTGCTGAAAACACCAGGAAACGTGTTTTTCGCATTCAATAGCAAGAAACCAGCGATTTCGGTGATTCTGCACACCTGTAAAAGCAGAATCATGAATTTATCACTGAAAATGCATATCTCAGCTGGAAACCCAAAGATACCAAAGATATCACAGTTTCCGCATGCCAAACGCACTGTGGAGTTCTGAAAACACCAGGAATCGTGTTTTTCGCATTCAATAGCACGAAAACAGCGATTTCGGTGATTCTGCACACTTGTAACAGCAGAATCATGAATTTATCTCTGAAAATACATATCTCCTCTGGAAACCCAACGAAACCGAAGATATCGCAGTTTCCGCATGTCAAACGCACTGTGGAGTGCTGAAAACACCAGAAAACGTGTTTTATGCATTCAATAGCACGAAAACAGCGGTTTCGGTGAATCTGCACACTTGTAACAGCAGGATAATGAAGATTATCACTGAAAATGCATATCTTAGCTGGAAACCCAACGAAACCGAAGATATTTCTGTTTCCGCATGTCAAACTCACTGCGGAGTGCTGAAAACACCAGGATACGTGTTTTTCGCATTCAATAGCACGAAACCAGCGATTTCGGTGATTCTGCACACCTGTAAAAGCAGAATCATGAAGGTTATCACTGAAAATGCATATCTCAGCTGGAAACCCAACGAAACCGAAGATATCACAGTTTCCGCATGTCAAACGCACTGTGGAGTTCTGAAAACACAAGGAAACGTGTTTTTCGCATTCAATAGCACGAAAACAGCGATTTCGGTGATTCTGCACACCTGTAAAAGCAGAATCATGAATTAATCACTGAAAATGCATATCTCAGCTGGAAACACAAAGATACCAAAGATATCGCAGTTTCCGCATGGTAAACGCACTGTGGAGTTCTGAAAACACCAGGAAATGTGTTTTTCGCATTCAGTAGCACGAAACCAGCGATTTCGGTGATTCTGCACACCTGTAAAAGCAGAATCATGAATTTATCACTGAAAATGCATATCTCAGCTGGAAACACAAAGATACCAAACATATCGCAGTTTCCGCATGGTAAACGCACTGTGGAGTTCTGAAAACACCAGGAAACGTGTGTTTCGCATTCAATAGCACGAAAACAGCGATTTCGGTGATTCTGCACACTTGTAACAGCAGAATCATGAATTTATCACTGAAAATGCATATCTCAGCTGGAAACCCAACGAAACCGAGGATATTGCAGTTTCCGCATGTTAAACGCACTGTGGAGTTCTGAAAACACCAGGAAACGTGTTTTTTGAATTCAATAGCACGAAAACAGCGATTTCGGTGATTCTGCACACTTGTAACAGCAGAATCATGAATTTATCACTGAAAATGCATATCTCAGCTGGAAACCCAACGAAACCGAAGATATCGCAGTTTCCGCATGTCAAACGCACTGTCGAGTGCTGAAAACACCGGAAAACGTGTTTTTCGCATTCAATAGCACGAAAACAGCGATTTCGGTGAGTCTGCACACTTGTAACAGCAGGATAATGAAGACTATCACTGAAAATGCATATCTCAGCTGGAAACCCAACTATACCGAAGATATTTCTGTTTCCGCATGTCAAACTCACTGCGGAGTGCTGAAAACACCAGGAAATGTGTTTTTCGCATTCAATAGCACGAAAACAGCGATTTCGGTGATTCTGCACACCTGTAAAAGCAGAATCATGAATTTATCACTGAAAATGCATATCTCAGCAGGAAAGCCAACGAAACCGAAGATATCGCAGTTTCCGCATTTCAAACGCACTGTGGAGTTCTGAAAACACCAGGAAACGTGTTTTATGCATTCAATATCACGAAAACAGCGATTTCGGTGATTCGGCACACTTGTAACAGCAGGATAATGAAGATTATCACTGAAAATGCATATCTCAGCTGGAAACCCAACGAAACCGAAGATATCACAGTTTCCGCATGTCAAACGCACTGTGGAGTTCTGAAAACACCAGGAAACGTGTTTTTCGCATTCAATAGCACGAAACCAGCGGTTTCGGTGATTCTGCACACCTGTAAAAGCAGAATCATGAATTTATCACTGAAAATGCATATCTCAACTGGAAACCCAACGAAATCGAGGATATCGCAGTTTCCGCATATCAAACGCACTGTGGAGTGCTGAAAACACCAGAAAACGTGTTTTATGCATTCATTATCACGAAAACAGTGGTTTCGGTGATTCTGCACACTTGTAACAGCAGGATAATGAAGATTATCACTGAAAATGCATATCTCAGCTGGAAACCCAACGAAACCGAAGATATTTCTGTTTCCGCATGTCAAACTCACTGCGGAGTGCTGAAAACACCAGCAAACGTGTTTTTCGCATTCAATAGCACGATACCAGCGATTTCGGTGATTCTGCACACCTGTAAAAGCAGAATCATGAATTTATCACTGAAAATGCATATCTCAGCTGGAATCCCAACGAAACCGAAGATATCGCAGTTTCCGCATGTCAAACGCACTGTGGAGTGCTGAAAACACCAGAAAACGTGTTCTATGCATTCAATATCACGAAAACAGCGGTTTCGGTGATTCTGCACACTTGTAACAGCAGGATAATGAAGGTTATCACTGAAAATGCATATCTCAGCTGGAAACCAAACTATACCGAAGATATTTCTGTTTCCGCATGTCAAACTCACTGCGGAGTGCTGAAAACACCAGGAAATGTGTTTTTCGCTTTCAATAGCACGAAACCAGCGATTTCGGTGATTCTGCACACCTGTAAAAGCAGAATCATGAATTTATCACTGAAAATGCATATCTCAGCTGGAAACCCAACGAAATCGAGGATATCGCAGTTTCCGCATGTCAAACGCACTGTGGAGTGCTGAAAACACCAGAAAACGTGTTTAATGCATTCAATATCGCGAAAACAGCGGTTTCGGTGATTCTGCACACTTGTAACAGCAGGATAATGAATATTATCACTGAAAATGCATATCTCAGCTGGAAACCCAACGAAACCGAAGATATTTCTGTTTCCGCATGTCAAACTCACTGCGGAGTGCTGAAAACACCAGCAAACGTGTTTTTCGCATTCAATAGCACGAAACCAGCGATTTCGGTGATTCTGCACACCTGTAAAAGCAGAATCATGAATTTATCACTGAAAATGCATATCTCAGCTGGAAACCCAAAGATACCAAAGATATCGCAGTTTCCGCATGTTAAACGCACTGTGGAGTTCTGAAAACCCCAGGAAACGTGTTTTTCGCATTCAATAGCACGAAAACAGCGATTTCGGTGATTCTGCACACTTGTAACAGCAGAATCATGAATTTATCACTGAAAATGCATATCTCAGCTGGAAACCCAAAGATACCAAAGATATCGCAGTTTCCGCATGTTAAACGCACTGTGGAGTTCTGAAAACACCAGAAAACGTGTTTTATGCATTCAATATCACGAAAACAGCGATTTCGGTGATTCGGCACACTTGTAACAGCAGGATAATGAAGATTATCACTGAAAATGCATATCTCAGCTGGAAACCCAACGAAACCGAAGATATCACAGTTTCCGCATGTCAAACGCACTGTGGAGTTCTGAAAACACCAGGAAACGTGTTTTTCGCATTCAATATCACGAAAACAGCGGTTTCGGTGATTCTGCACACTTGTAACAGCAGGATAATGAAGGTTATCACTGAAAATGCATATCTCAGTTGGAAACCCAACTATACCGAAGATATTTCTGTTTCCGCATGTCAAACGCACTGCGGAGTGCTGAAAACACCAGGACACGTGTTTTTCGCATTCAATAGCACGAAACCAGCGATTTCGGTGATTCTGCACACCTGTAAAAGCAGAATCATGAATTTATCACTGAAAATGCATATCTCAGCTGGAAACCCAAAGATACCAAAGATATCGCAGTTTCCGCATGTTAAACGCACTGTGGAGTTCTGAAAACACCAGGACACGTGTTTTTCGCATTCAATAGCACGAAACCAGCGATTTCGGCGATTCTGCACACCTGTAAAAGCAGAATCATGAATTTATCACTGAAAATGCATATCGCAGCTGGAAACCCAAAGATACCAAAGATATCGCAGTTTCCGCATGTCAAACTCACTGCGGAGTGCTGAAAACACCAGGAAACGTGTTTTTCGCATTCAATAGCACGAAAGCAGCGATTTCGGTGATTCTGCACACCTGTAAAAGCAGAATCATGAATTTATCACTGAAAATGCATATCTCAGCTGGAAACCCAACGAAATCGAGGATATCGCAGTTTCCGCATATCAAACGCACTGTGGAGTGCTGAAAACACCAGAAAACGTGTTTTATGCATTCAATATCACGAAAACAGCGGTTTCGGTGATTCTGCACACTTGTAACAGCAGGATAATGAAGGTTATCACTGAAAATGCATATCTCAGCTGGAAACCCAACTATACCGAAGATATTTCTGTTTCCGCATGTCAAACGCACTGCGGAGTGCTGAAAACACCAGGACACGTGTTTTTCGCATTCAATAGCACGAAACCAGCGATTTCGGTGATTCTGCACACCTGTAAAAGCAGAATCATGAATTTATCACTGAAAATGCATATCTCAGCTGGAAACCCAAAGATACCAAAGATATCGCAGTTTCCGCATGGTAAACGCACTGTGGAGTTCTGAAAACACCAGGAAACGTGTTTTTCGCATTCAATTGCACGAAAACAGCGATTTCGGTGATTCTGCACACTTGTAACAGCAGAATCATGAATTTATCACTGATAATGCATATCTCAGCTGGAAACCCAACGAAACCGAAGATAACGCAGTTTCCGTATGTTAAACGCACTGTGGAGTTCAGAAAACACCAGGAAACGTGTTTTTCGCATTCAATAGCACGAAAACAGCGATTTCGGTGATTCTGCACACTTGTAACAGCAGAATCATGAATTTATCACTGAAAATGCATAACTCAGCTGGAAACCCAACGAAACCGAAGATATCGCAGTTTCCGCAATTCAAACGCACTGTGGAGTGCTGAAAACACCAGAAAACGCGTTTTATGCATTCTATATCACGAAAACAGCGGTTTCGGTGATTCTGCACACTTGTAACAGCAGGATAATGAAGGTTATCACTGAAAATGCATATCTCAGCTGGAAACCCAACGAAACCGAAGATATTTCTGTTTCCCCATGTCAAACTCACTGCGGAGTGCTGAAAACACCAGGAAACGTGTTTTTCGCATTCAATAGCAAGAAACCAGCGATTTCGGTGATTCTGCACACCTGTAAAAGCAGAATCATGAATTTATCACTGAAAATGCATATCTCAGCTGGAAACCCAAAGATACCAAAGATATCAGAGTTTCCGCATGCCAAACGCACTGTGGAGTTCTGAAAACACCAGGAATCGTGTTTTTCGCATTCAATAGCACGAAAACAGCGATTTCGGTGATTCTGGACACTTGTAACAGCAGAATCATGAATTTATCTCTGAAAATACATATCTCCTCTGGAAACCCAACGAAACCGAAGATATCGCTGTTTCCGCATGTCAAACGCACTGTCGAGTGCTGAAAACACCAGAAAACGTGTTTTTCGCATTCAATAGCACGAAAACAGCGATTTCGGTGATTCTGCACACTTGTAACAGCAGGATAATGAAGATTATCACTGAAAATGCATATCTCAGCTGGAAACCAAACTATACCGAAGATATTTCAGTTTCCGCATGACAATCGCACGGCGGAGTGCTGAAAACACCAGGAAACGTGTTTTTCGCATTCAATAGCAAGAAACCAGCGATTTCGGTGATTCTGCACACCTGTAAAAGCAGAATCATGAATTTATCACTGAAAATGCATATCTCAGCTGGAAACCCAAAGATACCAAAGATATCACAGTTTCCGCATGCCAAACGCACTGTGGAGTTCTGAAAACACCAGGAATCGTGTTTTTCGCATTCAATAGCACGAAAACAGCGATTTCGGTGATTCTGCACACTTGTAACAGCAGAATCATGAATTTATCTCTGAAAATACATATCTCCTCTGGAAACCCAACGAAACCGAAGATATCGCAGTTTCCGCATGTCAAACGCACTGTGGAGTGCTGAAAACACCAGAAAACGTGTTTTATGCATTCAATAGCACGAAAACAGCGGTTTCGGTGAATCTGCACACTTGTAACAGCAGGATAATGAAGATTATCACTGAAAATGCATATCTTAGCTGGAAACCCAACGAAACCGAAGATATTTCTGTTTCCGCATGTCAAACTCACTGCAGAGCGCTGAAAACACCAGGATACGTGTTTTTCGCATTCAATAGCACGAAACCAGCGATTTCGGTGATTCTGCACACCTGTAAAAGCAGAATCATGAAGGTTATCACTGAAAATGCATATCTCAGCTGGAAACCCAACGAAACCGAAGATATCACAGTTTCCGCATGTCAAACGCACTGTGGAGTTCTGAAAACACAAGGAAACGTGTTTTTCGCATTCAATAGCACGAAAACAGCGATTTCGGTGATTCTGCACACCTGTAAAAGCAGAATCATGAATTAATCACTGAAAATGCATATCTCAGCTGGAAACACAAAGATACCAAAGATATCGCAGTTTCCGCATGGTAAACGCACTGTGGAGTTCTGAAAACACCAGGAAATGTGTTTTTCGCATTCAGTAGCACGAAACCAGCGATTTCGGTGATTCTGCACACCTGTAAAAGCAGAATCATGAATTTATCACTGAAAATGCATATCTCAGCTGGAAACACAAAGATACCAAACATATCGCAGTTTCCGCATGGTAAACGCACTGTGGAGTTCTGAAAACACCAGGAAACGTGTGTTTCGCATTCAATAGCACGAAAACAGCGATTTCGGTGATTCTGCACACTTGTAACAGCAGAATCATGAATTTATCACTGCAAATGCATATCTCAGCTGGAAACCCAACGAAACCGAGGATATTGCAGTTTCCGCATGTTAAACGCACTGTGGAGTTCTGAAAACACCAGGAAACGTGTTTTTTGAATTCAATAGCACGAAAACAGCGATTTCGGTGATTCTGCACACTTGTAACAGCAGAATCATGAATTTATCACTGAAAATGCATATCTCAGCTGGAAACCCAACGAAACCGAAGATATCGCAGTTTCCGCATGTCAAACGCACTGTCGAGTGCTGAAAACACCGGAAAACGTGTTTTTCGCATTCAATAGCACGAAAACAGCGATTTCGGTGAGTCTGCACACTTGTAACAGCAGGATAATGAAGACTATCACTGAAAATGCATATCTCAGCTGGAAACCCAACTATACCGAAGATATTTCTGTTTCCGCATGTCAAACTCACTGCGGAGTGCTGAAAACACCAGGAAATGTGTTTTTCGCATTCAATAGCACGAAAACAGCGATTTCGGTGATTCTGCACACCTGTAAAAGCAGAATCATGAATTTATCACTGAAAATGCATATCTCAGCAGGAAACCCAACGAAACCGAAGATATCGCAGTTTCCGCATTTCAAACGCACTGTGGAGTGCTGAAAACACCAGAAAACGCGTTTTATGCATTCTATATCACGAAAACAGCGGTTTCGGTGATTCTGCACACTTGTAACTGCAGGACAATGAAGGTTATCACAGAAAATGCATATCTCAGCTGGAAACCCAACGAAACCGAAGATATCACAGTTTCCGCATGTCAAACGCACTGTGGAGTTCTGAAAACACCAGGAAACGTGTTTTTGGCATTCAATAGCACGAAAACAGCGATTTCGGTGATTCTGCACACCTGTAAAAGCAGAATCATGAATTAATCACTGAAAATGCATATCTCAGCTGGAAACACAAAGATACCAAAGATATCGCAGTTTCCGCATGGTAAACGCACTGTGGAGTTCTGAAAACACCAGGAAACGTGTTTTATGCATTCAATATCACGAAAACAGCGGTTTCGGTGATTCTGCACACTTGTAACAGCAGGATAATGAAGGTTATCACTGAAAATGCATATCTCAGCTGGAAACCCAACTATACCGAAGATATTTCTGTTTCCGCATGTCAAACGCACTGCGGAGTGCTGAAAACACCAGGACACGTGTTTTTCGCATTCAATAGCACGAAACCAGCGATTTCGGTGATTCTGCACACCTGTAAAAGCAGAATCATGAATTTATCACTGAAAATGCATATCTCAGCTGGAAACCCAAAGATACCAAAGATATCGCAGTTTCCGCATGGTAAACGCACTGTGGAGATCTGAAAACACCAGGAAGCGTGTTTGTCGCATTCAATAGCACGAAAACAGCGATTTCGGTGATTCTGCACACTTGTAACAGCAGAATCATGAAATTATCACTGAAAATGCATATCTCAGCTGGAAACCCAACGAAACCGAAGATATTTCTGTTTCCCCATGTCAAACTCACTGCGGAGTGCTGAACACACCAGGAAACGTGTTTTTCGCATTCAATAGCAAGAAACCAGCGATTTCGGTGATTCTGCACACCTGTAAAAGCAGAATCATGAATTTATCACTGAAAATGCATATCTCAGCTGGAAACCCAAAGATACCAAAGATATCACAGTCTCCGCATGCCAAACGCACTGTGGAGTTCTGAAAACACCAGGAATCGTGTTTTTCGCATTCAATAGCACGAAAACAGCGATTTCGGTGATTCTGCACACTTGTAACAGCAGAATCATGAATTTATCTCTGAAAATACATATCTCCTTTGGAAACCCAACGAAACCGAAGATATCGCTGTTTCCGCATGTCAAACGCACTGTCGAGTGCTGAAAACACCAGAAAACGTGTTTTTCGCATTCAATAGCACGAAAACAGCGATTTCGGTGATTCTGCACACTTGTAACAGCAGGATAATGAAGATTATCACTGAAAATGCATATCTCAGCTGGAAACCAAACTATACCGAAGATATTTCAGTTTCCGCATGACAATCGCACTGCGGAGTGCTGAAAACACCAGGAAACGTGTTTTTCGCATTCAATAGCAAGAAACCAGCGATTTCGGTGATTCTGCACACCTGTAAAAGCAGAATCATGAATTTATCACTGAAAATGCATATCTCAGCTGGAAACCCAAAGATACCAAAGATATCACAGTTTCCGCATGCCAAACGCACTGTGGAGTTCTGAAAACACCAGGAATCGTGTTTTTCGCATTCAATAGCACGAAAACAGCGATTTCGGTGATTCTGCACACTTGTAACAGCAGAATCATGAATTTATCTCTGAAAATACATATCTCCTCTGGAAACCCAACGAAACCGAAGATATCGCAGTTTCCGCATGTCAAACGCACTGTGGAGTGCTGAAAACACCAGAAAACGTGTTTTATGCATTCAATAGCACGAAAACAGCGGTTTCGGTGAATCTGCACACTTGTAACAGCAGGATAATGAAGATTATCACTGAAAATGCATATCTTAGCTGGAAACCCAACGAAACCGAAGATATTTCTGTTTCCGCATGTCAAACTCACTGCGGAGTGCTGAAAACACCAGGATACGTGTTTTTCGCATTCAATAGCACGAAACCAGCGATTTCGGTGATTCTGCACTCCTGTAAAAGCAGAATCATGAAGGTTATCACTGAAAATGCATATCTCAGCTGGAAACCCAACGAAACCGAAGATATCACAGTTTCCGCATGTCAAACGCACTGTGGAGTTCTGAAAACACAAGGAAACGTGTTTTTCGCATTCAATAGCACGAAAACAGCGATTTCGGTGATTCTGCACACCTGTAAAAGCAGAATCATGAATTAATCACTGAAAATGCATATCTCAGCTGGAAACCCAACGAAACCGAGGATATTGCAGTTTCCGCATGTTAAACGCACTGTGGAGTTCTGAAAACACCAGGAAACGTGTTTTTTGAATTCAATAGCACGAAAACAGCGATTTCGGTGATTCTGCACACTTGTATCAGCAGAATCATGAATTTATCACTGAAAATGCATATCTCAGCTGGAAACACAAAGATACCAAACATATCGCAGTTTCCGCATGTTAAACGCACTGTGCAGTTCTGAAAACACCAGGAAACGTGTTTTTCGCATTCAATAGCACGAAAACAGCGATTTCGGTGATTCTGCACACTTGTAACAGCAGAATCATGAATTTATCACTGAAAATGCATATCTCAGCTGGAAACCCAACGAAACCGAGGATATTGCAGTTTCCGCATGTTAAACGCACTGTGGAGTTCTGAAAACACCAGGAAACGTGTTTTTTGAATTCAATAGCACGAAAACAGCGATTTCGGTGATTCTGCACACTTGTAACAGCAGAATCATGAATTTATCACTGAAAATGCATATCTCAGCTGGAAACCCAACGAAACCGAAGATATCGCTGTTTCCGCATGTCAAACGCACTGTCGAGTGCTGAAAACACCAGAAAACGTGTTTTTCGCATTCAATAGCACGAAACCAGCGATTTCGGTGATTCTGCACACTTGTAACAGCAGAATCATGAATTTATCACTGAAAATGCATATCTCAGCTGGAAACACAAAGGTACGAAAGATATCGCAGTTTCCGCATGTCAAACGCACTGTGGAGTGCTGAAAACACCAGAAAACGTGTTTTATGCATTCAATATCACGAAAACAGCGGTTTCGATGAATCTGCACACTTGTAACAGCAGGATAATGAAGATTAGAACTGAAAATGCATATCTCAGCTGGAAACCCAACGAAACCGAAGATAACGCAGTTTCCGTATGTTAAACGCACTGTGGAGTTCAGAAAACACCAGGAAACGTGTTTTTCGCATTCAATAGCACGAAAACAGCGATTTCGGTGATTCTGCACACTTGTAACAGCAGAATCATGAATTTATCACTGAAAATGCATAACTCAGCTGGAAACCCAACGAAACCGAAGATATCGCAGTTTCCGCATTTCAAACGCACTGTGGAGTGCTGAAAACACCAGAAAACGCGTTTTATGCATTCTATATCACGAAAACAGCGGTTTCGGTGATTCTGCACACTTGTAACAGCAGGATAATGAAGGTTATCACTGAAAATGCATATCTCACCTGGAAACCCAACGAAACCGAAGATATTTCTGTTTCCCCATGTCAAACTCACTGCGGAGTGCTGAAAACACCAGGAAACGTGTTTTTCGCATTCAATAGCAAGAAACCAGCGATTTCGGTGATTCTGCACACCTGTAAAAGCAGAATCATGAATTTATCACTGAAAATGCATATCTCAGCTGGAAACCCAAAGATACCAAAGATATCACAGTTTCCGCATGCCAAACGCACTGTGGAGTTCTGAAAACACCAGGAATCGTGTTTTTCGCATTCAATAGCACGAAAACAGCGATTTCGGTGATTCTGGACACTTGTAACTGCAGAATCATGAATTTATCTCTGAAAATACATATCTCCTCTGGAAACCCAACGAAACCGAAGATATCGCTGTTTCCGCATGTCAAACGCACTGTCGAGTGCTGAAAACACCAGAAAACGTGTTTTTCGCATTCAATAGCACGAAAACAGCGATTTCGGTGATTCTGCACACTTGTAACAGCAGGATAATGAAGATTATCACTGAAAATGCATATCTCAGCTGGAAACCAAACTATACCGAAGATATTTCAGTTTCCGCATGACAATCGCACGGCGGAGTGCTGAAAACACCAGGAAACGTGTTTTTCGCATTCAATAGCAAGAAACCAGCGATTTCGGTGATTCTGCACACCTGTAAAAGCAGAATCATGAATTTATCACTGAAAATGCATATCTCAGCTGGAAACCCAAAGATACCAAAGATATCACAGTTTCCGCATGCCAAACGCACTGTGGAGTTCTGAAAACACCAGGAATCGTGTTTTTCGCATTCAATAGCACGAAAACAGCGATTTCGGTGATTCTGCACACTTGTAACAGCAGAATCATGAATTTATCTCTGAAAATACATATCTCCTCTGGAAACCCAACGAAACCGAAGATATCGCAGTTTCCGCATGTCAAACGCACTGTGGAGTGCTGAAAACACCAGAAAACGTGTTTTATGCATTCAATAGCACGAAAACAGCGGTTTCGGTGAATCTGCACACTTGTAACAGCAGGATAATGAAGATTATCACTGAAAATGCATATCTTAGCTGGAAACCCAACGAAACCGAAGATATTTCTGTTTCCGCATGTCAAACTCACTGCGGAGTGCTGAAAACACCAGGATACGTGTTTTTCGCATTCAATAGCACGAAACCAGCGATTTCGGTGATTCTGCACTCCTGTAAAAGCAGAATCATGAAGGTTATCACTGAAAATGCATATCTCAGCTGGAAACCCAACGAAACCGAAGATATCACAGTTTCCGCATGTCAAACGCACTGTGGAGTTCTGAAAACACAAGGAAACGTGTTTTTCGCATTCAATAGCACGAAAACAGCGATTTCGGTGATTCTGCACACCTGTAAAAGCAGAATCATGAATTAATCACTGAAAATGCATATCTCAGCTGGAAACCCAACGAAACCGAGGATATTGCAGTTTCCGCATGTTAAACGCACTGTGGAGTTCTGAAAACACCAGGAAACGTGTTTTTTGAATTCAATAGCACGAAAACAGCGATTTCGGTGATTCTGCACACTTGTATCAGCAGAATCATGAATTTATCACTGAAAATGCATATCTCAGCTGGAAACACAAAGATACCAAACATATCGCAGTTTCCGCATGTTAAACGCACTGTGCAGTTCTGAAAACACCAGGAAACGTGTTTTTCGCATTCAATAGCACGAAAACAGCGATTTCGGTGATTCTGCACACTTGTAACAGCAGAATCATGAATTTATCACTGAAAATGCATATCTCAGCTGGAAACCCAACGAAACCGAGGATATTGCAGTTTCCGCATGTTAAACGCACTGTGGAGTTCTGAAAACACCAGGAAACGTGTTTTTTGAATTCAATAGCACGAAAACAGCGATTTCGGTGATTCTGCACACTTGTAACAGCAGAATCATGAATTTATCACTGAAAATGCATATCTCAGCTGGAAACCCAACGAAACCGAAGATATCGCTGTTTCCGCATGTCAAACGCACTGTCGAGTGCTGAAAACACCAGAAAACGTGTTTTTCGCATTCAATAGCACGAAACCAGCGATTTCGGTGATTCTGCACACTTGTAACAGCAGAATCATGAATTTATCACTGAAAATGCATATCTCAGCTGGAAACACAAAGGTACGAAAGATATCGCAGTTTCCGCATGTCAAACGCACTGTGGAGTGCTGAAAACACCAGAAAACGTGTTTTATGCATTCAATATCACGAAAACAGCGGTTTCGATGAATCTGCACACTTGTAACAGCAGGATAATGAAGATTAGAACTGAAAATGCATATCTCAGCTGGAAACCCAACGAAACCGAAGATAACGCAGTTTCCGTATGTTAAACGCACTGTGGAGTTCAGAAAACACCAGCAAACGTGTTTTTCGCATTCAATAGCACGAAAACAGCGATTTCGGTGATTCTGCACACTTGTAACAGCAGAATCATGAATTTATCACTGAAAATGCATAACTCAGCTGGAAACCCAACGAAACCGAAGATATCGCAGTTTCCGCATTTCAAACGCACTGTGGAGTGCTGAAAACACCAGAAAACGCGTTTTATGCATTCTATATCACGAAAACAGCGGTTTCGGTGATTCTGCACACTTGTAACAGCAGGATAATGAAGGTTATCACTGAAAATGCATATCTCACCTGGAAACCCAACGAAACCGAAGATATTTCTGTTTCCCCATGTCAAACTCACTGCGGAGTGCTGAAAACACCAGGAAACGTGTTTTTCGCATTCAATAGCAAGAAACCAGCGATTTCGGTGATTCTGCACACCTGTAAAAGCAGAATCATGAATTTATCACTGAAAATGCATATCTCAGCTGGAAACCCAAAGATACCAAAGATATCACAGTTTCCGCATGCCAAACGCACTGTGGAGTTCTGAAAACACCAGGAATCGTGTTTTTCGCATTCAATAGCACGAAAACAGCGATTTCGGTGATTCTGGACACTTGTAACAGCAGAATCATGAATTTATCTCTGAAAATACATATCTCCTCTGGAAACCCAACGAAACCGAAGATATCGCTGTTTCCGCATGTCAAACGCACTGTCGAGTGCTGAAAACACCAGAAAACGTGTTTTTCGCATTCAATAGCACGAAAACAGCGATTTCGGTGATTCTGCACACTTGTAACAGCAGGATAATGAAGATTATCACTGAAAATGCATATCTCAGCTGGAAACCAAACTATACCGAAGATATTTCAGTTTCCGCATGACAATCGCACGGCGGAGTGCTGAAAACACCAGGAAACGTGTTTTTCGCATTCAATAGCAAGAAACCAGCGATTTCGGTGATTCTGCACACCTGTAAAAGCAGAATCATGAATTTATCACTGAAAATGCATATCTCAGCTGGAAACCCAAAGATACCAAAGATATCACAGTTTCCGCATGCCAAACGCACTGTGGAGTTCTGAAAACACCAGGAATCGTGTTTTTCGCATTCAATAGCACGAAAACAGCGATTTCGGTGATTCTGCACACTTGTAACAGCAGAATCATGAATTTATCTCTGAAAATACATATCTCCTCTGGAAACCCAACGAAACCGAAGATATCGCTGTTTCCGCATGTCAAACGCACTGTCGAGTGCTGAAAACACCAGAAAACGTGTTTTTCGCATTCAATAGCACGAAAACAGCGATTTCGGTGATTCTGCACACTTGTAACAGCAGGATAATGAAGATTATCACTGAAAATGCATATCTCAGCTGGAAACCAAACTATACCGAAGATATTTCAGTTTCCGCATGACAATCGCACGGCGGAGTGCTGAAAACACCAGGAAACGTGTTTTTCGCATTCAATAGCAAGAAACCAGCGATTTCGGTGATTCTGCACACCTGTAAAAGCAGAATCATGAATTTATCACTGAAAATGCATATCTCAGCTGGAAACCCAAAGATACCAAAGATATCACAGTTTCCGCATGCCAAACGCACTGTGGAGTTCTGAAAACACCAGGAATCGTGTTTTTCGCATTCAATAGCACGAAAACAGCGATTTCGGTGATTCTGCACACTTGTAACAGCAGAATCATGAATTTATCTCTGAAAATACATATCTCCTCTGGAAACCCAACGAAACCGAAGATATCGCAGTTTCCGCATGTCAAACGCACTGTGGAGTGCTGAAAACACCAGAAAACGTGTTTTATGCATTCAATAGCACGAAAACAGCGGTTTCGGTGAATCTGCACACTTGTAACAGCAGGATAATGAAGATTATCACTGAAAATGCATATCTTAGCTGGAAACCCAACGAAACCGAAGATATTTCTGTTTCCGCATGCCAAACTCACTGCGGAGTGCTGAAAACACCAGGATACGTGTTTTTCGCATTCAATAGCACGAAACCAGCGATTTCGGTGATTCTGCACACCTGTAAAAGCAGAATCATGAAGGTTATCACTGAAAATGCATATCTCAGCTGGAAACCCAACGAAACCGAAGATATCACAGTTTCCGCATGTCAAACGCACTGTGGAGTTCTGAAAACACAAGGAAACGTGTTTTTCGCATTCAATAGCACGAAAACAGCGATTTCGGTGATTCTGCACACCTGTAAAAGCAGAATCATGAATTAATCACTGAAAATGCATATCTCAGCTGGAAACACAAAGATACCAAAGATATCGCAGTTTCCGCATGGTAAACGCACTGTGGAGTTCTGAAAACACCAGGAAATGTGTTTTTCGCATTCAGTAGCACGAAACCAGCGATTTCGGTGATTCTGCACACCTGTAAAAGCAGAATCATGAATTTATCACTGAAAATGCATATCTCAGCTGGAAACACAAAGATACCAAACATATCGCAGTTTCCGCATGGTAAACGCACTGCGGAGTGCTGAAAACACCAGGAAACGTGTTTTTCGCATTCAATAGCACGAAAACAGCGATTTCGGTGATTCTGCACACCTGTAAAAGCAGAATCATGAATTTATCACTGAAAATGCATATCTCAGCAGGAAACCCAACGAAACCGAAGATATCGCAGTTTCCGCATTTCAAACGCACTGTGGAGTGCTGAAAACACCAGAAAACGCGTTTTATGCATTCTATATCACGAAAACAGCGGTTTCGGTGATTCTGCACACTTGTAACAGCAGGACAATGAAGGTTATCACAGAAAATGCATATCTCAGCTGGAAACCCAACGAAACCGAAGATATCACAGTTTCCGCATGTCAAACGCACTGTGGAGTTCTGAAAACACCAGGAAACGTGTTTTTGGCATTCAATAGCACGAAAACAGCGATTTCGGTGATTCTGCACACCTGTAAAAGCAGAATCATGAATTAATCACTGAAAATGCATATCTCAGCTGGAAACACAAAGATACCAAAGATATCGCAGTTTCCGCATGGTAAACGCACTGTGGAGTTCTGAAAACACCAGGAAACGTGTTTTATGCATTCAATATCACGAAAACAGCGGTTTCGGTGATTCTGCACACTTGTAACAGCAGGATAATGAAGGTTATCACTGAAAAAGCATATCTCAGCTGGAAACCCAACTATACCGAAGATATTTCTGTTTCCGCATGTCAAACGCACTGCGGAGTGCTGAAAACACCAGGACACGTGTTTTTCGCATTCAATAGCACGAAACCAGCGATTTCGGTGATTCTGCACACCTGTAAAAGCAGAATCATGAATTTATCACTGAAAATGCATATCTCAGCTGGAAACCCAAAGATACCAAAGATATCGCAGTTTCCGCATGGTAAACGCACTGTGGAGATCTGAAAACACCAGGAAACGTGTTTGTCGCATTCAATAGCACGAAAACAGCGATTTCGGTGATTCTGCACACTTGTAACAGCAGAATCATGAAATTATCACTGAAAATGCATATCTCAGCTGGAAACCCAACGAAACCGAAGATATTTCTGTTTCCCCATGTCAAACTCACTGCGGAGTGCTGAAAACACCAGGAAACGTGTTTTTCGCATTCAATAGCAAGAAACCAGCGATTTCGGTGATTCTGCACACCTGTAAAAGCAGAATCATGAATTTATCACTGAAAATGCATATCTCAGCTGGAAACCCAAAGATACCAAAGATATCACAGTTTCCGCATGCCAAACGCACTGTGGAGTTCTGAAAACACCAGGAATCGTGTTTTTCGCATTCAATAGCACGAAAACAGCGATTTCGGTGATTCTGCACACTTGTAACAGCAGAATCATGAATTTATCTCTGAAAATACATATCTCCTTTGGAAACCCAACGAAACCGAAGATATCGCTGTTTCCGCATGTCAAACGCACTGTCGAGTGCTGAAAACACCAGAAAACGTGTTTTTCGCATTCAATAGCACGAAAACAGCGATTTCGGTGATTCTGCACACTTGTAACAGCAGGATAATGAAGATTATCACTGAAAATGCATATCTCAGCTGGAAACCAAACTATACCGAAGATATTTCAGTTTCCGCATGACAATCGCACTGCGGAGTGCTGAAAACACCAGGAAACGTGTTTTTCGCATTCAATAGCAAGAAACCAGCGATTTCGGTGATTCTGCACACCTGTAAAAGCAGAATCATGAATTTATCACTGAAAATGCATATCTCAGCTGGAAACCCATAGATACCAAAGATATCACAGTTTCCGCATGCCAAACGCACTGTGGAGTTCTGAAAACACCAGGAATCGTGTTTTTCGCATTCAATAGCACGAAAACAGCGATTTCGGTGATTCTGCACACTTGTAACAGCAGAATCATGAATTTATCTCTGAACATACATATCTCCTCTGGAAACCCAACGAAACCGAAGATATCGCAGTTTCCGCATGTCAAACGCACTGTGGAGTGCTGAAAACACCAGAAAACGTGTTTTATGCATTCAATAGCACGAAAACAGCGGTTTCGGTGAATCTGCACACTTGTAACAGCAGGATAATGAAGATTATCACTGAAAATGCATATCTTAGCTGGAAACCCAACGAAACCGAAGATATTTCTGTTTCCGCATGTCAAACTCACTGCGGAGTGCTGAAAACACCAGGATACGTGTTTTTCGCATTCAATAGCACGAAACCAGCGATTTCGGTGATTCTGCACTCCTGTAAAAGCAGAATCATGAAGGTTATCACTGAAAATGCATATCTCAGCTGGAAACCCAACGAAACCGAAGATATCACAGTTTCCGCATGTCAAACGCACTGTGGAGTTCTGAAAACACAAGGAAACGTGTTTTTCGCATTCAATAGCACGAAAACAGCGATTTCGGTGATTCTGCACACCTGTAAAAGCAGAATCATGAATTAATCACTGAAAATGCATATCTCAGCTGGAAACCCAACGAAACCGAGGATATTGCAGTTTCCGCATGTTAAACGCACTGTGGAGTTCTGAAAACACCAGGAAACGTGTTTTTTGAATTCAATAGCACGAAAACAGCGATTTCGGTGATTCTGCACACTTGTAACAGCAGAATCATGAATTTATCACTGAAAATGCATATCTCAGCTGGAAACACAAAGATACCAAACATATCGCAGTTTCCGCATGTTAAACGCACTGTGCAGTTCTGAAAACACCAGGAAACGTGTTTTTCGCATTCAATAGCACGAAAACAGCGATTTCGGTGATTCTGCACACTTGTAACAGCAGAATCATGAATTTATCACTGAAAATGCATATCTCAGCTGGAAACCCAACGAAACCGAGGATATTGCAGTTTCCGCATGTTAAACGCACTGTGGAGTTCTGAAAACACCAGGAAACGTGTTTTTTGAATTCAATAGCACGAAAACAGCGATTTCGGTGATTCTGCACACTTGTAACAGCAGAATCATGAATTTATCACTGAAAATGCATATCTCAGCTGGAAACCCAACGAAACCGAAGATATCGCTGTTTCCGCATGTCAAACGCACTGTCGAGTGCTGAAAACACCAGAAAACGTGTTTTTCGCATTCAATAGCACGAAACCAGCGATTTCGGTGATTCTGCACACTTGTAACAGCAGAATCATGAATTTATCACTGAAAATGCATATCTCAGCTGGAAACACAAAGGTACGAAAGATATCGCAGTTTCCGCATGTCAAACGCACTGTGGAGTGCTGAAAACACCAGAAAACGTGTTTTATGCATTCAATATCACGAAAACAGCGGTTTCGATGAATCTGCACACTTGTAACAGCAGGATAATGAAGATTAGAACTGAAAATGCATATCTCAGCTGGAAACCCAACGAAACCGAAGATATCGCAGTTTCCGCATGTCAAACGCACTGTGGAGTGCTGAAAACACCAGAAAACGTGTTTTTTGCATTCAATATCACGAAAACAGCGGTTTCGGTGATTCTGCACACTTGTAACAGCAGGATAATGAAGGTAATCACTGAAAATGTATATCTCAGCTGGAAACCCAACGAAACCGAAGATATCACAGTTTCCGCATGTCAAACGCACTGTGGAGTTCTGAAAACACCAGGAAACGTGTTTTTCGCATTCAATAGCACGAAAACAGCGATTTCGGTGATTCTGCACACTTGTAACAGCAGAATCATGAATTTATCACTGAAAATGCATAATTCAGCTGGAAACCCAACGAAACCGAAGATATCGCAGTTTCCGCATGTCAAACGCACTGTGGAGTGCTGAAAACACCAGGAAACATGTTTTTCGCATTCAATAGCACGAAACCAGCGATTTCGGTGATTCTGCACACCTGTAAAAGCAGAATCATGAATTTATCACTGAAAATGCATAATTCAGCTGGAAACCCAACGAAACCGAAGATATCGCAGTTTCCGCATGTCAAACGCACTGTGGAGTGCTGAAAACACCAGGAAACATGTTTTTCGCATTCAATAGCACGAAACCAGCGATTTCGGTGATTCTGCACACCTGTAAAAGCAGAATCATGAATTTATCACTGAAAATGCATATCTCAGCTGGAAACCCAACGAAACCGAAGATATCACAGTTTCCGCATGTCAAACGCACTGTGGAGTGCTGAAAACACCAGGAAACGTGTTTTTCGCATTCAATAGCACGAAAACAGCGGTTTCGGTGATTCTGCACACCTGTAAAAGCAGAATCATGAATTTATCACTGAAAATGCATATCTCAGCTGGAAACACAAAGGTACGAAAGATATCGCAGTTTCCGCATGTCAAACGCACTGTGGAGTGCTGATAACACCAGAAAACGTGTTTTATGCATTCAATATCACGAAAACAGCGGTTTCGGTGATTCTGCACACTTGTAACAGCAGGATAATGCAGATTATCACAGAAAATGCATATCTCAGCTGGAAACCCAACGAAACCGAAGATATCGCAGTTTCCGCATGTCAAACGCACTGTGGAGTGCTGAAAACACCAGAAAACGTGTTTTATGCATTCAATATCACGAAAACAGCGGTTTCGATGAATCTGCACACTTGTAACAGCAGGATAATGAAGATTAGAACTGAAAATGCATATCTCAGCTGGAAACCCAACGAAACCGAAGATATCGCAGTTTCCGCATGTCAAACGCACTGTGGAGTGCTGAAAACACCAGAAAACGTGTTTTTTGCATTCAATATCACGAAAACAGCGGTTTCGGTGATTCTGCACACTTGTAACAGCAGGATAATGAAGGTAATCACTGAAAATGTATATCTCAGCTGGAAACCCAACGAAACCGAAGATATCACAGTTTCCGCATGTCAAACGCACTGTGGAGTTCTGAAAACACCAGGAAACGTGTTTTTCGCATTCAATAGCACGAAAACAGCGATTTCGGTGATTCTGCACACTTGTAACAGCAGAATCATGAATTTATCACTGAAAATGCATAATTCAGCTGGAAACCCAACGAAACCGAAGATATCGCAGTTTCCGCATGTCAAACGCACTGTGGAGTGCTGAAAACACCAGGAAACATGTTTTTCGCATTCAATAGCACGAAACCAGCGATTTCGGTGATTCTGCACACCTGTAAAAGCAGAATCATGAATTTATCACTGAAAATGCATATCTCAGCTGGAAACCCAACGAAACCGAAGATATCACAGTTTCCGCATGTCAAACGCACTGTGGAGTTCTGAAAACACCAGGAAACGTGTTTTTCGCATTCAATAGCACGAAAACAGCGGTTTCGGTGATTCTGCACACTTGTAACAGCAGGATAATGAAGGTAATCACTGAAAATGTATATCTCAGCTGGAAACCCAACGAAACCGAAGATATCACAGTTTCCGCATGTCAAACGCACTGTGGAGTTCTGAAAACACCAGGAAACGTGTTTTTCGCATTCAATAGCACGAAAACAGCGATTTCGGTGATTCTGCACACTTGTAACAGCAGAATCATGAATTTATCACTGAAAATGCATAACTCAGCTGGAAACCCAACTATACCGAAGATATTTCTGTTTCCGCATGTCAAACTCACTGCGGAGTGCTGACAACACCAGGAAACGTGTTTTTCGCATTCAATAGCACGAAAACAGTGATTTCGGTGATTCTGCACACCTGTAAAAGCAGAATCATGAATTTATCACTGAAAACGCATATCTCAACAGGAAACCCAAAGACACCAAAGATATCGCAGTTTCCGCATGTTAAACATACTGTGGAGTTCTGAAAACACCAGGAAACGTGTTTTTCGAATTCAATACCACGAAAACAGCGGTTTCGGTGATTCTGCACACTTGTAACAGCAGAATCATGAATTTATCACTGAAAATGCATATCTCAGCTGGAAACCCAACGAAACCGAAGATATCGCAGTTTCCGCATGTCAAACGCACTGTGGAGTGCTGAAAACACCAGAAAGCGCGTTTTATGCATTCTATATCACGAAAACAGCGGTTTCGGTGATTCTGCACACTTGTAACAGCAGGATAATGAAGGTTATCACTGAAAATGCATATCTCAGCTGGAAACCCAACGAAACCGAAGATATCACAGTTTCCGCATGTCAAACGCACTGTGGAGTTCTGAAAACACCAGGAAACGTGTTTTTCGCATTCAATAGCACGAAAACAGCGTTTAAGGTGATTCTGCACACTTGTAACAGCAGAATTATGAATTTATCACTGAAAATGCATAACTCAGCTGGAAAACCAACGAAACCGAAGATATCGCAGTTTCCGCATGTCAAACGCACTATGGAGTGCTGAAAACACCAGAAAACGTGTTTTATGCATTCAATATCACGAAAACAGCGGTTTCGGCGATTCTGCACACTTGTAACACCAGGATAATGAAGGTTATCACTGAAAATGCATATCTCAGCTGGAAACCCAACTATACCGAAGATATTTCTGTTTCCGCATGTCAAACTCACTGCGGAGTGCTGACAACACCAGGAAACGTGTTTTTCGCATTCAATAGCACGAAAACAGTGATTTCGGTGATTCTGCACACCTGTAAAAGCAGAATCATGAATTTATCACTGAAAACGCATATCTCAACAGGAAACCCAAAGACACCAAACATATCGCAGTTTCCGCATGTTAAACATACTGTGGAGTTCTGAAAACACCAGGAAACGTGTTTTTCGAATTCAATAGCACGAAAACAGCGGTTTCGGTGATTCTGCACACTTGTAACAGCAGAATCATGAATTTATCACTGAAAATGCATATCTCAGCTGGAAACCCAACGAAACCGAAGATATCGCAGTTTCCGCATGTTAAACGCACTGACGAGTGCAGAAAACTCCAGAAAACGTGTTTTTCGCATTCAATAGCACGATAACAGCGATTTCGGTGATTCGGCACACTTGTAACAGCAGGATAATTAAGATTATCACTGAAAATGCATATCTCAGCTGGAAACCCAACGAAACCGAAGATATCAGAGTTTCCGCATGTCAAACGCACTGTGGAGTTCTGAAAACACCAGGAAACGTGTTTTTCGCATTCAATAGCACGAAAACAGCGATTTCGGTGATTCTGCACACTTGTAACAGCAGGATAATGAAGGTTATCACTGAAAATGCATATCTCAGCTGGAAACCCAACTATACCGAAGATATTTCTGTTTCCGCACGTCAAACTCACTGCGGAGTGCAGAAAACACCAGGAAACGTGCTTTTCGCATTCAATAGCACGAAAACAGCGATTTCGGTGATTCAGCACACCTGTAAAAGCAGAATCATGAATTTATCACTGAAAATGCATATCTCAGCTGGAAACACAAAGGTACGAAAGATATCGCAGTTTCCGCATGTCAAACGCACTGTGGAGTGCTGATAACACCAGAAAACGTGTTTTATGCATTCAATATCACGAAAACAGCGGTTTCGGTGATTCTGCACACTTGTAACAGCAGGATAATGAAGATTATCACAGAAAATGCATATCTCAGCTGGAAACCCAACGAAACCGAAGATATCGCAGTTTCCGCATGTCAAACGCACTGTGGAGTGCTGAAAACACCAGAAAACGTGTTTTATGCATTCAATATCACGAAAACAGCGGTTTCGATGAATCTGCACACTTGTAACAGCAGGATAATGAAGATTAGAACTGAAAATGCATATCTCAGCTGGAAACCCAACGAAACCGAAGATATCGCAGTTTCCGCATGTCAAACGCACTGTGGAGTGCTGAAAACACCAGAAAACGTGTTTTTTGCATTCAATATCACGAAAACAGCGGTTTCGGTGATTCTGCACACTTGTAACAGCAGGATAATGAAGGTAATCACTGAAAATGTATATCTCAGCTGGAAACCCAACGAAACCGAAGATATCACAGTTTCCGCATGTCAAACGCACTGTGGAGTTCTGAAAACACCAGGAAACGTGTTTTTCGCATTCAATAGCACGAAAACAGCGATTTCGGTGATTCTGCACACTTGTAACAGCAGAATCATGAATTTATCACTGAAAATGCATAACTCAGCTGGAAACCCAACTATACCGAAGATATTTCTGTTTCCGCATGTCAAACTCACTGCGGAGTGCTGACAACACCAGGAAACGTGTTTTTCGCATTCAATAGCACGAAAACAGTGATTTCGGTGATTCTGCACACCTGTAAAAGCAGAATCATGAATTTATCACTGAAAACGCATATCTCAACAGGAAACCCAAAGACACCAAAGATATCGCAGTTTCCGCATGTTAAACATACTGTGGAGTTCTGAAAACACCAGGAAACGTGTTTTTCGAATTCAATACCACGAAAACAGCGGTTTCGGTGATTCTGCACACTTGTAACAGCAGAATCATGAATTTATCACTGAAAATGCATATCTCAGCTGGAAACCCAACGAAACCGAAGATATCGCAGTTTCCGCATGTCAAACGCACTGTGGAGTGCTGAAAACACCAGAAAGCGCGTTTTATGCATTCTATATCACGAAAACAGCGGTTTCGGTGATTCTGCACACTTGTAACAGCAGGATAATGAAGGTTATCACTGAAAATGCATATCTCAGCTGGAAACCCAACGAAACCGAAGATATCACAGTTTCCGCATGTCAAACGCACTGTGGAGTTCTGAAAACACCAGGAAACGTGTTTTTCGCATTCAATAGCACGAAAACAGCGTTTAAGGTGATTCTGCACACTTGTAACAGCAGAATTATGAATTTATCACTGAAAATGCATAACTCAGCTGGAAAACCAACGAAACCGAAGATATCGCAGTTTCCGCATGTCAAACGCACTATGGAGTGCTGAAAACACCAGAAAACGTGTTTTATGCATTCAATATCACGAAAACAGCGGTTTCGGCGATTCTGCACACTTGTAACACCAGGATAATGAAGGTTATCACTGAAAATGCATATCTCAGCTGGAAACCCAACTATACCGAAGATATTTCTGTTTCCGCATGTCAAACTCACTGCGGAGTGCTGACAACACCAGGAAACGTGTTTTTCGCATTCAATAGCACGAAAACAGTGATTTCGGTGATTCTGCACACCTGTAAAAGCAGAATCATGAATTTATCACTGAAAACGCATATCTCAACAGGAAACCCAAAGACACCAAACATATCGCAGTTTCCGCATGTTAAACATACTGTGGAGTTCTGAAAACACCAGGAAACGTGTTTTTCGAATTCAATAGCACGAAAACAGCGGTTTCGGTGATTCTGCACACTTGTAACAGCAGAATCATGAATTTATCACTGAAAATGCATATCTCAGCTGGAAACCCAACGAAACCGAAGATATCGCAGTTTCCGCATGTTAAACGCACTGACGAGTGCAGAAAACTCCAGAAAACGTGTTTTTCGCATTCAATAGCACGATAACAGCGATTTCGGTGATTCGGCACACTTGTAACAGCAGGATAATTAAGATTATCACTGAAAATGCATATCTCAGCTGGAAACCCAACGAAACCGAAGATATCAGAGTTTCCGCATGTCAAACGCACTGTGGAGTTCTGAAAACACCAGGAAACGTGTTTTTCGCATTCAATAGCACGAAAACAGCGATTTCGGTGATTCTGCACACTTGTAACAGCAGGATAATGAAGGTTATCACTGAAAATGCATATCTCAGCTGGAAACCCAACTATACCGAAGATATTTCTGTTTCCGCACGTCAAACTCACTGCGGAGTGCAGAAAACACCAGGAAACGTGCTTTTCGCATTCAATAGCACGAAAACAGCGATTTCGGTGATTCAGCACACCTGCAAAAGCAGAATCATGAATTTATCACTGAAAATGCATATCTCAGCTGGAAACACAAAGGTACGAAAGATATCGCAGTTTCCGCATGTCAAACGCACTGTGGAGTGCTGATAACACCAGAAAACGTGTTTTATGCATTCAATATCACGAAAACAGCGGTTTCGGTGATTCTGCACACTTGTAACAGCAGGATAATGAAGATTATCACAGAAAATGCATATCTCAGCTGGAAACCCAACGAAACCGAAGATATCGCAGTTTCCGCATGTCAAACGCACTGTGGAGTGCTGAAAACACCAGAAAACGTGTTTTATGCATTCAATATCACGAAAACAGCGGTTTCGATGAATCTGCACACTTGTAACAGCAGGATAATGAAGATTAGAACTGAAAATGCATATCTCAGCTGGAAACCCAACGAAACCGAAGATATCGCAGTTTCCGCATGTCAAACGCACTGTGGAGTGCTGAAAACACCAGAAAACGTGTTTTTTGCATTCAATAGCACGAAAACAGCGGTTTCGGTGATTCTGCACACTTGTAACAGCAGGATAATGAAGGTAATCACTGAAAATGTATATCTCAGCTGGAAACCCAACGAAACCGAAGATATCACAGTTTCCGCATGTCAAACGCACTGTGGAGTTCTGAAAACACCAGGAAACGTGTTTTTCGCATTCAATAGCACGAAAACAGCGATTTCGGTGATTCTGCACACTTGTAACAATAGAATCATGAATTTATCACTGAAAATGCATAACTCAGCTGGAAACCCAACTATACCGAAGATATTTCTGTTTCCGCATGTCAAACTCACTGCGGAGTGCTGACAACACCAGGAAACGTGTTTTTCGCATTCAATAGCACGAAAACAGTGATTTCGGTGATTCTCTACACCTGTAAAAGCAGAATCATGAATTTATCACTGAAAACGCATATCTCAACAGGAAACCCAAAGACACCAAAGATATCGCAGTTTCCGCATGTTAAACATACTGTGGAGTTCTGAAAACACCAGGAAACGTGTTTTTCGAATTCAATACCACGAAAACAGCGGTTTCGGTGATTCTGCACACTTGTAACAGCAGAATCATGAATTTATCACTGAAAATGCATATCTCAGCTGGAAACCCAACGAAACCGAAGATATCGCAGTTTCCGCATGTCAAACGCACTGTGGAGTGCTGAAAACACCAGAAAGCGCGTTTTATGCATTCTATATCACGAAAACAGCGGTTTCGGTGATTCTGCACACTTGTAACAGCATGATAATGAAGGTTATCACTGAAAATGCATATCTCAGCTGGAAACCCAACGAAACCGAAGATATCACAGTTTCCGCATGTCAAACGCACTGTGGAGTTCTGAAAACACCAGGAAACGTGTTTTTCGCATTCAATAGCACGAAAACAGCGTTTAAGGTGATTCTGCACACTTGTAACAGCAGAATTATGAATTTATCACTGAAAATGCATAACTCAGCTGGAAAACCAACGAAACCGAAGATATCGCAGTTTCCGCATGTCAAACGCACTATGGAGTGCTGAAAACACCAGAAAACGTGTTTTATGCATTCAATATCACGAAAACAGCGGTTTCGGCGATTCTGCACACTTGTAACACCAGGATAATGAAGGTTATCACTGAAAATGCATATCTCAGCTGGAAACCCAACTATACCGAAGATATTTCTGTTTCCGCATGTCAAACTCACTGCGGAGTGCTGACAACACCAGGAAACGTGTTTTTCGCATTCAATAGCACGAAAACAGTGATTTCGGTGATTCTGCACACCTGTAAAAGCAGAATCATGAATTTATCACTGAAAACGCATATCTCAACAGGAAACCCAAAGACACCAAACATATCGCAGTTTCCGCATGTTAAACATACTGTGGAGTTCTGAAAACACCAGGAAACGTGTTTTTCGAATTCAATAGCACGAAAACAGCGGTTTCGGTGATTCTGCACACTTGTAACAGCAGAATCATGAATTTATCACTGAAAATGCATATCTCAGCTGGAAACCCAACGAAACCGAAGATATCGCAGTTTCCGCATGTTAAACGCACTGACGAGTGCAGAAAACTCCAGAAAACGTGTTTTTCGCATTCAATAGCACGATAACAGCGATTTCGGTGATTCGGCACACTTGTAACAGCAGGATAATTAAGATTATCACTGAAAATGCATATCTCAGCTGGAAACCCAACGAAACCGAAGATATCAGAGTTTCCGCATGTCAAACGCACTGTGGAGTTCTGAAAACACCAGGAAACGTGTTTTTCGCATTCAATAGCACGAAAACAGCGATTTCGGTGATTCTGCACACTTGTAACAGCAGGATAATGAAGGTTATCACTGAAAATGCATATCTCAGCTGGAAACCCAACTATACCGAAGATATTTCTGTTTCCGCACGTCAAACTCACTGCGGAGTGCAGAAAACACCAGGAAACGTGCTTTTCGCATTCAATAGCACGAAAACAGCGATTTCGGTGATTCTGCACACCTGTAAAAGCAGAATCATGAATTTATCACTGAAAACGCATATCTCAGCAGGAAACCCAAAGACACCAAAGATATCGCAGTTTCCGCATGTTAAACATACTGTGGAGTTCTGAAAACACCAGGAAACGTGTTTTTCGAATTCAATAGCACGAAAACAGCGGTTTCGGAGATTCTGCACACTTGTAACAGCAGAATCATGAATTTATCACTGAAAATGCATATCTCAGCTGGAAACCCAACGAAACCGAAGATATCGCAGTTTCCGCATGTCAAACGCACTGACGAGTGCAGAAAACTCCAGAAAACGTGTTTTTCGCATTGAACAGCACGAAAACAGCGATTTCGGTGATTCGGCACACTTGTAACAGCAGGATAATGAAGATTATCACTGAAAATGCATATCTCAGCTGGAAACCCAACGAAACCGAAGATATCACAGTTTCCGCATGCCAAACGCACTGTGGAGTTCTGAAAACACCAGGAATCGTGTTTTTCGCATTCAATAGCACGAAAACAGCGATTTCTGTGATTCTGCACACTTGTAACAGCAGAATCATGAATTTATCTCTGAAAATACATATCTCCTCTGGAAACCCAACGAAACCGAAGATATCGCTGTTTCCGCATGTCAAACGCACTGTGGAGTGCTGAAAACACCAGAAAACGTGTTTTATGCATTCAATATCACGAAAACAGCGGTTTCGGTGATTCTGCACACTTGTAACAGCAGGATAATGAAGATTATCACTGAAAATGCATATCTCAGCTGGAAACCCAACTATACCGAAGATATTTCTGTTTCCGCATGTCAAACGCACTGCGGAGTGCTGAAAACACCAGGAAACGTGTTTTTCGCATTCAATAGCACGAAACCAGCCATTTCGGTGATTCTGCACACTTGTAACAGCAGAATCATGAATTATTCACTGAAAATGCATATCTCAGCTGGAAACCCAACGAAACCGAAGATATCGCACTTTCCGCATGTCAAACGCACTGTGGAGTTCTGAAAACACCAGGAAACGTGTTTTTCGCATTCAGTAGCACGAAAACAGCGATTTCGGTGATTCTGCAGACTTGTAACAACGGGATCATGTAGATTATCACTGAAAATGCATATCTCAGCTGGAAACCCAACGAAACCGAAGATATCACAGTTTCCGCATGTGAAACCCACTGTGCAGTTCTGAAAACACCAGAAAACGTGTTTTATGCATTCAATATCACGAAAACAGCGGTTTCGGTGATTCTGCACACTTGTAACAGCAGGATAATGAAGATTATCACTGAAAATGCATATCTCAGCTGGAAACCCAACTATACCGAAGATATTTCTGTTTCCGCATGTCAAACGCACTGCGGAATGCTGAAAACACCAGGAAACGTGTTTTTCGCATTCAATAGCACGAAACCAGCCATTTCTGTGATTCTGCACACTTGTAACAGCAGAATCATGAATTTATCACTGAAAATGCATATCTCAGCTGGAAACCCAACGAAACCGAAGATATCGCAGTTTCCGCATGCCAAACGCACTGCGGAGTGCTGAAAACACCAGGAAACGTGTTTTTCGCATTAAATAGCACAAAACCAGCGATTTCGGTGATTCTGCATACCTGTAAAAGCAGAATCATGAATTTATCTCTGAAAATGCATATCTCAGCTGGAAACCCAAAGATACCAAAGATATCGCAGTTTCCGCATGTCATACGCACTGTGGAGTTCTGAAAACACCAGGAAACGTGTTTTTCGCAATCAGTAGCACGAAAACAGCGATTTCGGTGATTCTGCACACTTGTAACAACGGGATCATGTAGATTATCACTGAAAATGCATATCTCAGCTGGAAACCCAACGAAACCGAAGATATCGCAGTTTCCGCATGTCAAACGCACTGTGGAGTGCTGAAAACACCAGAAAACGTGTTTTATGCATTCAATATCACAAAAACAGCGGTTTCGGTGATTCTGCACACTTGTAACAGCAGGATAATGAAGATTATCACTGAAAATGCATATCTCAGCTGGAGACCCAACTATACCGAAGATATTTCTGTTTCCGCATGTCAAACGCACTGCGGAGTGCTGAAAACACCAGGAAACGTGTTTTTCGCATTCAATAGCACGAAAACAGCAATTTGGGTGTTTCTGCACACCTGTAACAGCAGAATCATGAATTTATCACTGAAAATGCATATCTCAGCTGGAAACCCAAAGATACCAAAGATATCGCTGTTTCCGCATGTCAAACGCACTGTGGAGTTCTGAAAACACCAGGAAACGTGTTTTTCGCATTCAGTAGCACGAAAACACCGATTTCGGTGATTCTGCACACTTGTAACAACGGGATCATGTAGATTATCACTGAAAATGCATATCTCAGCTGGAAACCCAACGAAACCGAAGATATCGCAGTTTCCGCATGTCAAACGCACTGTGGAGTGCTGAAAACACCAGAAAATGTGTTTCATGCATTCAATATCACGAAAACAGCGGTTTCGGTGATTCTGCACACTTGTAACAGCAGGATAATGAAGATTATCACTGAAAATGCATATCTCAGCTGCAAACCCAACTATACCGAAGATATTTCTGTTTCCGCATGTCAAACGCACTGCGGAGTGCTGAAAACACCAGGAAACGTGTTTTTCGCATTCAATAGCACGAAAACAGCAATTTGGGTGTTTCTGCACACCTGTAACAGCAGAATCATGAATTTATCACTGAAAATGCATTTCTCAGCTGAAAACCCAAAGATACCAAAGATATCGCTGCTTCCGCATGTCAAACGCACTGTGGAGTTCTGAAAACACCAGGAAACGTGTTTTTCGCATTCAGTAGCACGAAAACAGCGATTTCGGTGATTCTGCACACTTGTAACGACGGGATCATGTAGATTATCACAGAAAATGCATATCTCAGCTGGAAACCCAACTATACCGACGATATTTGTGTTTCCGCATGCCAACGCACTGCGGAGTGCTGAAAACACCAGGAGACGTGTTTTTCGCATTCAGTAGCACGAAAACAGCGATTTCGGTGATTCTGCACACTTGTAACGACGGGATCATGAATTTATCTCTGAAAATACATATCTCCTCTGGAAACCCAACGAAACCGAAGATATCGCTGTTTCCGCATGTCAAACGCACTGTGGAGTGCTGAAAACACCAGAAAACGTGTTTTATGCATTCAATATCACGAAAACAGCAATTTCGGTGATTCTGCATACCTGTAAAAGCAGAATCATGAATTTATCTCTGAAAATGCATATCTCAGCTGGAAACCCAAAGATACCAAAGATATCGCAGTTTCCGCATGTCATACGCACTGTGGAGTTCTGAAAACACCAGGAAACGTGTTTTTCGCAATCAGTAGCACGAAAACAGCGATTTCGGTGATTCTGCACACTTGTAACAACGGGATCATGTAGATTATCACTGAAAATGCATATCTCAGCTGGAAACCCAACGAAACCGAAGATATCGCAGTTTCCGCATGTCAAACGCACTGTGGAGTGCTGAAAACACCAGAAAACGTGTTTTATGCATTCAATATCACGAAAACAGCGGTTTCGGTGATTCTGCACAGTTGTAACAGCAGGATAATGAAGATTATCACTGAAAATGCATATCTCAGCTGGAAACCCAACTATACCGAAGATATTTCTGTTTCCGCATGTCAAACGCACTGCAGTGTGCTGAAAACACCAGGAAACGTGTTTCATGCATTCAATATCACGAAAACAGCGGTTTCGGTGATTCTGCTCGCTTGTAACAGCAGGATAATGAAGACTATCACTGACAATGCATATCTCAGCTGGAAACCCAACTATACCGAAGATATTTCTGTTTCCGCATGTCAAACGCACTGCGGAGTGCTGAAAACACCAGGAAACGTGTTTTTCGCATTCAATAGCACGAAAACAGCGATTTCGGTGATTCTGCACACGTGTAACAACGGGATCATGTAGATTATCACTGAAAATGCATATCTCAGCTGGAAACCCAACGAAACCGAAGATATCGCAGTTTCCGCATGTCAAACTCACTGTGGAGTGCTGAACACACCAGAAAACGTGTTTCATGCATTCAATATCACGAAAACAGCGGTTTCGGTGATTCTGCTCACTTGTAACAGCAGGATAATGAAGACTATCACTGACAATGCATATCTCAGCAGGAAACCCAACTATACCGAAGATATTTCTGTTTCCGCATGTCAAACGCACTGCGGAGTGCTGAAAACACCAGGAAACGTGTTTTTCGCATTCAATAGCACGATACCAGCGATTTCGGTGATTCTGCACACCTGTAAAAGCAGAATCATGAATTTATCACTGAAAATGCATATCTCAGCTGGAAACCCAAAGATACCAAAGATATCGCAGTTTTCGCATGTCAAACGCACTGTGGAGTTCTGAAAACACTAGGAAACTTGTTTTTCGCATTCAATAGCACGAAAACACGGATTTCGGTGATTCTGCAAACTTGAAACTGCAGAATCATGAATTTATCACTGAAAATGCATATCTCAGCTGGAAACCCAACGAAACCGAAGATATCACAGTTTCCGCATGTCAAACGCAATGTGGAGTGCTGAAAACACCAGGAAACGTGTTTTTCGCATTCAATAGCACGAATCAAGCGATTTCGATGATTCTGCACACCTGTAAAAGCAGAATCATGAATTTATCACTGAAAATGCATATCTCAGCTGGAAACCCAAAGATACCAAAGATATCGCAGTTTCCGCATGTCAAACGCACTGTGGAGTTATGGAAACACCAGGAAACGTGTTTTTCGCATTCAGTAGCACGAAAACAGCGATTTCGGTGATTCTGCACACTTGTAACAACGGGATCATGTAGATTATCACTGAAAATGCATATCTCAGCTGGAAAACCAACGAAACCGAAGATACCGCAGTTTCCGCATGTCAAACGCACTGTGGAGTGCTGAAAACACCAGAAAACGTGTTTGATGCATTCAATATCACGAAAACAGCGGTTTCGGTGATTCTGCTCACTTGTAACAGCAGGATAATGAAGACTATCACTGACAATGCATATCTCAGCTGGAAACCCAACTATACCGAAGATATTTCTGTTTCCGCATGTCAAACGCACTGCGGAGTGCTGAAAACACCAGGAAACGTGTTTTTCGCATTCAATAGCACGAAAACAGCGATTTCGGTGATTCTGCACACTTGTAACAACGGGATCATGTAGATTATCACTGAAAATGCATATCTCAGCTGGAAACCCAACTATACCGAAGATATTTCTGTTTCCGCATGTCAAACGCACTGCGGAGTGCTGAAAACACCAGGAAACGTGTTTTTCGCATTCAATTGCACGAAACCAGCGATTTCGGTGATTCTGCACACCTGTAAAAGCAGAATCATGAATTTATCACTGAAAACGCATATCTCAGCTGGAAACCCAAAGATACCAAAGATATCGCAGTTTCCGCATGTCAAACGCACTGTGGATTTCTGAAAACACCAGGAAACGTGTTTTTCGCATTCAGTAGCACGAAAACAGCGATTTCGGTGATTCTGCACACTTGTAACAACGGGATCATGTAGATTATCACTGAAAATGCATATCTCAGCTGGAAACCCAACTATACCAAAGATATTTCAGTTTCCGCATGTCAAACGCACTGCGGAGTGCTGAAAACACCTGGAAACGTGTTTTTCGCATTCAATAGCACGAAAGCAGCGATTTCGGTGATTCTGCACACTTGTAACAACGGGATCATGTAGATTATCACTGAAAATGCATATCTCAGCTGGAAACCCAACTATACCGAAGATATTTCTGTTTGCGCAATGTCAAACGCACTGCGGAGTGATGAAAACATCAGGAAACGTGTTTTTCGCATTCTATAGCACGAAACCAGCGATTTCGGTGATTCTGCACACCTGTAAAAGCAGAATCATGAATTTATCACTGAAAATGCATATCTCAGCTGGAAACCCAAAGATACCAAAGATATCGCAGTTTTCGCATGTCAAACGCACTGTGGAGTTCTGAAAACACTAGGAAACGTGTTTTTCGCATTCAATAGCACGAAAACAGCGATTTCGGTGATTCTGCAAACTTGAAACTGCAGAATCATGAATTTATCACTGAAAATGCATATCTCAGCTGGAAACCCAACGAAACCGAAGATATCACAGTTTCCGCACGTCAAACGCAATGTGGAGTGCTGAAAACACCAGGAAACGTGTTTCATGCATTCAATATCACGAAAACAGCGGTTTCGGTGATTCTGCTCACTTGTAACAGCAGGATAATGAAGACTATCACTGACAATGCATATCTCAGCTGGAAACCCAACTATACCGAACATATTTCTGTTTCCGCATGTCAAACGCACTGCGGAGTGCTGAAAACACCCGGAAACGTGTTTTTCGCATTCAATAGCACGAAACCAGCGATTTCGGTGATTCTGCACACCTGTAAAAGCAGAATCATGAGTTTATCACTGAAAATGCATATCTCAGCTGGAAACCGAAAGATACCAAGGATATCGCAGTTTCCGCTTGTCAAACGCACTGTGGAGTTCTGAAAACACCCGGAAACGTGTTTTTCGCATTCAGTAGCACGAAAACAACGATTTCGGTGATTCTGCAAACTTGAAACTGCAGAATCATGAATTTATCACTGAAAATGCATATCTCAGCTGGAAACCCAACCAATCCGAAGATATCACAGTTTCCGCATGTCAAACGCAATGTGGAGTGCTGAAAACACCAGGAAACGTGTTTTTCGCATTCAGTAGCACGAAAACAGCGATTTCGGTGATTCTGCACACTTGTAACAACGGGATCATGTAGATTATCACTGAAAATGCATATCTCAGCTGGAAACCCAACGAAACCGAAGATATCGCAGTTTCCGCATGTCAAACGCACTGCGGAGTGCTGAAAACACCAGGAAACGTGTTTTTCGCATTCAATAGCACGAAAACAGCAATTTGGGTGTTTCTGCACACCTGTAACAGCAGAATCATGAATTTATCACTGAAAATGCATTTCTCAGCTGAAAACCCAAAGATACCAAAGATATCGCTGCTTCCGCATGTCAAACGCACTGTGGAGTTCTGAAAACACCAGGAATCGTGTTTTTCGCATTCAGTAGCACGAAAACAGCGATTTCGGTGATTCTGCACACTTGTAACGACGGGATCATGTAGATTATCACTGAAAATGCATATCTCAGCTGGAAACCCAACTATACCGACGATATTTCTGTTTCCGCATGTCAAACGCACTGCGGAGTGCTGAAAACACCCGGAAACGTGTTTTTCGCATTCAATAGCACGAAACCAGCGGTTTCGGTGATTCTGCACACTTGTAACAGCAGGATAATGACGATTATCACTGAAAATGCATATCTCAGCTGGAAACCCAACTATACCGAAGATATTTCTGTTTCCGCATGTCAAACGCACTGCGGAGTGCTGAAAACACCAGGAAACGTGTTTTATGCATTCAATATCACGAAAACAGCGATTTCGGTGATTCTGCATACCTGTAAAAGCAGAATCATGAATTTATCTCTGAAAATGCATATCTCAGCTGGAAACCCAAAGATACCAAAGATATCGCAGTTTCCGCATGTCATACGTACTGTGGAGTTCTGAAAACACCAGGAAACGTGTTTTTCGCAATCAGTAGCACGAAAACAGCGATTTCGGTGATTCTGCACACTTGTAACAACGGGATCATGTAGATTATCACTGAAAATGCATATCTCAGCTGGAAACCCAACGAAACCGAAGATATCGCAGTTTCCGCATGTCAAACGCACTGTGGAGTGCTGAAAACACCAGAAAACGTGTTTTATGCATTCAATATCACGAAAACAGCGGTTTCGGTGATTCTGCACAGTTGTAACAGCAGGATAATGAAGATTATCACTGAAAATGCATATCTCAGCTGGAAACCCAACTATACCGAAGATATTTCTGTTTCCGCATGTCAAACGCACTGCAGTGTGCTGAAAACACCAGGAAACGAGTTTCATGCATTCAATATCACGAAAACAGCGGTTTCGGTGATTCTGCTCGCTTGTAACAGCAGGATAATGAAGACTATCACTGACAATGCATATCTCAGCTGGAAACCCAACTATACCGAAGATATTTCTGTTTCCGCATGTCAAACGCACTGCGGAGTGCTGAAAACACCAGGAAACGTGTTTTTCGCATTCAATAGCACGAAAACAGCGATTTCGGTGATTCTGCACACTTGTAACAACGGGATCATGTAGATTATCACTGAAAATGCATATCTCAGCTGGAAACCCAACGAAACCGAAGATATCGCAGTTTCCGCATGTCAAACTCACTGTGGAGTGCTGAACACACCAGAAAACGTGTTTCATGCATTCAATATCACGAAAACAGCGGTTTCGGTGATTCTGCTCACTTGTAACAGCAGGATAATGAAGACTATCACTGACAATGCATATCTCAGCAGGAAACCCAACTATACCGAAGATATTTCTGTTTCCGCATGTCAAACGCACTGTGGAGTGCTGAAAACACCAGAAAACGTGTTTTATGCATTCAATATCACGAAAACAGCGGTTTCGGTGATTCTGCACAGTTGTAAGAGAAGGATAATGAAGACTATCACTAACAATGCATATCTCAGCTGGAAACCCAACTATACCGAAGATATTTCTGTTTCCGCATGTCAAACGCACTGCGGAGTGCTGAAAACACCAGGAAACGTGTTTTTCGCATTCAGTAGCACGAAAACAGCGATTTCGGTGATTCTGCACACTTGTAACAGCAGGATAATGAAGATTATCACTGAAAATGCATATCTCAGCTGGAAACCCAAAGATACCAAAGATATCGCAGCTTCCGCATGTCAAAAGCACTGTGGAGTTCTGAAAACATCAGGAAACGTGTTTTTCGCATTCAGTAGCACGAAAACAGCGATTTCGGTGATTCTGCAAACTTGAAACTGCAGAATCATGAATTTATCACTGAAAATGCATATCTCAGCTGGAAACCCAACGAAACCGAAGATATCACAGTTTCCGCATGTCAAACGCAATGTGGAGTGCTGAAAACACCAGGAAACGTGTTTTTCGCATTCAATAGCACGAAAACAGCGATTTCGGTGATTCTGCACACTTGTAACAACGGGATCATGTAGATTATCACTGAAAATGCATATCTCAGCTGGAAACCCAACTATACCGAAGATATTTCTGTTTCCGCATGTCAAACGCACTGCGGAGTGCTGAAAACACCAGGAAACGTGTTTTTCGCATTCAATAGCACGAAACCAGCGATTTCGGTGATTCTGCACACCTGCAAAAGCAGAATCATGAATTGATCACTGAAAACGCATATCTCAGCTGGAAACCCAAAGATACCAAAGATATCGCAGTTTCCGCATGTCAAACGCACTGTGGAGTTCTGAAAACACCAGGAAACGTGTTTTTCGCATTCAGTAGCACGAAAACAGCGATTTCGGTGATTCTGCACACTTGTAACAACGGGATCATGTAGATTATCACTGAAAATGCATATCTCAGCTGGAAACCCAACGAAACCGAAGATACCGCAGTTTCCGCATGTCAAACGCACTGTGGAGTGCTGAAAACACCAGAAAACGTGTTTGATGCATTCAATATCACGAAAACAGCGGTTTCGGTGATTCTGCTCACTTGTAACAGCAGGATAATGAAGACTATCACTGACAATGCATATCTCAGGTGGAAACCCAACTATACCGAAGATATTTCTGTTTCCGCATGTCAAACGCACTGCGGAGTGCTGAAAACACCAGGAAACGTGTTTTTCGCATTCAATAGCACGAAAACAGCGATTTCGGTGATTCTGCACACTTGTAACAACGGGATCATGTAGATTATCACTGAAAATGCATATCTCAGCTGGAAACCCAACTATACCGAAGATATTTCTGTTTCCGCATGTCAAACGCACTGCGGAGTGCTGAAAACACCAGGAAACGTGTTTTTCGCATTCAGTAGCACGAAAACAGCGATTTCGGTGATTCTGCACACTTGTAACAGCAGGATAAGGAAGATTATCACTGAAAATGCATATCTCAGCTGGAAACCCAACGAAACCGAAGATACCGCAGTTTCCGCATGTCAAACGCACTGTGGAGTGCTGAAAACACCAGAAAACGTGTTTGATGCATTCAATATCACGAAAACAGCGGTTTCGGTGATTCTGCTCACTTGTAACAGCAGGATAATGAAGACTATCACTGACAATGCATATCTCAGCTGGAAACCCAACTATACCGAAGATATTTCTGTTTCCGCATGTCAAACGCACTGCGGAGTGCTGAAAACACCAGGAAACGTGTTTTTCGCATTCAATAGCACGAAACCAGCGATTTTGGTGATTCTGCACACCTGCAAAAGCAGAATCATGAATTTATCACTGAAAACGCATATCTCAGCTGGAAACCCAAAGATACCAAAGATATCGCAGTTTCCGCATGTCAAACGCACTGTGCAGTTCTGAAAACACCAGGAAACGTGTTTTTCGCATTCAGTAGCACGAAAACAGCGATTTCGGTGATTCTGCACACTTGTAACAACGGGATCATGTAGATTATCACTGAAAATGCATATCTCAGCTGGAAACCCAACTATACCAAAGATATTTCAGTTTCCGCATGTCAAACGCACTGCGGTGTGCTGAAAACACCTGGAAACGTGTTTTTCGCATTCAATAGCACGAAAACAGCGATTTCGGTGATTCTGCACACTTGTAACAACGGGATCATGTAGATTATCACTGAAAATGCATATCTCAGCTGGAAACCCAACTATACCGAAGATATTTCTGTTTCCGCAATGTCAAACGCACTGCGGAGTGATGAAAACATCAGGAAACGTGTTTTTCGCATTCAATAGCACGAAACCAGCGATTTCGGTGATTCTGCACACCTGTAAAAGCAGAATCATGAATTTATCACTGAAAATGCATATCTCAGTTGGAAACCCAAAGATACCAAAGATATCGCAGTTTTCGCATGTCAAACGCACTGTGGAGTTCTGAAAACACTAGGAAACGTGTTTTTCGCATTCAATAGCACGAATCTAGCGATTTTGATGATTCTGCACACCTGTAAAAGCAGAATCATGAATTTATCACTGAAAATGCATATCTCAGCTGGAAACCCAAAGATACCGAAGATACCGCAGTTTCCGCATGTCAAACGCACTGTGGAGTGCTGAAAACACCAGAAAACGTGTTTCATGCATTCAATATCACGAAAACAGCGGTTTCGGTGATTCTGCTCACTTGTAACAGCAGGATAATGAAGACTATCACTGACAATGCATATCTCAGCTGGAAACCCAACTATACCGAACATATTTCTGTTTCCGCATGTCAAACGCACTGCGGAGTGCTGAAAAAACCCGGAAACAAGTTTTTCGCATTCAATAGCACGAAACCAGCGATTTCGGTGATTCTGCACACCTGTAAAAGCAGAATCATGAGTTTATCACTGAAAATGCATATCTCAGCTGGAAACCCAAAGATACCAAAGATATCGCAGTTTCCGCTTGTCAAACGCACTGTGGAGTTCTGAAAACACCCGGAAACGTGTTTTTCGCATTCAGTAGCACGAAAACAGCGATTTCGGTGATTCTGCAAACTTGAAACTGCAGAATCATGAATTTATCACTGAAAATGCATATCTCAGCTGGAAACCCAACGAATCCGAAGATATCACAGTTTCCGCATGTCAAACGCAATGTGGAGTGCTGAACACACCAGGAAACGTGTTTTTCGCATTCAATAGCACGAATCAAGCGATTTCGATGATTCTGCACACCTGTAAAAGCAGAATCATGAATTTATCACTGAAAATGCATATCTCAGCTGGAAACCCAAAGATACCAAAGATATCGCAGTTTCCGCATGTCAAACGCACTGTGGAGTTCTGGAAACACCAGGAAACGTGTTTTTCGCATTCAGTAGCACCAAAACAGCGATTTCGGTGATTCTGCACACTTGTAACAACGGGATCATGTAGATTATCACTGAAAATGCATATCTCAGCTGGAAAACCAACGAAACCGAAGATACCGCAGTTTCCGCATGTCAAACGCACTGTGGAGTGCTGAAAACACCAGAAAACGTGTTTCATGCATTCAATATCACGAAAACAGCGGTTTTGGTGATTCTGCTCACTTGTAACAGCAGGATAATGAAGACTATCACTGACAATGCATATCTCAGCTGGTAACCCAACTATACCGAACATATTTCTGTTTCCGCATGTCAAACGCACTGCGGAGTGCTGAAAACACCAGGAAACGTGTTTTTCGCATTCAATAGCACGAAACCAGCGATTTCGGTGATTCTGCACACCTGTAAAAGCAGAATCATGAATTTATCACTGAAAATGCATATCTCAGCTCGAAACCCAACGAAACCGAAGATATCGCAGTTTCCGCATGTCAAACGCACTGTCGAGTGCTGAAAACACCAGAAAACGTGTTTTTCGTATTCAATAGCACGAAAACAGCTACATCGGTGATTCTGCATACTTCTCACAGAAGAATATCCAAGATTATCATAGATAATGCATGTCGCAGCTGGCAACCCCACGAAAACGAACATATCGCGGTTTCCGCAAATCAAACGCACTGTGGAGTGCTGAAAACACCAGGAAACGTGTTTTATGCATTCAATATCACGAAAACAGCGGTTTCGGTGATTCTGCACAGTTGTAACAGCAGGATAATGAAGATTATCACTGACAATGCATATCTCAGCTGGTAACCCAACTATACCGAACATATTTCTGTTTCCGCATGTCAAACGCACTGCGGAGTGCTGAAAACACTAGGAAACGTGTTTTTCGCATTCAATAGCACGAAACCAGCGATTTCGGTGATTCTGCACACCTGTAAAAGCAGAATCATGAATTTATCACTGAAAATGCATATCTCAGCTGGAAACCCAATGATACCAAAGATATCGCAGTTTCCGCATTTCAGACGCACTGTGGAGTGCTGAAAACACCAGGAAACGTGTTCTGCGCATTCAATAGCACGAAACCAGCGAGTTCGGTGATTCTACACAGTTGTAACAGCAGGATAATGAAGATTATCACTGAAAATGCATATCTCAGCTGGAAACCCAATGATACCAAAGATATCGCAGCTTCCGCATATCAAACGCACTGTGGAGTTCTGAAAACACCAGGAAACGAGTTTTTCGCATTCAGTAGCACGAAAACAGCGATTTCGGTGATTCTGCACATTTGTAACAACGGGAACATGTAGATTATCACTGAAAATGCATATCTCAGCTGGAAACCCAACGAAACCGAAGATACCACAGTTTCCGCATGTCAAACGCACTGTAGAGTTCTGAAAACACCAGGAAATGTGTTTTTCGCATTCAATAGCACGAAAACAGCGATTTCGGTGATTCTGCACACTTGTAACAGCAGAATCATGAATTTATCACTGAAACTGCATATCTCAGCTGGAAACCCAACGAAACCGAAGATATCACAGTTTCCGCATGTCAAACGCAATGGGGAGTGCTGAAAACACCAGGAAACGTGTTTTTCGCATTCAATAGCACGAATCAAGCGATTTCGATGATTCTGCACACCTGTAAAAGCAGAATCATGAATTTATCACTGAAAATGCATATCTCAGCTGGAAACCCAAAGATACCAAAGATATCGCAGTTTTCGCATGTCAAACGCACTGTGGAGTTCTGAAAACACTAGCAAACGTGTTTTTCGCATTCAATAGCACGAAAACAGCGATTTCGGTGATTCTGCAAACTTGAAACTGCAGAATCATGAATTTATCACTGAAAATGCATATCTCAGCTGGAAACCCAACGAAACCGAAGATATCACAGTTTCCGCATGTCAAACGCAATGTGGAGTGCTGAAAACACCAGGAAACGTGTTTTTCGCATTCAATAGCACGAATCAAGCGATTTCGATGATTCTGCACACCTGTAAAAGCAGAATCATGAATTTATCACTGAAAATGCATATCTCAGCTGGAAACCCAAAGATACCAAAGATATCGCAGTTTGCGCATGTCAAACGCACTGTGGAGTTCTGGAAACACCAGGAAACGTGTTTTTCGCATTCAGTAGCACGAAAACAGCGGTTTCGGTGATTCTGCTCACTTGTAACAGCAGGATAATGAAGACTATCACTGACAATGCATATCTCAGCTGGAATCCCAACTATACCGAAGATATTTCTGTTTCCGCATGTCAAACGCACTGCGGAGTGCTGAAAACACCAGGAAACGTGTTTGTCGCATTCAATAGCACGATACCAGCGATTTCGGTGATTCTGCACACCTGTAAAAGCAGAATCATGAATTTATCACTGAAAATGCATATCTCAGCTGGAAACCCAAAGATACCAAAGATATCGCAGTTTTCGCATGTCAAACGCACTGTGGAGTTCTGAAAACACTAGGAAACGTGTTTTTCGCATTCAATAGCACGAAAACAGCGATTTCGGTGATTCTGCAAACTTGAAACTGCAGAATCATGAATTTATCACTGAAAATGCATATCTCAGCTGGAAACCCAACGAAACCGAAGATATCACAGTTTCCGCATGTCAAACGCAATGTGGAGTGCTGAAAACACCAGGAAACGTGTTTTTCGCATTGAATAGCACGAATCAAGCGATTTCGATGATTGTGCACACCTGTAAAAGCAGAATCATGAATTTATCACTGAAAATGCATATCTCAGCTGGAAACCCAAAGATACCAAAGATATCGCAGTTTCCGCATGTCAAACGCACTGTGGAGTTCTGGAAACACCAGGAAACGTGTTTTTCGCATTCAGTAGCACGAAAACAGCGATTTCGGTGATTCTGCACACTTGTAACAACGGGATCATGTAGATTATCACTGAAAATGCATATCTCAGCTGGAAAACCAACGAAACCGAAGATACCGCAGTTTCCGCATGTCAAACGCACTGCGGAGTGCTGAAAACACCAGGAAACGTGTTTTTCGCATTCAATAGCACGAAACCAGCGATTTCGGTGATTCTGCACACCTGCAAAAGCAGAATCATGAATTTATCACTGAAAACGCATATCTCAGCTGGAAACCCAAAGATACCAAAGATATCGCAGTTTCCGCATGTCAAATGCACTGTGGAGTTCTGAAAACACCAGGAAACGTGTTTTTCGCATTCAGTAGCACGAAAACAGCGATTTCGGTGATTCTGCACACTTGTAACAACGGGATCATGTAGATTATCACTGAAAATGCATATCTCAGCTGGAAACCCAACTATACCGAAGATATTTCTGTTTCCGCAATGTCAAACGCACTGCGGAGTGATGAAAACATCAGGAAACGTGTTTTTCGCATTCAATAGCACGAAACCAGCGATTTCGGTGATTCTGCACACCTGTAAAAGCAGGATCATGAATTTATCACTGAAAATGCATATCTCAGCTGGAAACCCAAAGATACCAAAGATATCGCAGTTTTCGCATGTCAAACGCACTGTGGAGTTCTGAAAACACTAGGAAACGTGTTTTTCGCATTCAATAGCACGAAAACAGCGATTTCGGTGATTCTGCAAACTTGAAACTGCAGAATCATGAATTTATCACTGAAAATGCATATCTCAGCTGGAAACCCAACGAAACCGAAGATATCACAGGTTCCGCATGTCAAACGCAATGTGGAGTGCTGAAAACACCAGGAAACGTGTTTTTCGCATTCAATAGCACGAATCAAGCGATTTCGATGATTCTGCACACCTGTAAAAGCAGAATCATGAATTTATCACTGAAAATGCATATCTCAGCTGGAAACCCAAAGATACCGAAGATACCGCAGTTTCCGCATGTCAAACGCACTGTGGAGTGCTGAAAACACCAGAAAACGTGTTTCATGCATTCAATATCACGAAAACAGCGGTTTCGGTGATTCTGCTCACTTGTAACAGCAGGATAATGAAGACTATCACTGACAATGCATATCTCAGCTGGAAACCCAACTATACCGAACATATTTCTGTTTCCGCATGTCAAACGCACTGCGGAGTGCTGAAAACACCCGGAAACGTGTTTTTCGCATTCAATAGCACGAAACCAGCGATTTCGGTGATTCTGCACACCTGTAAAAGCAGAATCATGAGTTTATCACTGAAAATGCATATCTCAGCTGGAAACCCAAAGATACCAAAGATATCGCAGTTTCCGCTTGTCAAACGCACTGTGGAGTTCTGAAAACACCCGGAAACGTGTTTTTCGCATTCAGTAGCACGAAAACAGCGATTTCGGTGATTCTGCAAACTTGAAACTGCAGAATCATGAATTTATCACTGAAAATGCATATCTCAGCTGGAAACCCAACGAATCCGAAGATATCACAGTTTCCGCATGTCAAACGCAATGTGGAGTGCTGAACACACCAGGAAACGTGTTTTTCGCATTCAATAGCACGAATCAAGCGATTTCGATGATTCTGCACACCTGTAAAAGCAGAATCATGAATTTATCACTGAAAATGCATATCTCAGCTGGAAACCCAAAGATACCAAAGATATCGCAGTTTCCGCATGTCAAACGCACTGTGGAGTTCTGGAAACACCAGGAAACGTGTTTTTCGCATTCAGTAGCACCAAAACAGCGATTTCGGTGATTCTGCACACTTGTAACAACGGGATCTTGTAGATTATCACTGAAAATGCATATCTCAGCTGGAAAACCAACGAAACCGAAGATACCGCAGTTTCCGCATGTCAAACGCACTGTGGAGTGCTGAAAACACCAGAAAACGTGTTTCATGCATTCAATATCACGAAAACAGCGGTTTTGGTGATTCTGCTCACTTGTAACAGCAGGATAATGAAGACTATCACTGACAATGCATATCTCAGCTGGTAACCCAACTATACCGAACATATTTCTGTTTCCGCATGTCAAACGCACTGCGGAGTGCTGAAAACACCAGGAAACGTGTTTTTCGCATTCAATAGCACGAAACCAGCGATTTCGGTGATTCTGCACACCTGTAAAAGCAGAATCATGAATTTATCACTGAAAATGCATATCTCAGCTCGAAACCCAACGAAACCGAAGATATCGCAGTTTCCGCATGTCAAACGCACTGTCGAGTGCTGAAAACACCAGAAAACGTGTTTTTCGTATTCAATAGCACGAAAACAGCTACATCGGTGATTCTGCATACTTCTCACAGAAGAATATCCAAGATTATCATAGATAATGCATGTCGCAGCTGGCAACCCCACGAAAACGAACATATCGCGGTTTCCGCAAATCAAACGCACTGTGGAGTGCTGAAAACACCAGGAAACGTGTTTTATGCATTCAATATCACGAAAACAGCGGTTTCGGTGATTCTGCACAGTTGTAACAGCAGGATAATGAAGATTATCACTGAAAATGCATATCTCAGCTGGAAACCCAATGATACCAAAGATATCGCAGCTTCCGCATGTCAAATGCACTGTGGAGTTCTGAAAACATCAGGAAACGTGTTTTTCGCATTCAGTAGCACGAAAACAGCGATTTCGGTGATTCTGCACACTTGTAACAGCAGGATAATGAAGATTATCACTGAAAATGCATATCTCAGCTGGAAACCCAAAGATACCAAAGATATCGCAGCTTCCGCATGTCAAAAGCACTGTGGAGTTCTGAAAACATCAGGAAACGTGTTTTTCGCATTCAGTAGCACGAAAACAGTGATTTCGGTGATTCTGCACACTTGTAACAACGGGATCATGTAGATTATCACTGAAAATGCATATCTCAGCTGGAAACCCAAAGATACCAAAGATATCGCAGCTTCCGCATGTCAAACGCTCTGTGGAGTTCTGAAAACACCAGGAAACGTGTTTTTCGCATTCAGTAGCACGAAAACAGCGATTTCGGTGATTCTGCACACTTGTAACAACGGGATCATGTAGATTATCACTGAAAATGCATATCTCAGCTGGAAACCCAACTATACCGACGAAATTTCTGTTTCCGCATGTCAAACGCACTGCGGAGTGCTGAAAACACTAGGAAACGTGTTTTTCGCATTCAATAGCACGAAACCAGCGATTTCGGTGATTCTGCACACCTGTAAAAGCAGAATCATGAATTTATCACTGAAAATGCATATCTCAGCTGGAAACCCAATGATACCAAAGATATCGCAGTTTCCGCATTTCAGACGCACTGTGGAGTGCTGAAAACATCAGGAAACGTGTTTTGCGCATTCAATAGCACGAAACCAGCGAGTTCGGTGATTCTGCACAGTTGTAACAGCAGGATAATGAAGATTATCACTGAAAATGCATATCTCAGCTGGAAACCCAATGATACCAAAGATATCGCAGCTTCCGCATATCAAACGCACTGTGGAGTTCTGAAAACACCAGGAAACGAGTTTTTCGCATTCAATAGCACGAAAACAGCGATTTCGGTGATTCTGCACATTTGTAACAACGGGATCATGTAGATTATCACTGAAAATGCATATCTCAGCTGGAAACCCAACGAAACCGAAGATACCACAGTTTCCGCATGTCAAACGCACTGTAGAGTTCTGAAAACACCAGGAAATGTGTTTTTCGCATTCAATAGCACGAAAACAGCGATTTCGGTGATTCTGCACACTTGTAACAGCAGAATCATGAATTTATCACTGAAACTGCATATCTCAGCTGGAAACCCAACGAAACCGAAGATATCACAGTTTCCGCATGTCAAACGCAATGGGGAGTGCTGAAAACACCAGGAAACGTGTTTTTCGCATTCAATAGCACGAATCAAGCGATTTCGATGATTCTGCACACCTGTAAAAGCAGAATCATGAATTTATCACTGAAAATGCATATCTCAGCTGGAAACCCAAAGATACCAAAGATATCGCAGTTTTCGCATGTCAAACGCACTGTGGAGTTCTGAAAACACTAGCAAACGTGTTTTTCGCATTGAATAGCACGAAAACAGCGATTTCGGTGATTCTGCAAACTTGAAACTGCAGAATCATGAATTTATCACTGAAAATGCATATCTCAGCTGGAAACCCAACGAAACCGAAGATATAACAGTTTCCGCATGTCAAACGCAATGTGGAGTGCTGAAAACACCAGGAAACGTGTTTTTCGCATTCAATAGCACGAATCAAGCGATTTCGATGATTCTGCACACCTGTAAAAGCAGAATCATGAATTTATCACTGAAAATGCATATCTCAGCTGGAAACCCAAAGATACCAAAGATATCGCAGTTTGCGCATGTCAAACGCACTGTGGAGTTCTGGAAACACCAGGAAACGTGTTTTTCGCATTCAGTAGCACGAAAACAGCGGTTTCGGTGATTCTGCTCACTTGTAACAGCAGGATAATGAAGACTATCACTGACAATGCATATCTCAGCTGGAAACCCAACTATACCGAAGATATTTCTGTTTCCGCATGTCAAACGCACTGCGGAGTGCTGAAAACACCAGGAAACGTGTTTGTCGCATTCAATAGCACGATACCAGCGATTTCGGTGATTCTGCACACCTGTAAAAGCAGAATCATGAATTTATCACTGAAAATGCATATCTCAGCTGGAAACCCAAAGATACCAAAGATATCGCAGTTTTCGCATGTCAAACGCACTGTGGAGTTCTGAAAACACTAGGAAACGTGTTTTTCGCATTCAATAGCACGAAAACAGCGATTTCGGTGATTCTGCAAACTTGAAACTGCAGAATCATGAATTTATCACTGAAAATGCATATCTCAGCTGGAAACCCAACGAAACCGAAGATATCACAGTTTCCGCATGTCAAACGCAATGTGGAGTGCTGAAAACACCAGGAAACGTGTTTTTCGCATTCAATAGCACGAATCAAGCGATTTCGATGATTGTGCACACCTGTAAAAGCAGAATCATGAATTTATCACTGAAAATGCATATCTCAGCTGGAAACCCAAAGATACCAAAGATATCGCAGTTTCCGCATGTCAAACGCACTGTGGAGTTCTGGAAACACCAGGAAACGTGTTTTTCGCATTCAGTAGCACGAAAACAGCGATTTCGGTGATTCTGCACACTTGTAACAACGGGATCATGTAGATTATCACTGAAAATGCATATCTCAGCTGGAAAACCAACGAAACCGAAGATACCGCAGTTTCCGCATGTCAAACGCACTGCGGAGTGCTGAAAACACCAGGAAACGTGTTTTTCGCATTCAATAGCACGAAACCAGCGATTTCGGTGATTCTGCACACCTGCAAAAGCAGAATCATGAATTTATCACTGAAAACGCATATCTCAGCTGGAAACCCAAAGATACCAAAGATATCGCAGTTTCCGCATGTCAAACGCACTGTGGAGTTCTGAAAACACCAGGAAACGTGTTTTTCGCATTCAATAGCACGAAACCAGCGATTTCGGTGATTCTGCACACCTGTAAATGCAGAATCATGAATTTATCACTGAAAATGCATATCTCAGCTGGAAACCCAACTATACCAAAGATATTTCAGTTTCCGCATGTCAAACGCACTGCGGAGTGCTGAAAACACCTGGAAACGTGTTTTTCGCATTCAATAGCACGAAAACAGCGATTTCGGTGATTCTGCACACTTGTAACAACGGGATCATGTAGATTATCACTGAAAATGCATATCTCAGCTGGAAACCCAACTATACCGAAGATATTTCTGTTTCCGCAATGTCAAACGCACTGCGGAGTGATGAAAACATCAGGAAACGTGTTTTTCGCATTCAATAGCACGAAACCAGCGATTTCGGTGATTCTGCACACCTGTAAAAGCAGGATCATGAATTTATCCCTGAAAATGCATATCTCAGCTGGAAACCCAAAGATACCAAAGATATCGCAGTTTTCGCATGTCAAACGCACTGTGGAGTTCTGAAAACACTAGGAAACGTGTTTTTCGCATTCAATAGCACGAAAACAGCGATTTCGGTGATTCTGCAAACTTGAAACTGCAGAATCATGAATTTATCACTGAAAATGCATATCTCAGCTGGAAACCCAACGAAACCGAAGATATCACAGTTTCCGCATGTCAAACGCAATGTGGAGTGCTGAAAACACCAGGAAACGTGTTTTTCGCATTCAATAGCACGAATCAAGCGATTTCGATGATTCTGCACACCTGTAAAAGCAGAATCATGAATTTATCACTGAAAATGCATATCTCAGCTGGAAACCCAAAGATACCGAAGATACCGCAGTTTCCGCATGTCAACCGCACTGTGGAGTGCTGAAAACACCAGAAAACGTGTTTCATGCATTCAATATCACGAAAACAGCGGTTTCGGTGATTCTGCTCACTTGTAACAGCAGGATAATGAAGACTATCACTGACAATGCATATCTCAGCTGGAAACCCAACTATACCGAACATATTTCTGTTTCCGCATGTCAAACGCACTGCGGAGTGCTGAAAACACCCGGAAACGTGTTTTTCGCATTCAATAGCACGAAACCAGCGATTTCGGTGATTCTGCACACCTGTAAAAGCAGAATCATGAATTTATCACTGAAAATGCATATCTCAGCTGGAAACCCAAAGATACCAAAGATATCGCAGTTTCCGCATGTCAAACGCACTGCGGAGTGCTGAAAACACCAGGAAACGTGTTTTTCGCATTCAATAGCACGAAACCAGCGATTTCGGTGATTCTGCACACCTGCAAAAGCAGAATCATGAATTTATCACTGAAAACGCATATCTCAGCTGGAAACCCAAAGATACCAAAGATATCGCAGTTTCCGCATGTCAAATGCACTGTGGAGTTCTGAAAACACCAGGAAACGTGTTTTTCGCATTCAGTAGCACGAAAACAGCGATTTCGGTGATTCTGCACACTTGTAACAACGGGATCATGTAGATTATCACTGAAAATGCATATCTCAGCTGGAAACCCAACTATACCAAAGATATTTCAGTTTCCGCATGTCAAACGCACTGCGGAGTGCTGAAAACACCTGGAAACGTGTTTTTCGCATTCAATAGCACGAAAACAGCGATTTCGGTGATTCTGCACACTTGTAACAACGGGATCATGTAGATTATCACTGAAAATGCATATCTCAGCTGGAAACCCAACTATACCGAAGATATTTCTGTTTCCGCAATGTCAAACGCACTGCGGAGTGATGAAAACATCAGGAAACGTGTTTTTCGCATTCAATAGCACGAAACCAGCGATTTCGGTGATTCTGCACACCTGTAAAAGCAGGATCATGAATTTATCACTGAAAATGCATATCTCAGCTGGAAACCCAAAGATACCAAAGATATCGCAGTTTTCGCATGTCAAACGCACTGTGGAGTTCTGAAAACACTAGGAAACGTGTTTTTCGCATTCAATAGCACGAAAACAGCGATTTCGGTGATTCTGCAAACTTGAAACTGCAGAATCATGAATTTATCACTGAAAATGCATATCTCAGCTGGAAACCCAACGAAACCGAAGATATCACAGTTTCCGCATGTCAAACGCAATGTGGAGTGCTGAAAACACCAGGAAACGTGTTTTTCGCATTCAATAGCACGAATCAAGCGATTTCGATGATTCTGCACACCTGTAAAAGCAGAATCATGAATTTATCACTGAAAATGCATATCTCAGCTGGAAACCCAAAGATACCGAAGATACCGCAGTTTCCGCATGTCAAACGCACTGTGGAGTGCTGAAAACACCAGAAAACGTGTTTCATGCATTCAATATCACGAAAACAGCGGTTTCGGTGATTCTGCTCACTTGTAACAGCAGGATAATGAAGACTATCACTGACAATGCATATCTCAGCTGGAAACCCAACTATACCGAACATATTTCTGTTTCCGCATGTCAAACGCACTGCGGAGTGCTGAAAACACCCGGAAACGTGTTTTTCGCATTCAATAGCACGAAACCAGCGATTTCGGTGATTCTGCAAACTTGAAACTGCAGAATCATGAATTTATCACTGAAAATGCATATCTCAGCTGGAAACCCAACGAAACCGAAGATATCACAGTTTCCGCATGTCAAACGCAATGTGGAGTGCTGAAAACACCAGGAAACGTGTTTTTCGCATTCAATAGCACGAATCAAGCGATTTCGATGATTCTGCACACCTGTAAAAGCAGAATCATGAATTTATCACTGAAAATGCATATCTCAGCTGAAAACCCAAAGATACCAAAGATATCGCAGTTTCCGCATGTCAAACGCACTGTGGAGTTCTGGAAACACCAGGAAACGTGTTTTTCGCATTCAGTAGCACGAAAACAGCGATTTCGGTGATTCTGCACACTTGTAACAACGGGATCATGTAGATTATCACTGAAAATGCATATCTCAGCTGGAAAACCAACGAAACCGAAGATACCGCAGTTTCCGCATGTCAAACGCACTGTGGAGTGCTGAAAACACCAGAAAACGTGTTTCATGCATTCAATATCACGAAAACAGCGGTTTCGGTGATTCTGCTCATTTGTAACAGCAGGATAATGAAGACTATCACTGACAATGCATATCTCAGCTGGAAACCCAACTATATCGAACATATTTCTGTTTCCGCATGTCAAACGCACTGTGGAGTTCTGAAAACACTAGGAAACGTGTTTTTCGCATTCAATAGCACGAAAACAGCGATTTCGGTGATTCTGCAAACTTGAAACTGCAGAATCATGAATTTATCACTGAAAATGCATATCTCAGCTGGAAACCCAACGAAACCGAAGATATCACAGTTTCCGCATGTCAAACGCAATGTGGAGTGCTGAAAACACCAGGAAACGTGTTTTTCGCATTCAATAGCACGAATCAAGCGATTTCGATGATTCTGCACATCTGTAAAAGCAGAATCATGAATTTATCACTGAAAATGCATATCTCAGCTGGAAACCCAAAGATACCAAAGATATCGCATGTTTCGCATGTCAAACGCACTGCGGAGTGCTGAAAACACCAGGAAACGTGTTTTTCGCATTCAATAGCACGATACCAGCGATTTCGGTGATTCTGCACACCTGTAAAAGCAGAATCATGAATTTATCACTGAAAATGCATATCTCAGCTGGAAACCCAAAGATACCAAAGATATCGCAGTTTTCGCATGTCAAACGCACTGTGGAGTTCTGAAAACACTAGGAAACGTGTTTTTCGCATTCAATAGCACGAAAACAGCGATTTCGGTGATTCTGCAAACTTGAAACTGCAGAATCATGAATTTATCACTGAAAATGCATATCTCAGCTGGAAACCCAACGAAACCGAAGATATCACAGTTTCCGCATGTCAAACGCAATGTGGAGTGCTGAAAACACCAGGAAACGTGTTTTTCGCATTCAATAGCACGAATCAAGCGATTTCGATGATTCTGCACACCTGTAAAAGCAGAATCATGAATTTATCACTGAAAATGCATATCTCAGCTGGAAACCCAAAGATACCAAAGATATCGCAGTTTTCGCATGTCAAACGCACTGTGGAGTTCTGAAAACACTAGGAAACGTGTTTTTCGCATTCAATAGCACGAATCAAGCGATTTCGATGATTCTGCACACCTGTAAAAGCAGAATCATGAATTTATCACTGAAAATGCATATCTCAGCTGGAAACCCAAAGATGCCAAAGATATCGCAGTTTCCGCATGTCAAACGCACTGTGGAGTTCTGGAAACAGCAGGAAACGTGTTTTTCGCATTCAGTAGCACGAAAACAGCGATTTCGGTGATTCTGCACACCTGTAAAAGCAGAATCATGAATTTATCACTGAAAATGCATATCTCAGCTCGAAACCCAACGAAACCGAAGATATCGCAGTTTCCGCATGTCAAACGCACTGTCGTTTGCTGAAAACACCAGAAAACGTGTTTTTCGTATTCAATAGCACGAAAACAGCGGTTTCGGTGATTCTGCACAGTTGTAACAGCAGGATAATGAAGATTATCACTGAAAATGCATATCTCAGCTGGAAACCCAATGATATCAAAGATATCGCAGCTTCCGCATGTCAAAAGCACTGTGGAGTTCTGAAAACATCAGGAAACGTGTTTTTCGCATTCAGTAGCACGAAAACAGTGATTTCGGTGATTCTGCACACTTGTAACAACGGGATCATGTAGATTATCACTGAAAATGCATATCTCAGCTGGAAACCCAAAGATACCAAAGATATCGCAGCTTCCGCATGTCAAACGCTCTGTGGAGTTCTGAAAACACCAGGAATCGTGTTTTTCGCATTCAGTAGCACGAAAACAGCGATTTCGGTGATTCTGCACACTTGTAACAACGGGATCATGTAGATTATCACTGAAAATGCATACCTCAGCTGGAAACCCAACGAAACCGAAGATATCACAGTTTCCGCATGTCAAACGCAATGTGGAGTGCTGAAAACACCAGGAAACGTGTTTTTCGCATTCAATAGCACGAATCAAGCGATTTCGATGATTCTGCACACCTGTAAAAGCAGAATCATGTTTTTATCACTGAAAATGCATATCTCAGCTGGAAACCCAAAGATACCAAAGATATCGCAGTTTTCGCATGTCAAACGCACTGTGGAGTTCTGAAAACACTAGGAAACGTGTTTTTCGCATTCAATAGCACGAAAACAGCGATTTCGGTGATTCTGCAAACTTGAAACTGCAGAATCATGAATTTATCACTGAAAATGCATATCTCAGCTGGAAACCCAACGAAACCGAAGATATCACAGTTTCCGCATGTCAAACGCAATGTGGAGTGCTGAAAACACCAGGAAACGTGTTTTTCGCATTCAATAGCACGAATCAAGCGATTTCGATGATTCTGCACACCTGTAAATGCAGAATCATGAATTTATCACTGAAAATGCATATCTCAGCTGGAAACCCAAAGATACCAAAGATATCGCAGTTTCCGCATGTCAAACGCACTGTGGAGTTCTGGAAACACCAGGAAACGTGTTTTTCGCATTCAATAGCACGATTCCAGCGATTTCGGTGATTCTGCACACCTGTAAAAGCAGAATCATGAATTTATCACTGAAAATGCATATCTCAGCTGGAAACCCAAAGATACCAAAGATATCGCAGTTTTCGCATGTCAAACGCACTGTGGAGTTCTGAAAACACTAGGAAACGTGTTTTTCGCATTCAATAGTACGAAAACAGCGATTTCGGTGATTCTGCACACCTGTAAAAGCAGAATCATGAATTTATCACTGAAAATACATATCTCAGCTGGAAACCCAAAGATACCAAAGATATCGCAGCTTCCGCATGTCAAACGCACTGTGGAGTGCTGAAAACACCAGGAAACGTGTTTTATGCATTCAATATCACGAAAACAGCGGTTTCGGTGATTCTGCACAGTTGTAACAGCAGGATAATGAAGATTATCACTGAAAGTGCATATCTCAGCTGGAAACCCAACTATACCGAAGATATTTCTGTTTCCGCATGTCAAACGCACTGCGGAGTGCTGAAAACACCAGGAAACGTGTTGTTCGCATTCAATATCACGAAAACAGCAATTTGGGTGTTTCTGCACACCTGTAACAGCAGAATCATGAATTTATCACAGAAAATGCATATCTCAGCTGGAAACCCAAAGATACCAAAGATATCGCTGCTTCCGCATGTCAAACGCACTGTGGAGTTCTGAAAACACCAGGAAACGTGTTTTTCGCATTCAGTAGCACGAAAACAGCGATTTCGGTGATTCTGCACATTTGTAACAACGGGATCATGTAGATTATCACTGAAAATGCATTTCTCAGCAGGAAACCCAACGAAACCGAAGATACCACAGTTTCCGCATGTCAAACGCACTGTGGAGTTCTGAAAACACCAGGAAATGTGTTTTTCGCATTCAATAGCACGAAAACAGCGATTTCGGTGATTCTGCACACTTGTAACAGCAGAATCATGAATTTATCACTGAAACTGCATATCTCAGCTGGAAACCCAAAGATACCAAAGATATCGCAGTTTCCGCATGTCAAACGCACTGCGGAGTTCTGGAAACAGCAGGAAACGTGTTTTTCGCATTCAGTAGCACGAAAACAGCGATTTCGGTGATTCTGCACACCTGTAAAAGCAGAATCATGAATTTATCACTGAAAATGCATATCTCAGCTCGAAACCCAACGAAACCGAAGATATCGCAGTTTCCGCATGTCAAACGCACTGTCGTTTGCTGAAAACACCAGAAAACGTGTTTTTCGTATTCAATAGCACGAAAACAGCGGTTTCGGTGATTCTGCACAGTTGTAACAGCAGGATAATGAAGATTATCACTGAAAATGCATATCTCAGCTGGAAACCCAATGATATCAAAGATATCGCAGCTTCCGCATGTCAAAAGCACTGTGGAGTTCTGAAAACATCAGGAAACGTGTTTTTCGCATTCAGTAGCACGAAAACAGTGATTTCGGTGATTCTGCACACTTGTAACAACGGGATCATGTAGATTATCACTGAAAATGCATATCTCAGCTGGAAACCCAAAGATACCAAAGATATCGCAGCTTCCGCATGTCAAACGCTCTGTGGAGTTCTGAAAACACCAGGAATCGTGTTTTTCGCATTCAGTAGCACGAAAACAGCGATTTCGGTGATTCTGCACACTTGTAACAACGGGATCATGTAGATTATCACTGAAAATGCATACCTCAGCTGGAAACCCAACGAAACCGAAGATATCACAGTTTCCGCATGTCAAACGCAATGTGGAGTGCTGAAAACACCAGGAAACGTGTTTTTCGCATTCAATAGCACGAATCAAGCGATTTCGATGATTCTGCACACCTGTAAAAGCAGAATCATGTTTTTATCACTGAAAATGCATATCTCAGCTGGAAACCCAAAGATACCAAAGATATCGCAGTTTTCGCATGTCAAACGCACTGTGGAGTTCTGAAAACACTAGGAAACGTGTTTTTCGCATTCAATAGCACGAAAACAGCGATTTCGGTGATTCTGCAAACTTGAAACTGCAGAATCATGAATTTATCACTGAAAATGCATATCTCAGCTGGAAACCCAACGAAACCGAAGATATCACAGTTTCCGCATGTCAAACGCAATGTGGAGTGCTGAAAACACCAGGAAACGTGTTTTTCGCATTCAATAGCACGAATCAAGCGATTTCGATGATTCTGCACACCTGTAAATGCAGAATCATGAATTTATCACTGAAAATGCATATCTCAGCTGGAAACCCAAAGATACCAAAGATATCGCAGTTTCCGCATGTCAAACGCACTGTGGAGTTCTGGAAACACCAGGAAACGTGTTTTTCGCATTCAATAGCACGATTCCAGCGATTTCGGTGATTCTGCACACCTGTAAAAGCAGAATCATGAATTTATCACTGAAAATGCATATCTCAGCTGGAAACCCAAAGATACCAAAGATATCGCAGTTTTCGCATGTCAAACGCACTGTTGAGTTCTGAAAACACTAGGAAACGTGTTTTTCGCATTCAATAGTACGAAAACAGCGATTTCGGTGATTCTGCACACCTGTAAAAGCAGAATCATGAATTTATCACTGAAAATACATATCTCAGCTGGAAACCCAAAGATACCAAAGATATCGCAGCTTCCGCATGTCAAACGCACTGTGGAGTGCTGAAAACACCAGGAAACGTGTTTTATGCATTCAATATCACGAAAACAGCGGTTTCGGTGATTCTGCACAGTTGTAACAGCAGGATAATGAAGATTATCACTGAAAGTGCATATCTCAGCTGGAAACCCAACTATACCGAAGATATTTCTGTTTCCGCATGTCAAACGCACTGCGGAGTGCTGAAAACACCAGGAAACGTGTTGTTCGCATTCAATATCACGAAAACAGCAATTTGGGTGTTTCTGCACACCTGTAACAGCAGAATCATGAATTTATCACAGAAAATGCATATCTCAGCTGGAAACCCAAAGATACCAAAGATATCGCTGCTTCCGCATGTCAAACGCACTGTGGAGTTCTGAAAACACCAGGAAACGTGTTTTTCGCATTCAGTAGCACGAAAACAGCGATTTCGGTGATTCTGCACATTTGTAACAACGGGATCATGTAGATTATCACTGAAAATGCATTTCTCAGCAGGAAACCCAACGAAACCGAAGATACCACAGTTTCCGCATGTCAAACGCACTGTGGAGTTCTGAAAACACCAGGAAATGTGTTTTTCGCATTCAATAGCACGAAAACAGCGATTTCGGTGATTCTGCACACTTGTAACAGCAGAATCATGAATTTATCACTGAAACTGCATATCTCAGCTGGAAACCCAAAGATACCAAAGATATCGCAGTTTCCGCGTGTCAAACGCACTGCGGAGTTCTGAAAACACCAGGAAACGTGTTTTTCGCATTCACTAGCACGAAAACAGCGATTTCGGTGAATCTGCACACTTGTAACAACGGGATCATGTAGATCCTCACTGAAAATGCATATCTCCGCTGGAAACCCAACGAAACCGAAGATATCGCAGTTTCCGCATGTCAAACGCACTGTGGAGTGCTGAAAACACCAGAAAACGTGTTTTATGCATTCAATACCACGAAAACAGCGGTTTCGGTGATTCTGCTCACTTGTAACAGCAGGATAATGAAGACTATCATTGACAAAGCATATCTCAGCTGGAAACCCAACTATACCGACGATACTTCTGTTTCCGCATGTCAAACGCACTGCGGAGTGCTGAAAACACCAGGAAACGTGTTTTTCGCATTCAGTAGCACGAAAACAGCGATTTCGGTGATTCTGCACACTTGTAACAACGGGATCATGTAGATTATCACTGAAAATGCATATCACAGCTGGAAACCCAACGAAACCGAAGATATCGCAGTTTGCGCATGTCAAACGCACTGTCGAGTGCTGAAAACAGCAGGAAACGTGTTTTTCGTATTCAATAGCACGAAAACAACGATTTCGGTGATTCTGCATACTTCTCACAGAAGAATATCCAAGATTATCATAGATAATGCATGTCGCAGCTGGCAACCCCACGAAAACGGAGATATCGCGGTTTCCGCAAATCAAACGCACTGTGGAGTGCTGAAAACACCAGGAAACGTGTTTTATGCATTCAATATCACGAAAACAGCGGTTTCGGTGATTCTGCACAGTTGTAACAGCAGGATAATGAAGATTATCACTGAAAATGCATATCTCAGCTGGAAACCCAACTATACCGAAGATATTTCTGTTTCCGCATGTCAAACGCACTGCGGAGTGCTGAAAACACCAGGAAACGTGTTTTTCCCATTCAATTGCACGACAGCAGCGATCTCGGTGATTCTGCACACTTGTCACTGAAGACTCTCGAAGATTATCACTGAAAATGCATATCTCAGCTGGAAACCCAAAGATACCAAAGATATCGCAGCTTCCGCATGTCAAACGCACTGTGGAGTTCTGAAAACACCTGGAAACGTGTTTTATGCATTCAATATCACGAAAACAGCGGTTTCGGTGATTCTGCACACTTGTAACAGCAGGATAATGAAGATTATCACTGAAAATGCATATCTCAGCTGGAAAGCCAACTATACCGAAGATATCGCAGCTTCCGCATGTCAAACGCACTGTGGAGTTCCGAAAACACCAGGAAACGTGTTTTTCGCATTCAGTAGCACGAAAACAGCGATTTCGGTGATTCTGCACGCTTGTAACAACCGGATAATGAAGATTATCACTGAAAATGCATCTCTCAGCTGGAAAGCCAACTATACCGAAGATATCGCAGCTTCCGCATGTCAAACGCACTGTGGAGTTCTGAAAACACCAGGAAACGTGTTTTTCGCATTCAGTAGCACGAAAACAGCGATTTCGGTGATTCTGCACACCTGTAAAAGCAGAATCATGAGTTTATCACTGAAAATGCATATCTCAGCTGGAAACCCAAAGATACCAAAGATATCGCAGTTTCCGCATGTCAAACGCACTGTGGAGTTCTGGAAACACCAGGAAACGTGTTTTTCGCATTCAGTAGCACGAAAACAGCGGTTTCGGTGATTCTGCTCACTTGTAACAGCAGGATAATGAAGACTATCACTGACAATGCATATCTCAGCTGGAAACCCAACTATACCGAAGATATTTCTGTTTCCGCATGTCAAACGCACTGCGGACTGCTGAAAACACCAGGAAATGTGTTTTTCGCATTCAATATCACGAAAACAGCGGTTTCGGTGATTCTGCTCACTTGTAACAGCAGGATAATGAAGACTATCACTGACAATGCATATCTCAGCTGGAAACCCAACTATACCGAACATATTTCTGTTTCCGCATGTCAAACGCACTGCGGAGTGCTGAAAACACCAGGAAACGTGTTTTTCGCAATCAATAGCACGAAACCAGCGATTTCGGTGATTCTGCACACCTGTAAAAGCAGAATCATGAGTTTATCACTGAAAATGCATATCTCAGCTGGAAACCCAAAGATACCAAAGATATCGCAGTTTCCGCTTGTCAAACGCACTGTGGAGTTCTGAAAACACCCGGAAACGTGTTTTTCGCATTCAGTAGCACGGAAACAGTGATTTCGGTGGTTCTGCACACCTGTAAAAGCAGAATCATGAATTTATCACTGAAAATGCATATCTCAGCTCGAAACCCAACGAAACCGAAGATATCGCAGTTTCCGCATGTCAAACGCACTGTCGTTTGCTGAAAACACCAGAAAACGTGTTTTTCGTATTCAATAGCACGAAAACCGCGATTTCGGTGATTCTGCATACTTCTCACAGAAGAATATCCAGGATTGTCATAGATAATGCATGTCGCAGCTGGCAACCCCACGAAAACGAACATATCGCGGTTTCCGCAAATCAAACGTACTGTGGAGTGCTGAAAACACCAGGATACGTGTTTTATGCATTCAATATCACGAAAACAGCGGTTTCGGTGATTCTGCACAGTTGTAACCGCAGGATAATGAAGATTATCACTGAAAATGCATATCTCAGCTGGAAACCCAATGATATCAAAGATATCGCAGCTTCCGCATGTCAAAAGCACTGTGGAGTTCTGAAAACACCAGGAAACGTGTTTTTCGCATTCAATAGCACGAATCAAGCGATTTCGATGATTCTGCACACCTGTAAAAGCAGAATCATGAATTTATCACTGAAAATGCATATCTCAGCTGGAAACCCAAAGATACCAAAGATATCGCAGTTTCCGCATGTCAAACGCACTGTGGAGTTCTGGAAACACCAGGAAACGTGTTTTTCGCATTCAATAGCACGATTCCAGCGATTTCGGTGATTCTGCACACCTGTAAAAGCAGAATCATGAATTTATCACTGAAAATGCATATCTCAGCTGGAAACCCAAAGATACCAAAGATATCGCAGTTTTCGCATGTCAAACGCACTGTGGAGTTCTGAAAACACTAGGAAACGTGTTTTTCGCATTCAATAGTACGAAAACAGCGATTTCGGTGATTCTGCAAACTTGAAACTGCAGAATCATGAATTTATCACTGAAAATGCATATCTCAGCTGGAAACCCAAAGATACCAAACATATCGCAGTTTCCGCATTTCAGACGCACTGTGGAGTGCTGAAAACACCAGGAAACGTGTTTTTCGCATTCAATAGCACGAAACCAGCGATTTCGGTGATTCTGCACACCTGTAAAAGCAGAATCATGAATTTATCACTGAAAATACATATCTCAGCTGGAAACCCAAAGATACCAAAGATATCGCAGCTTCCGCATGTCAAACGCACTGTGGAGTGCTGAAAACACCAGGAAACGTGTTTTATGCATTCAATATCACGAAAACAGCGGTTTCGGTGATTCTGCACAGTTGTAACAGCAGGATAATGAAGATTATCACTGAAAGTGCATATCTCAGCTGGAAACCCAACTATACCGAAGATATTTCTGTTTCCGCATGTCAAACGCACTGCGGAGTGCTGAAAACACCAGGAAACGTGTTGTTCGCATTCAATATCACGAAAACAGCAATTTGGGTGTTTCTGCACACCTGTAACAGCAGAATCATGAATTTATCGCAGAAAATGCATATCTCAGCTGGAAACCCAAAGATACCAAAGATATCGCTGCTTCCGCATGTCAAACGCACTGTGGAGTTCTGAAAACACCAGGAAACGTGTTTTTCGCATTCAGTAGCACGAAAACAGCGATTTCGGTGATTCTGCACATTTGTAACAACGGGATCATGTAGATTATCACTGAAAATGCATTTCTCAGCAGGAAACCCAACGAAACCGAAGATACCACAGTTTCCGCATGTCAAACGCACTGTGGAGTTCTGAAAACACCAGGAAATGTGTTTTTCGCATTCAATAGCACGAAAACAGCGATTTCGGTGATTCTGCACACTTGTAACAGCAGAATCATGAATTTATCACTGAAACTGCATATCTCAGCTGGAAACCCAAAGATACCAAAGATATCGCAGTTTCCGCATGTCAAACGCACTGCGGAGTTCTGAAAACACCAGGAAACGTGTTTTTCGCATTCACTAGCACGAAAACAGCGATTTCGGTGAATCTGCACACTTGTAACAACGGGATCATGTAGATCCTCACTGAAAATGCATATCTCAGCTGGAAACCCAACGAAACCGAAGATATCGCAGTTTCCGCATGTCAAACGCACTGTGGAGTGCTGAAAACACCAGAAAACGTGTTTTTCGCATTCAGTAGCACGAAAACAGCGATTTCGGTGATTCTGCACACTTGTAACAACGGGATCATGTAGATTATCACTGAAAATGCATATCACAGCTGGAAACCCAACGAAACCGAAGATATCGCAGTTTGCGCATGTCAAACGCACTGTCGAGTGCTGAAAACAGCAGGAAACGTGTTTTTCGTATTCAATAGCACGAAAACAACGATTTCGGTGATTCTGCATACTTCTCACAGAAGAATATCCAAGATTATCATAGATAATGCATGTCGCAGCTGGCAACCCCACGAAAACGGAGATATCGCGGTTTCCGCAAATCAAACGCACTGTGGAGTGCTGAAAACACCAGGAAACGTGTTTTATGCATTCAATATCACGAAAACAGCGGTATCGGTGATTCTGCACAGTTGTAACAGCAGGATAATGAAGATTATCACTGAAAATGCATATCTCAGCTGGAAACCCAACTATACCGAAGATATTTCTGTTTCCGCATGTCAAACGCACTGCGGAGTGCTGAAAACACCAGGAAACGTGTTTTTCCCATTCAATTGCACGACAGCAGCGATCTCGGTGATTCTGCACACTTGTCACTGAAGACTCTCGAAGATTATCACTGAAAATGCATATCTCAGCTGGAAACCCAAAGATACCAAAGATATCGCAGCTTCCGCATGTCAAACGCACTGTGGAGTTCTGAAAACACCTGGAAACGTGTTTTATGCATTCAATATCACGAAAACAGCGGTTTCGGTGATTCTGCACACTTGTAACAGCAGGATAATGAAGATTATCACTGAAAATGCATATCTCAGCTGGAAAGCCAACTATACCGAAGATATCGCAGCTTCCGCATGTCAAACGCACTGTGGAGTTCCGAAAACACCAGGAAACGTGTTTTTCGCATTCAGTAGCACGAAAACAGCGATTTCGGTGATTCTGCACGCTTGTAACAACCGGATAATGAAGATTATCACTGAAAATGCATCTCTCAGCTGGAAAGCCAACTATACCGAAGATATCGCAGCTTCCGCATGTCAAACGCACTGTGGAGTTCTGAAAACACCAGGAAACGTGTTTTTCGCATTCAGTAGCACGAAAACAGCGATTTCGGTGATTCTGCACACCTGTAAAAGCAGAATCATGAGTTTATCACTGAAAATGCATATCTCAGCTGGAAACCCAAAGATACCAAAGATATCGCAGTTTCCGCATGTCAAACGCACTGTGGAGTTCTGGAAACACCAGGAAACGTGTTTTTCGCATTCAGTAGCACGAAAACAGCGGTTTCGGTGATTCTGCTCACTTGTAACAGCAGGATAATGAAGACTATCACTGACAATGCATATCTCAGCTGGAAACCCAACTATACCGAAGATATTTCTGTTTCCGCATGTCAAACGCACTGCGGAGTGCTGAAAACACCAGGAAACGTGTTTTTCGCATTCAATATCACGAAAACAGCGGTTTCGGTGATTCTGCTCACTTGTAACAGCAGGATAATGAAGACTATCACTGACAATGCATATCTCAGCTGGAAACCCAACTATACCGAACATATTTCTGTTTCCGCATGTCAAACGCACTGCGGAGTGCTGAAAACACCAGGAAACGTGTTTTTCGCAATCAATAGCACGAAACCAGCGATTTCGGTGATTCTGCACACCTGTAAAAGCAGAATCATGAGTTTATCACTGAAAATGCATATCTCAGCTGGAAACCCAAAGATACCAAAGATATCGCAGTTTCCGCTTGTCAAACGCACTGTGGAGTTCTGAAAACACCCGGAAACGTGTTTTTCGCATTCAGTAGCACGAAAACAGCGATTTCGGTGATTCTGCACACCTGTAAAAGCAGAATCATGAGTTTATCACTGAAAATGCATATCTCAGCTGGAAACCCAAAGATACCAAAGATATCGCAGTTTCCGCTTGTCAAACGCACTGTGGAGTTCTGAAAACACCCGGAAACGTGTTTTTCGCATTCAGTAGCACGGAAACAGTGATTTCGGTGGTTCTGCACACCTGTAAAAGCAGAATCATGAATTTATCACTGAAAATGCATATCTCAGCTGGAAACCCAAAGATACCAAAGATATCGCTGCTTCCGCATGTCAAACGCACTGTGGAGTTCTGAAAACACCAGGAAACGTGTTTTTCGCATTCAGTAGCACGAAACCAGCGATTTCGGTGATTCTGCACACCTGTAAAAGCAGAATCATGAATTTATCACTGAAAATGCATATCTCAGCTGGAAACCCAAAGATACCAAAGATATCGCAGCTTCCGCTTGTCAAACGCACTGTGGATTTCTGAAAACACCAGGAAACGTGTTTTTTACATTCAGTAGCACGAAAACAGCGATTTCGGTGATTCTGCACACTTGTAACAACGGGATCATGTAGATTATCACTGAAAATGCATATCTCAGCTGGAAACCCAACTATACCGACGATATTTCTGTTTCCGCAAATCAAACGCACTGTGGAGTGCTGAAAACACCAGGAAACGTGTTTTATGCATTCAATATCACGAAAACAGCGGTTTCGGTGATTCTGCACAGTTGTAACAGCAGGATAATGAAGATTATCACTGAAAATGCATATCTCAGCTGGAAACCCAACTATACCGAAGATATTTCTGTTTCCGCATGTCAAACGCACTGCAGAGTGCTGAAAACACCAGGAAACGTGTTTTTCGCATTCAATAGCACGAAACCAGCGATTTCGGTGATTCTGCTCACCTGTAAAAGCAGAATCATGAATTTATCACTGAAAACGCATATCTCAGCTGGAAACCCAAAGATACCAAAAATATCGCAGTTTCCGCATGTCAAACGCACTGTGGAGTCCTGAAAACACCAGGAAACGTGTTTTTCGCATTCAGTAGCACGAAAACAGCGATGTCGGTGATTCTGCACACTTGTAACAACGGGATCATGTAGATTATCACTGAAAATGCATATCTCAGCTGGAAACCCAACGAAAGCGAAGATATCGCAGTTTCCGCATGTCAAACGCACTGTGGAGTTCTGAAAACACCAGGAAACGTGTTTTTCGCATTCAGTAGCACGAAAACAGCGATTTCGGTGATTCTGCACACTTGTAACAGCAGGATAATAAAGATTATCACTGAAAATGCTTATCTCAGCAGGAAACCCAACTATACCGAAGATATTTCTGTTTCCGGATGTCAAACGCACTGCGGAGTGCTGAAAACACCAGGAAACGTGTTTTTCGCATTCAGTAGCACGAAAACAGCGATTTCGGTGATTCTGCACACTTGTAACAACGGGATCATGTAGATTATCACTGAAAATGCATATCTCAGCTGGAAACCCAACGAAAGCGAAGGTATCGCAGTTTCCGCATGTCAAACGCACTGTGGAGTGCTGAAAACACCAGAAAACGTGTTTTTCGCATTCAGTAGCACGAAAACAGCGATTTCGGTGATTCTGCACACTTGTAACAACGGGATCATGTAGATTATCACTGAAAATGCATATCTCAGCTGGAAACCCAACGAAAGCGAAGATATCGCAGTTTCCGCATGTCAAACGCACTGTGGAGTGCTGAAAACACCAGAAAACGTGTTTTATGCATTCAATATCACGAAAACAGCGGTATCGGTGATTCTGCACACTTGTAACAGCAGGATAATGAAGATTATCACTGAAAATGCATATCTCAGCTGGAAACCCAACTATACCGAAGATATTTCTGTTTCCGCATGTCAAACGCACTGTCGAGTGCTGAAAACACCAGAAAACGTGTTTTTCGCATTCAATAGCACGAAAACAGCGATTTCGGTGATTCTGCACACTTGTAACAGCAGGATAATAAAGATTATCACTGAAAATGCTTATCTCAGCAGGAAACCCAACTATACCGAAGATATTTCTGTTTCCGGATGTCAAACGCACTGCGGAGTGCTGAAAACACCAGGAAACGTGTTTTTCGCATTCAGTAGCACGAAAACAGCGATTTCGGTGATTCTGCACACTTGTAACAGCAGGATAATGAAGATTATCACTGAAAATGCATATCTCAGCTGGAAACCCAACTATACCGAAGATATTTCTGTTTCCGCATGTCAAACGCACTGCGGAGTGCTGAAAACACCAGGAAACGTGTTTTTCCCATTCAATAGCACGACAGCAGCGGTCTCGGTGATTCTGCACACTTGTCACTGAAGACTCTCGGAGATTATCACTGAAAATGCATATCTCAGCTGGAAACCCAAAGATACCAAAGATATCGCAGCTTCCGCATGTCAAACGCACTGTGGAGTTCTGAAAACACCTGGAAACGTGTTTTATGCATTCAATATCACGAAAACAGCGATTTCGGTGATTCTGCACACTTGTAACAGCAGGATAATAAAGATTATCACTGAAAATGCTTATCTCAGCAGGAAACCCAACTATACCGAAGATATTTCTGTTTCCGGATGTCAAACGCACTGCGGAGTGCTGAAAACACCAGGAAACGTGTTTTTCGCATTCAGTAGCACGAAAACAGCGATTTCGGTGATTCTGCACACTTGTAACAACGTGATCATGAATTTATCACTGAAAATGCATATCTCAGTTGGAAACCCAACGAAAGCGTAGATATCGCGGTTTCCGCATGTCAAACGCACTGTCGAGTGCTGAAAACACCAGGAAACGTGTTTTTCGCATTCAATAGCACGAAGCCAGCGATTTCGGTGATTGTGCACACCTGTAAAAGCAGAATCATGAATTTATCACTGAAATTGCATATCTCAGCTGGAAACCCAACGAAACCGAAGATATCGCAGTTTCCGCATGTCAAACGCACTGTGGAGAGCTGAAAACACCAGAAAACGTGTTTTATGCATTCAATATCACGAAAACAGCGGTATCGGTGATTCTGCACACTTGTAACAGCAGGATAATGAAGATTATCACTGAAAATGCATATCTCAGCTGGAAAGCCAACTATACCGAAGATATCGCAGCTTCCGCATGTCAAACGCACTGTGGAGTTCCGAAAACACCACGAAACGTGTTTTTCGCATTCAGTAGCACGAAAACAGCGATTTCGGTGATTCTGCACGCTTGTAACAACGGGATAATGAAGATTATCACTGAAAATGCATATCTCAGCTGGAAAGCCAACTATACCGAAGATATCGCAGTTTCCGCATGTCAAACGCACTGTGGAGTGCTGAAAACACCAGAAAACGTGTTTTATGCATTCAATATCACGAAAACAGCGGTATCGGTGATTCTGCACACTTGTAACAGCAGGATAATGAAGATTATCACTGAAAATGCATATCTCAGCTGGAAACCCAACTATACCCAAGCTATTTCTGTTTCCGCATGTCAAACGCACTGTCGAGTGCTGAAAACACCAGAAAACGTGTTTTTCGCATTCAATAGCACGAAAACAACGATTTCGGTGATTCTGCACACTTGTAACAGCAGGATAATAAAGATTATCACTGAAAATGCTTATCTCAGCAGGAAACCCAACTATACCGAAGATATTTCTGTTTCCGGATGTCAAACGCACTGCGGAGTGCTGAAAACACCAGGAAACGTGTTTTTCGCATTCAGTAGCACGAAAACAGCGATTTCGGTGATTCTGCACACTTGTAACAACGGGATCATGTAGATTACCACTGAAAATGCATATCTCAGCTGGAAACCCAACGAAAGCGAAGATATCGCAGTTTCCGCATGTCAAACGCACTGTGGAGTTCTGAAAACACCAGGAAACGTGTTTTTCGCATTCAGTAGCACGAAAACAGCGATTTCGGTGATTCTGCACACTTGTAACAGCAGGATAATAAAGATTATCACTGAAAATGCTTATCTCAGCAGGAAACCCAACTATACCGAAGATATTTCTGTTTCCGGATGTCAAACGCACTGCGGAGTGCTGAAAACACCAGGAAACGTGTTTTTCGCATTCAGTAGCACGAAAACAGCGATTTCGGTGATTCTGCACACTTGTAACAACGGGATCATGTAGATTATCACTGAAAATGCATATCTCAGCTGGAAACCCAACGAAAGCGAAGATATCGCAGTTTCCACATGTCAAACGCACTGTGGAGTGCTGAAAACACCAGAAAACGTGTTTTTCGCATTCAGTAGCACGAAAACAGCGATTTCGGTGATTCTGCACACTTGTAACAACGGGATCATGTAGATTATCACTGAAAATGCATATCTCAGCTGGAAACCCAACGAAAGCGAAGATATCGCAGTTTCCGCATGTCAAACGCACTGTGGAGTTCTGAAAACACCAGGAAACGTGTTTTTCGCATTCAGTAGCACGAAAACAGCGATTTCGGTGATTCTGCACACTTGTAACAGCAGGATAATAAAGATTATCACTGAAAATGCTTATCTCAGCAGGAAACCCAACTATACCGAAGATATTTCTGTTTCCGGATGTCAAACGCACTGCGGAGTGCTGAAAACACCAGGAAACGTGTTTTTCGCATTCAGTAGCACGAAAACAGCGATTTCGGTGATTCTGCACACTTGTAACAACGGGATCATGTAGATTATCACTGAAAATGCATATCTCAGCTGGAAACCCAACGAAAGCGAAGATATCGCAGTTTCCGCATGTCAAACGCACTGTGGAGTGCTGAAAACACCAGAAAACGTGTTTTATGCATTCAATATCACTAAAACAGCGGTATCGGTGATTCTGCACACTTGTAACAGCAGGATAATGAAGATTATCACTGAAAATGCACATCTCAGCTGGAAACCCAACTATACCGAAGATATTTCTGTTTCCGCATGTCAAACGCACTGTCGAGTGCTGAAAACACCAGAAAACGTGTTTTTCGCATTCAATAGCACGAAAACAGCGATTTCGGTGATTCTGCACACTTGTAACAGCAGGATAATAAAGATATTCACTGAAAATGCTTATCTCAGCAGGAAACCCAACTATACCGAAGATATCGCAGTTTCCGCATGACAAACGCACTGTGGAGTTCTGAAAACACCAGGAAACGTGTTTTTCGCATTCAATAGCACGAAACCAGCGATTTCGGTTGTTCTGCACACCTGTAAATGCAGAATCATGAATTTATCACTGAAAATGCATATCTCAGCTGGAAACCCAAAGATGCCAAAGATATCGCAGTTTCCGCATGTTAAACGCACTGTGGAGTTCTGCAAACACCAGGAAACGTGTTTTTCGCATTCAATAGCACGAAACCAGCGATTTCGGTGATTCTGCACACTTGTAACAGCAGGATAATGAAGATTATCACTGAAAATGCATATCTCAGCTGGAAACCCAACTATACCGAAGATATTTCTGTTTCCGCATGTCAAACGCACTGCGGAGTGCTGAAAACACCAGGAAACGTGTTTTTCCCATTCAATAGCACGACAGCAGCGGTCTCGGTGATTCTGCACACTTGTCACTGAAGACTCTCGAAGATTATCACTGAAAATGCATATCTCAGCTGGAAACCCAAAGATACCAAAGATATCGCAGCTTCCGCATGTCAAACGCACTGTGGAGTTCTGAAAACACCTGGAAACGTGTTTTATGCATTCAATATCACGAAAACAGCGATTTCGGTGATTCTGCACACTTGTAACAGCAGGATAATAAAGATTATCACTGAAAATGCTTATCTCAGCAGGAAACCCAACTATACCGAAGATATTTCTGTTTCCGGATGTCAAACGCACTGCGGAGTGCTGAAAACACCAGGAAACGTGTTTTTCGCATTCAGTAGCACGAAAACAGCGATTTCGGTGATTCTGCACACTTGTAACAACGTGATCATGAATTTATCACTGAAAATGCATATCTCAGTTGGAAACCCAACGAAACCGTAGATATCGCGGTCTCCGCATGTCAAACGCACTGTCGAGTGCTGAAAACACCAGGAAACGTGTTTTTCGCATTCAATAGCACGAAGCCAGCGATTTCGGTGATTGTGCACACCTGTAAAAGCAGAATCATGAATTTATCACTGAAATTGCATATCTCAGCTGGAAACCCAACGAAACCGAAGATATCGCAGTTTCCGCATGTCAAACGCACTGTGGAGAGCTGAAAACACCAGAAAACGTGTCTTATGCATTCAATATCACGAAAACAGCGGTATCGGTGATTCTGCACACTTGTAACAGCAGGATAATGAAGATTATCACTGAAAATGCATATCTCAGCTGGAAAGCCAACTATACCGAAGATATCGCAGCTTCCGCATGTCAAACGCACTGCGGAGTGCTGAAAACACCAGGAAACGTGTTTTTCGCATTCAATAGCACGAAACCAGCGATTTCGGTGATTCTGCTCACCTGTAAAAGCAGAATCATGAATTTATCACTGAAAACGCATATCTCAGCTGGAAACCCAAAGATACCAAAAATATCGCAGTTTCCGCATGTCAAACGCACTGTGGAGTTCTGAAAACACCAGGAAACGTGTTTTTCGCATTCAATAGCACGAAAACAGCGATTTCGGTGATTCTGCACACTTGTAACAGCAGGATAATAAAGATTATCACTGAAAATGCTTATCTCAGCAGGAAACCCAACTATACCGAAGATATTTCTGTTTCCGGATGTCAAACGCACTGCGGAGTGCTGAAAACACCACGAAACGTGTTTTTCGCATTCAGTATCACGAAAACAGCGATTTCGGTGATTCTGCACACTTGTAACAGCAGGATAATAAAGATTATCACTGAAAATGCTTATCTCAGCTGGAAACCCAACGAAACCGAAGATATCGCAGTTTCCGCATGTCAAACGCACTGTGGAGAGCTGAAAACACCAGAAAACGTGTTTTATGCATTCAATATCACGAAAACAGCGGTATCGGTGATTCTGCACACTTGTAACAGCAGGATAATGAAGATTATCACTGAAAATACATATCTCAGCTGGAAAGCCAACTATACCGAAGATATCGCAGCTTCCGCATGTCAAACGCACTGTGGAGTTCCGAAAACACCACGAAACGTGTTTTTCGCATTCAGTAGCACGAAAACAGCGATTTCGGTGATTCTGCACGCTTGTAACAACGGGATAATGAAGATTATCACTGAAAATGCATATCTCAGCTGGAAAGCCAACTATACCCAAGATATCGCAGCTTCCGCATGTCAAACGCACTGCGGAGTGCTGAAAACACCAGGAAACGTGTTTTTCGCATTCAATAGCACGAAACCAGCGATTTCGGTGATTCTGCTCACCTGTAAAAGCAGGATAATGAAGATTATCACTGAAAATGCATATCTCAGCTGGAAACCCAACTATACCGAAGATATTTCTGTTTCCGCATGTCAAACGCACTGCGGAGTGCTGAAAACACCAGGAAACGTGTTTTTCCCATTCAATAGCACGACAGCAGCGGTCTCGGTGATTCTGCACACTTGTCACTGAAGACTCTCGAAGATTATCACTGAAAATGCATATCTCAGCTGGAAACCCAAAGATACCAAAGATATCGCAGCTTCCGCATGTCAAACGCACTGTGGAGTTCCGAAAACACCACGAAACGTGTTTTTCGCATTCAGTAGCACGAAAACAGCGATTTCGGTGATTCTGCACGCTTGTAACAACGGGATAATGAAGATTATCACTGAAAATGCATATCTCAGCTGGAAAGCCAACTATACCCAAGATATCGCAGCTTCCGCATGTCAAACGCACTGCGGAGTGCTGAAAACACCAGGAAACGTGTTTTTCGCATTCAATAGCACGAAACCAGCGATTTCGGTGATTCTGCTCACCTGTAAAAGCAGAATCATGAATTTATCACTGAAAACGCATATCTCAGCTGGAAACCCAAAGATACCAAAAATATCGCAGTTTCAGCATGTCAAACGCACTGTGGAGTTCTGAAAACACCAGGAAACGTGTTTTTCGCATTCAATAGCACGAAAACAGCGATTTCGGTGATTCTGCACACTTGTAACAGCAGGATAATAAAGATTATCACTGAAAATGCTTATCTCAGCAGGAAACCCAACTATACCGAAGATATTTCTGTTTCCGGATGTCAAACGCACTGCGGAGTGCTGAAAACACCAGGAAACGTGTTTTTCGCATTCAGTAGCACGAAAACAGCGATTTCGGTGATTCTGCACACTTGTAACAACGGGATCATGTAGATTATCACTGAAAATGCATATCTCAGCTGGAAACCCAACGAAACCGAAGATATCGCAGTTTCCGCATGTCAAACGCACTGTCGAGTGCTGAAAACACCAGAAAACGTGTTTTTCGCATTCAATAGCACGAAAACAGCGATTTCGGTGATTCTGCACACTTGTAACGACGGGATCATGTAGATTATCACTGAAAATGCATATCTCAGCAGGAAACCCAACTATACCGAATATATTTCTGTTTCCGGATGTCAAACGCACTGCGGAGTGCTGAAAACACCAGGAAACGTGTTTTTCGCATTCAGTAGCACGAAAACAGCGATTTCGGTGATTCTGCACACTTGTAACAACGGGATCATGTAGATTATCACTGAAAATGCATATCTCAGCTGGAAACCCAACGAAAGCGAAGATATCGCAGTTTCCGCATGTCAAACGCACTGTGGAGTTCTGAAAACACCAGGAAACGTGTTTTTCGCATTCAATAGCACGAAACCAGCGATTTCGGTGATTCTGCACACCTGTAAATGCAGAATCATGAATTTATCACTGAAAATGCATATCTCAGCTGGAAACCCAAAGATGCCAAAGATATCGCAGTTTCCGCATGTTAAACGCACTGTGGAGTTCTGAAAACACCTGGAAACGTGTTTTATGCATTCAATATCACGAAAACAGCGATTTCGGTGATTCTGCACACTTGTAACAGCAGGATAATAAAGATTATCACTGAAAATGCTTATCTCAGCAGGAAACCCAGCTATACCGAAGATATTTCTGTTTCCGGATGTCAAACGCACTGCGGAGTGCTGAAAACACCAGGAAACGTGTTTTTCGCATTCAGTAGCACGAAAACAGCGATTTCGGTGATTCTGCACACTTGTAACAACGTGATCATGAATTTATCACTGAAAATGCATATCTCAGTTGGAAACCCAACGAAACCGTAGATATCGCGGTTTCCGCATGTCAAACGCACTGTCGAGTGCTGAAAACACCAGGAAACGTGTTTTTCGCATTCAATAGCACGAAGCCAGCGATTTCGGTGATTGTGCACACCTGTAAAAGCAGAATCATGAATTTATCACTGAAATTGCATATCTCAGCTGGAAACCCAACGAAACCGAAGATATCGCAGTTTCCGCATGTCAAACGCACTGTGGAGAGCTGAAGACACCAGAAAACGTGTCTTATGCATTCAATATCACGAAAACAGCGGTATCGGTGATTCTGCACACTTGTAACAGCAGGATAATGAAGATTATCACTGAAAATGCATATCTCAGCTGGAAAGCCAACTATACCGAAGATATCGCAGCTTCCGCATGTCAAACGCACTGTGGAGTTCCGAAAACACCACGAAACGTGTTTTTCGCATTCAGTAGCACGAAAACAGCGATTTCGGTGATTCTGCACGCTTGTAACAACGGGATAATGAAGATTATCACTGAAAATGCATATCTCAGCTGGAAAGCCAACTATACCCAAGATATCGCAGCTTCCGCATGTCAAACGCACTGCGGAGTGCTGAAAACACCAGGAAACGTGTTTTTCGCATTCAATAGCACGAAACCAGCGATTTCGGTGATTCTGCTCACCTGTAAAAGCAGAATCATGAATTTATCACTGAAAACGCATATCTCAGCTGGAAACCCAAAGATACCAAAAATATCGCAGTTTCAGCATGTCAAACGCACTGTGGAGTTCTGAAAACACCAGGAAACGTGTTTTTCGCATTCAATAGCACGAAAACAGCGATTTCGGTGATTCTGCACACTTGTAACAGCAGGATAATAAAGATTATCACTGAAAATGCTTATCTCAGCAGGAAACCCAACTATACCGAAGATATTTCTGTTTCCGGATGTCAAACGCACTGCGGAGTGCTGAAAACACCAGGAAACGTGTTTTTCGCATTCAGTAGCACGAAAACAGCGATTTCGGTGATTCTGCACACTTGTAACAACGGGATCATGTAGATTATCACTGAAAATGCATATCTCAGCTGGAAACCCAACGAAACCGAAGATATCGCAGTTTCCGCATGTCAAACGCACTGTCGAGTGCTGAAAACACCAGAAAACGTGTTTTTCGCATTCAATAGCACGAAAACAGCGATTTCGGTGATTCTGCACACTTGTAACGACGGGATCATGTAGATTATCACTGAAAATGCATATCTCAGCAGGAAACCCAACTATACCGAATATATTTCTGTTTCCGGATGTCAAACGCACTGCGGAGTGCTGAAAACACCAGGAAACGTGTTTTTCGCATTCAGTAGCACGAAAACAGCGATTTCGGTGATTCTGCACACTTGTAACAACGGGATCATGTAGATTATCACTGAAAATGCATATCTCAGCTGGAAACCCAACGAAAGCGAAGATATCGCAGTTTCCGCATGTCAAACGCACTGTGGAGTTCTGAAAACACCAGGAAACGTGTTTTTCGCATTCAATAGCACGAAACCAGCGATTTCGGTGATTCTGCACACCTGTAAATGCAGAATCATGAATTTATCACTGAAAATGCATATCTCAGCTGGAAACCCAAAGATGCCAAAGATATCGCAGTTTCCGCATGTTAAACGCACTGTGGAGTTCTGAAAACACCAGGAAACGTGTTTTTCGCATTCAATAGCACGAAACCAGCGATTTCGGTGATTCTGCACACTTGTAACAGCAGGATAATGAAGATTATCACTGAAAATGCATATCTCAGCTGGAAACCCAACTATACCGAAGATATTTCTGTTTCCGCATGTCAAACGCACTGCGGAGTGCTGAAAACACCAGGAAACGTGTTTTTCCCATTCAATAGCACGACAGCAGCGGTCTCGGTGATTCTGCACACTTGTCACTGAAGACTCTCGAAGATTATCACTGAAAATGCATATCTCAGCTGGAAACCCAAAGATACCAAAGATATCGCAGCTTCCGCATGTCAAACGCACTGTGGAGTTCTGAAAACACCTGGAAACGTGTTTTATGCATTCAATATCACGAAAACAGCGATTTCGGTGATTCTGCACACTTGTAACAGCAGGATAATAAAGATTATCACTGAAAATGCTTATCTCAGCAGGAAACCCAGCTATACCGAAGATATTTCTGTTTCCGGATGTCAAACGCACTGCGGAGTGCTGAAAACACCAGGAAACGTGTTTTTCGCATTCAGTAGCACGAAAACAGCGATTTCGGTGATTCTGCACACTTGTAACAACGTGATCATGAATTTATCACTGAAAATGCATATCTCAGTTGGAAACCCAACGAAACCGTAGATATCGCGGTTTCCGCATGTCAAACGCACTGTCGAGTGCTGAAAACACCAGGAAACGTGTTTTTCGCATTCAATAGCACGAAGCCAGCGATTTCGGTGATTGTGCACACCTGTAAAAGCAGAATCATGAATTTATCACTGAAATTGCATATCTCAGCTGGAAACCCAACGAAACCGAAGATATCGCAGTTTCCGCATGTCAAACGCACTGTGGAGAGCTGAAAACACCAGAAAACGTGTCTTATGCATTCAATATCACGAAAACAGCGGTATCGGTGATTCTGCACACTTGTAACAGCAGGATAATGAAGATTATCACTGAAAATGCATATCTCAGCTGGAAAGCCAACTATACCGAAGATATCGCAGCTTCCGCATGTCAAACGCACTGTGGAGTTCCGAAAACACCACGAAACGTGTTTTTCGCATTCAGTAGCACGAAAACAGCGATTTCGGTGATTCTGCACGCTTGTAACAACGGGATAATGAAGATTATCACTGAAAATGTATATCTCAGCTGGAAAGCCAACTATACCGAAGATATCGCAGCTTCCGCATGTCAAACGCACTGCGGAGTGCTGAAAACACCAGGAAACGTGTTTTTCGCATTCAATAGCACGAAACCAGCGATTTCGGTGATTCTGCTCACCTGTAAAAGCAGAATCATGAATTTATCACTGAAAACGCATATCTCAGCTGGAAACCCAAAGATACCAAAAATATCGCAGTTTCCGCATGTCAAACGCACTGTGGAGTTCTGAAAACACCAGGAAACGTGTTTTTCGCATTCAATAGCACGAAAACAGCGATTTCGGTGATTCTGCACACTTGTAACAGCAGGATAATAAAGATTATCACTGAAAATGCTTATCTCAGCAGGAAACCCAACTATACCGAAGATATTTCTGTTTCCGGATGTCAAACGCACTGCGGAGTGCTGAAAACACCAGGAAACGTGTTTTTCGCATTCAGTAGCACGAAAACAGCGATTTCGGTGATTCTGCACACTTGTAACAACGGGATCATGTAGATTATCACTGAAAATGCATATCTCAGCTGGAAACCCAACGAAAGCGAAGATATCGCAGTTTCCGCATGTCAAACGCACTGTGGAGTGCTGAAAACACCAGAAAACGTGTTTTATGCATTCAATATCACGAAAACAGCGGTATCGGTGATTCTGCACACTTGTAACAGCAGGATAATGAAGATTATCACTGAAAATGCATATCTCAGCTGGAAAGACAACTATACCGAAGATATCGCAGCTTCCGCATATCAAACGCACTGTGGAGTTCCGAAAACACCACGAAACGTGTTTTTCGCATTCAGTAGCACGAAAACAGCGATTTCGGTGATTCTGCACACTTGTAACAGCAGGATAATAAAGATTATCACTGAAAATGCTTATCTCAGCAGGAAACCCAACTATACCGAAGATATTTCTGTTTCCGGATGTCAAACGCACTGCGGAGTGCTGAAAACACCAGGAAACGTGTTTTTCGCATTCAGTAGCACGAAAACAGCGATTTTGGTGATTCTGCACACTTGTAACAACGTGATCATGAATTTATCACTGAAAATGCATATCTCAGTTGGAAACCCAACGAAACCGTAGATATCGCGGTTTCCGCATGTCAAACGCACTGTCGAGTGCTGAAAACACCAGGAAACGTGTTTTATGCATTCAATATCACGAAAACAGCGGTATCGGTGATTCTGCACACTTGTAACAGCAGGATAATGAAGATTATCACTGAAAATGCATATCTCAGCTGGAAAGCCAACTATACCGAAGATATCGCAGCTTCCGCATGTCAAACGCACTGTGGAGTTCCGAAAACACCACGAAACGTGTTTTTCGCATTCAGTAGCACGAAAACAGCGATTTCGGTGATTCTGCACGCTTGTAACAACGGGATAATGAAGATTATCACTGAAAATGCATATCTCAGCTGGAAAGCCAACTATACCGAAGATATCGCAGCTTCCGCATGTCAAACGCACTGCGGAGTGCTGAAAACACCAGGAAACGTGTTTTTCGCATTCAGTAGCACGAAAACAGCGATTTCGGTGATTCTGCACACTTGTAACAACGGGATCATGTAGATTATCACTGAAAATGCATATCACAGCTGGAAACCCAACGAAACCGAAGATATCGCAGTTTCCGCATGTCAAACGCACTGTCGAGTGCTGAAAACACCAGAAAACGTGTTTTTCGCATTCAATAGCACGAAAACAGCGATTTCGGTGATTCTGCACACTTGTAACGACGGGATCATGTAGATTATCACTGAAAATGCATATCTCAGCTGGAAACCCAACTATACCGACGATATTTCTGTTTCCGCATGTCAAACGCACTGCGGAGTGCTGAAAACACCAGGAAACGTGTTATTCGCATTCAGTAGCACGAAAACAGCGATTTCGGTGATTCTGCACACTTGTAGCAACGGGATCATGTAGATTATCACTGAAAATGCATATCACAGCTGGAAACCCAACGAAACCGAAGATATCGCAGTTTCCGCATGTCAAACGCACTGTCGAGTGCTGAAAACAGCAGGAAACGTGTTTTTCGTATTCAATAGCACGAAAACAACGATTTCGGTGATTCTGCATACTTCTCACAGAAGAATATCCAAGATTATCATAGATAATGCATGTCGCAGCTGGCAACCCCACGAAAACGGAGATATCGCGGTTTCCGCAAATCAAACGCACTGTGGAGTGCTGAAAACACCAGGAAACGTGTTTTATGCATTCAATATCACGAAAACAGCGGTTTCGGTGATTCTGCACAGTTGTAACAGCAGGATAATGAAGATTATCACTGAAAATGCATATCTCAGCTGGAAACCCAACTATACCGAAGATATTTCTGTTTCCGCATGTCAAACGCACTGCAGAGTGCTGAAAACACCAGGAAACGTGTTTTTCGCATTCAATAGCACGAAACCAGCGATTTCGGTGATTCTGCTCACCTGTAAAAGCAGAATCATGAATTTATCACTGAAAACGCATATCTCAGCTGGAAACCCAAAGATACCAAAAATATCGCAGTTTCCGCATGTCAAACGCACTGTGGAGTCCTGAAAACACCAGGAAACGTGTTTTTCGCATTCAGTAGCACGAAAACAGCGATTTCGGTGATTCTGCACACTTGTAACAACGGGATCATGTAGATTATCACTGAAAATGCATATCTCAGCTGGAAACCCAACGAAAGCGAAGATATCGCAGTTTCCGCATGTCAAACGCACTGTGGAGTTCTGAAAACACCAGGAAACGTGTTTTTCGCATTCAGTAGCACGAAAACAGCGATTTCGGTGATTCTGCACACTTGTAACAGCAGGATAATAAAGATTATCACTGAAAATGCTTATCTCAGCTGGAAACCCAACTATACCGAAGATATTTCTGTTTCCGCATGTCAAACGCACTGCGGAGTGCTGAAAACACCAGGAAACGTGTTTTTCGCATTCAGTAGCACGAAAACAGCGATTTCGGTGATTCTGCACACTTGTAACAACGGGATCATGTAGATTATCACTGAAAATGCATATCTCAGCTGGAAACCCAACGAAAGCGAAGATATCGCAGTTTCCGCATGTCAAACGCACTGTGGAGTGCTGAAAACACCAGAAAACGTGTTTTATGCATTCAATATCACGAAAACAGCGGTATCGGTGATTCTGCACACTTGTAACAGCAGGATAATGAAGATTATCACTGAAAATGCATATCTCAGCTGGAAACCCAACTATACCGAAGATATTTCTGTTTCCGCATGTCAAACGCACTGTCGAGTGCTGAAAACACCAGAAAATGTGTTTTTCGCATTCAATAGCACGAAAACAGCGATTTCGGTGATTCTGCACACTTGTAACAGCAGGATAATAAAGATTATCACTGAAAATGCTTATCTCAGCAGGAAACCCAACTATACCGAAGATATCGCAGTTTCCGCATGTCAAACGCACTGTGGAGTTCTGAAAACACCAGGAAACGTGTTTTTCGCATTCAATAGCACGAAACCAGCGATTTCGGTGATTCTGCACACCTGTAAATGCAGAATCATGAATTTATCACTGAAAATGCATATCTCAGCTGGAAACCCAAAGATGCCAAAGATATCGCAGTTTCCGCATGTTAAACGCACTGTGGAGTTCTGAAAACACCAGGAAACGTGTTTTTCGCATTCAATAGCACGAAACCAGCGATTTCGGTGATTCTGCACACTTGTAACAGCAGGATAATGAAGATTATCACTGAAAATGCATATCTCAGCTGGAAACCCAACTATACCGAAGATATTTCTGTTTCCGCATGTCAAACGCACTGCGGAGTGCTGAAAACACCAGGAAACGTGTTTTTCCCATTCAATAGCACGACAGCAGCGGTCTCGGTGATTCTGCACACTTGTCACTGAAGACTCTCGAAGATTATCACTGAAAATGCATATCTCAGCTGGAAACCCAAAGATACCAAAGATATCGCAGGTTCCGCATGTCAAACGCACTGTGGAGTTCTGAAAACACCTGGAAACGTGTTTTATGCATTCAATATCACGAAAACAGCGATTTCGGTGATTCTGCACACTTGTAACAGCAGGATAATAAAGATTATCACTGAAAATGCTTATCTCAGCAGGAAACCCAACTATACCGAAGATATTTCTGTTTCCGGATATCAAACGCACTGCGGAGTGCTGAAAACACCAGGAAACGTGTTTTTCGCATTCAGTAGCACGAAAACAGCGATTTCGGTGATTCTGCACACTTGTAACAACGTGATCATGAATTTATCACTGAAAATGCATATCTCAGTTGGAAACCCAACGAAACCGTAGATATCGCGGTTTCCGCATGTCAAACGCACTGTCGAGTGCTGAAAACACCAGGAAACGTGTTTTTCGCATTCAATAGCACGAAGCCAGCGATTTCGGTGATTGTGCACACCTGTAAAAGCAGAATCATGAATTTATCACTGAAATTGCATATCTCAGCTGGAAACCCAACGAAACCGAAGATATCGCAGTTTCCGCATGTCAAACGCACTGTGGAGAGCTGAAAACACCAGAAAACGTGTTTTATGCATTCAATATCACGAAAACAGCGGTATCGGTGATTCTGCACACTTGTAACAGCAGGATAATGAAGATTATCACTGAAAATGCATATCTCAGCTGGAAAGCCAACTATACCGAAGATATCGCAGCTTCCGCATGTCAAACGCACTGTGGAGTTCCGAAAACACCACGAAACGTGTTTTTCGCATTCAGTAGCACGAAAACAGCGATTTCGGTGATTCTGCACGCTTGTAACAACGGGATAATGAAGATTATCACTGAAAATGCATATCTCAGCTGGAAAGCCAACTACACCGAAGATATCGCAGCTTCCGCATGTCAAACGCACTGCGGAGTGCTGAAAACACCAGGAAACGTGTTTTTCGCATTCAATAGCACGAAACCAGCGATTTCGGTGATTCTGCTCACCTGTAAAAGCAGAATCATGAATTTATCACTGAAAACGCATATCTCAGCTGGAAACCCAAAGATACCAAAAATATCGCAGTTTCCGCATGTCAAACGCACTGTGGAGTTCTGAAAACACCAGGAAACGTGTTTTTCGCATTCAATAGCACGAAAACAGCGATTTCGGTGATTCTGCACACTTGTAACAGCAGGATAATAAAGATTATCACTGAAAATGCTTATCTCAGCAGGAAACCCAACTATACCGAAGATATTTCTGTTTCCGGATGTCAAACGCACTGCGGAGTGCTGAAAACACCAGGAAACGTGTTTTTCGCATTCAGTAGCACGAAAACAGCGATTTCGGTGATTCGGCACACTTGTAACAACGGGATCATGTAGATTATCACTGAAAATACATATCTCAGCTGGAAACCCAACGAAAGCGAAGATATCGCAGTTTCCGCATGTCAAACGCACTGTGGAGTGCTGAAAACACCAGAAAACGTGTTTTATGCATTCAATATCACGAAAACAGCGGTATCGGTGATTCTGCACACTTGTAACAGCAGGATAATGAAGATTATCACTGAAAATGCATATCTCAGCTGGAAAGCCAACTATACCGAAGATATCGCAGCTTCCGCATGTCAAACGCACTGTGGAGTTCCGAAAACACCACGAAACGTGTTTTTCGCTTTCAGTAGCACGAAAACAGCGATTTCGGTGATTCTGCACACTTGTAACAGCAGGATAATAAAGATTATCACTGAAAATGCTTATCTCAGCTGGAAACCCAACGAAAGCGAAGATATCGCAGTTTCCGCATGTCAAACGCACTGTGGAGTTCTGAAAACACCAGGAAACGTGTTTTTCGCATTCAATAGCACGAAACCAGCGATTTCGGTGATTCTGCACACCTGTAAATGCAGAATCATGAATTTATCACTGAAAATGCATATCTCAGCTGGAAACCCAAAGATGCCAAAGATATCGCAGTTTCCGCATGTTAAACGCACTGTGGAGTTCTGAAAACACCAGGAAACGTGTTTTTCGCATTCAATAGCACGAAACCAGCGATTTCGGTGATTCTGCACACTTGTAACAGCCGGATAATGAAGATTATCACTGAAAATGCATATCTCAGCTGGAAACCCAACTATACCGAAGATATTTCTGTTTCCGGATGTCAAACGCACTGTGGAGTGCTGAAAACACCAGGAAACGTGTTTTTCGCATTCAATATCACGAAAACAGCGATTTCGGTGATTCTGCACACTTGTAACAGCAGGATAATAAAGATTATCACTGAAAATGCTTATCTCAGCAGGAAACCCAACTATACCGAAGATATTTCTGTTTCCGGATGTCAAACGCACTGCGGAGTGCTGAAAACACCAGGAAACGTGTTTTTCGCATTCAGTAGCACGAAAACAGCGATTGCGGTGATTCTGCACACTTGTAACAACGTGATCATGAATTTATCACTGAAAATACATATCTCAGTTGGAAACCCAACGAAACCGTAGATATCGCGGTTTCCGCATGTCAAACGCACTGTCGAGTGCTGAAAACACCAGGAAACGTGTTTTTCGCATTCAATAGCACGAAGCCAGCGATTTCGGTGATTGTGCACACCTGTAAAAGCAGAATCATGAATTTATCACTGAAATTGCATATCTCAGCTGGAAACCCAACGAAACCGAAGATATCGCAGTTTCCGCATGTCAAACGCACTGTGGAGAGCTGAAAACACCAGAAAACGTGTTTTATGCATTCAATATCACGAAAACAGCGGTATCGGTGATTCTGCACACTTGTAACAGCAGGATAATGAAGATTATCACTGAAAATGCATATCTCAGCTGGAAAGCCAACTATACCGAAGATATCGCAGCTTCCGCATGTCAAACGCACTGTGGAGTTCCGAAAACACCACGAAACGTGTTTTTCGCATTCAGCAGCACGAAAACAGCGATTTCGGTGATTCTGCACGCTTGTAACAACGGGATAATGAAGATTATCACTGAAAATGCATATCTCAGCTGGAAAGCCATCTATACCGAAGATATCGCAGCTTCCGCATGTCAAACGCACTGCGGAGTGCTGAAAACACCAGGAAACGTGTTTTTCGCATTCAATAGCACGAAACCAGCGATTTCGGTGATTCTGCTCACCTGTAAAAGCAGAATCATGAATTTATCACTGAAAACGCATATCTCAGCTGGAAACCCAAAGATACCAAAAATATCGCAGTTTCCGCATGTCAAACGCACTGTGGAGTTCTGAAAACACCAGGAAACGTGTTTTTCGCATTCAATAGCACGAAAACAGCGATTTTGGTGATTCTGCACACTTGTAACAGCAGGATAATAAAGATTATCACTGAAAATGCTTATCTCAGCAGGAAACCCAACTATACCGAAGATATTTCTGTTTCCGGATGTCAAACGCACTGCGGAGTGCTGAAAACACCAGGAAACGTGTTTTTCGCATACAGTAGCACGAAAACAGCGATTTCGGTGATTCTGCACACTTGTAACAACGGGATCATGTAGATTATCACTGAAAATGCATATCTCAGCTGGAAACCCAACGAAAGCGAAGATATCGCAGTTTCCGCATGTCAAACGCACTGTGGAGTGCTGAAAACACCAGAAAACGTGTTTTATGCATTCAATATCACGAAAACAGCGGTATCGGTGATTCTGCACACTTGTAACAGCAGGATAATGAAGATTATCACTGAAAATGCATATCTCAGCTGGAAAGCCAACTATACCGAAGATATCGCAGCTTCCGCATGTCAAACGCACTGTGGAGTTCTGAAAACACCAGGAAACGTGTTTTTCGCATTCAGTAGCACGAAAACAGCGATTTCGGTGATTCTGCACACTTGTAACAACGTGATCATGAATTTATCACTGAAAATGCATATCTCAGTTGGAAACCCAACGAAACCGTAGATATCGCGGTTTCCGCATGTCAAACGCACTGTCGAGTGCTGAAAACACCAGGAAACGTGTTTTTCGCATTCAATAGCACGAAGCCAGCGATTTCGGTGATTGTGCACACCTGTAAAAGCAGAATCATGAATTTATCACTGAAATTGCATATCTCAGCTGGAAACCCAACGAAACCGAAGATATCGCAGTTTCCGCATGTCAAACGCACTGTGGAGAGCTGAAAACACCAGAAAACGTGTTTTATGCATTCAATATCACGAAAACAGCGGTTTCGGTGATTCTGCACACTTGTAACAGCAGGATAACGAAGATTATCACTGAAAATGCATATCTCAGCTGAAAACCCAACGAAACCGAAGATATCGCAGTTTCCGCATGTCAAACGCACTGTGGAGTGCTGAAAACACCAGAAAACGTGTTTTATGCATTCAATACCACGAAAACAGCGGTTTCGGTGATTCTGCTCACTTGTAACAGCAGGATAATGAAGACTATCATTGACAATGCATATCTCAGCTGGAAACTCAACTATACCGAAGATATTTCTGTTTCTGCATGTCAAACGCACTGCGGAGTGCTGAAAACACCAAGAAACGTGTTTTTCGCATTCAGTAGCACGAAACCAGCGATTTCGGTGATTCTGCTCACCTGTAAAAGCAGAATCATGAATTTATCACTGAAAACGCATATCTCAGCTGGAAACCCAAAGATACCAAAAATATCGCGGTTTCCGCATGTCAAACGCACTGTCGAGTGCTGAAAACACCAGGAAACGTGTTTTTCGCATTCAATAGCACGAAAACAGCGATTTTGGTGATTCTGCACACTTGTAACAGCAGGATAATAAAGATTATCACTGAAAATGCTTATCTCAGCAGGAAACCCAACTATACCGAAGATATTTCTGTTTCCGGATGTCAAACGCACTGCGGAGTGCTGAAAACACCAGGAAACGTGTTTTTCGCATTCAGTAGCACGAAAACAGCGATTTCGGTGATTCTGCACACTTGTAACAACGGGATCATGTAGATTATCACTGAAAATGCATATCTCAGCTGGAAACCCAACGAAAGCGAAGATATCGCAGTTTCCGCATGTCAAACGCACTGTGGAGTGCTGAAAACACCAGAAAACGTGTTTTATGCATTCAATATCACGAAAACAGCGGTATCGGTGATTCTGCACACTTGTAACAGCAGGATAATGAAGATTATCACTGAAAATGCATATCTCAGCTGGAAAGCCAACTATACCGAAGATATCGCAGCTTCCGCATGTCAAACGCACTGTGGAGTTCCGAAAACACCACGAAACGTGTTTTTCGCATTCAGTAGCACGAAAACAGCGATTTCGGTGATTCTGCACGCTTGTAACAACGGGATAATGAAGATTATCACTGAAAATGCATATCTCAGCTGGAAAGCCAACTATACCGAAGATATCGCAGCTTCCGCATGTCAAACGCACTGTGGAGTTCTGAAAACACCAGGAAACGTGTTTTTCGCATTCAGTAGCACGAAAACAGCGATTTCGGTGATTCTGCACACTTGTAACAACGTGATCATGAATTTATCACTGAAAATGCATATCTCAGTTGGAAACCCAACGAAACCGTAGATATCGCGGTTTCCGCATGTCAAACGCACTGTCGAGTGCTGAAAACACCAGGAAACGTGTTTTTCGCATTCAATAGCACGAAGCCAGCGATTTCGGTGATTGTGCACACCTGTAAAAGCAGAATCATGAATTTATCACTGAAAATGCATATCTCAGCTGGAAACTCAACATTACCGAAGATATTTCTGTTTCCGCATGTCAAACGCACTGCGGAGTGCTGAAAACACCAGGAAACGTGTTTTTCGCATTCAGTGGCACGAAAACAGCGATTTCGGTGATTCTGCACACTTGTAACAACGGGATCATGTAGATTATCACTGAAAATGCACATCTCAACTGGAAACCCAACGAAACCGAAAATATCGCAGTTTCCGCATGTCAAACGCACTGCGGAGTGATGAGAACACCAGAAAACGTGTTTTATGCATTCAATATCACGAAAACAGCGGTTTCGGTGATTCTGCACACTTGTAACAGCAGGATTATGAAGATTATCACTGAAAATGCATATCTGAGCTGGAAACTCAACATTACCGAAGATATTTCTGTTTCCGCATGTCAAACGCACTGCGGAGTGCTGAAAACACCAGGAAACGTGTTTTTCGCATTCACTAGCACGAAGCCAGCGATTTCGGTGATTCTGCACACCTGTAAAAGCAGAATCATGAATTTATCACTGAAAATGCATATCTCAGCTGGAAACCCAAAGATACCAAAGATATCGCAGTTTCCGCATGTCAAACGCACTGTGGAGTTCTGAAAACACCAGGAAACGTGTTTTTCGGATTCAGTAGCACGAAAACAGCGATTTCGGTGATTCTGCACACTTGTAACAACGGGATCATGTAGATTATCACTGAAAATGCACATCTCAGCTGGAAACCCAACGAAACCGAAGATATCGCTGTTTCCGCATGTCAAACGCACTGTGGAGTGCTCAAAACACCAGAAAACGTGTTTTATGCTTTCAATATCACGAAAACAGCGGTTTCGGTGATTCTGCTCACTTGTAACAGCAGGATAATGAAGACTATCACTGACAATGCATATCTCAGCTGGAAACTCAACTATACCGAAGATATTTCTGTTTCCGCATGTCAAACGCACTGCGGGGTGCTGATAACACCTGGAAACGTGTTTTTCGCATTCAGTAGCACGAAACCAGCGATTTCGGTGATTCTGCACACCTGTAAAAGCAGAATCATGAATTTATCACTGAAAATGCATATCTCAGCTGGAAACCCAAAGATACCAAAGATATCGCAGTTTCCGCATGTCAGTCGCACTGTGGAGTTCTGAAAACACCAGGAAACGTGTTTTTCGCATTCAGTAGCACGAAAACAGCGATTTCGGTGATTCTGCACACTTGTAACCGCAGGATAATGAAGATTATCACTGAAAATGCATATCTCAGCTGGAAACCCAACGGAACCGAAGATATCACAGTTTCCGCATGTCAAACGCACTGTGGAGTGCTGAAAACACCAGAAAACGTGTTTTTCGCATTCAATAGCACGAATACAGCGATTTCGGTGATTCTGCATACTTCTCACAGAACAATATACAAGATTATCATAGATAATGCATGTCGCAGCTGGCAACCCCACGAAACCGAAGATATCACAGTTTCCGCATGCCAAACGCAATGTGGAGTGCTGAAAACACCAGGAAACGTGTTTTATGCATTCAATAGCACGAAAACAGCGGTTTCGGTGATTCTGCACACTTGTAACCGCAGGATAATGAAGATTATCACTGAAAATGCATATCTCAGCTGGAAACGCAACGAAACCGAAGATATCACAGTTTCCGCATGTCAAACGCACTGTGGAGTGCTGAAAACACCAGGAAACGTGCTTTTCGCATTCAATAGCACGAAAACAGCGATTTGGGTGTTTCTGCACACCTGTAACAGCAGAATCATGAATTTATCACTGAAAATGCATATCTCAGCTGGAAACCCAACGAAACCGTAGATATCGCGGTTTCCGCATGTCAAACGCACTGTCGAGTGCTGAAAACACCAGTAAACGTGTTTTTCGCTTTCAATAGCACGAAACCGGCGATTTCGGTGATTCTACGAACCTGTAAAAGCAGAATCGTGAATTTATCACTGAAAATGCATATCTCAGCTGGAAACCCAACTATACCGAAGATATCTCAGTTTCCGCATGTCAAACGCACTGCGGAGTGCTGAAAACTCCACGAAACGTGTTTTTCGCATTCAATAGCACGAAGACAGCGATTTCGGTGATTCTGCATACTTCTCACAGAAGAATATCCAAGATTATCATAGATAATGCATGTCCCAGCTGGCAACCCCACGAAAACGAAGATATCGCGGTTTCCGCAAATCAAACGCACTGTGGAGTGCTGAAAACACCAGGAAACGTGTTTTTCGCATTCAAAAGCACGAAAACAGCGATTTCGGTGATTCTGCACACTGGTAACAGCAGAATCATTAATTTATCACTGAAAACGCATATCTCAGCTGGAAACCCAACGAAACCGTAGATATCGCGGTTTCCGCATGTCAAACGCTCTGTCGTGTGCTGAAAACACCAGAAAACGTGTTTTTCGCATTCAATAGCACGAAGACAGCGATTTCGGTGATTCTGCATACTTCTCACAGAAGAATATCCAAGATTATCATAGATAATGCATGTCCCAGCTGGCAACCCCACGAAAACGAAGATATCGCGGTTTCCGCAAATCAAACGCACTGTGGAGTGCTGAAAACACCAGGAAACGTGTTTTTCGCATTCAAAAGCACGAAAACAGCGATTTCGGTGATTCTGCACACTGGTAACAGCAGAATCATTAATTTATCACTGAAAACGCATATCTCAGCTGGAAACCCAACGATACCGAAGGTATCTCAGTTTCCGCATGTCAAACGCACTGCGGAGTGCTGAAAACACCAGGAAACGTGTTTTTCGTATTCAATAGCACGAAAACAGCGATTTGGGTGTTTCAGCACACCTGTAACAGCAGAATCATGAATTTATCACTGAAAATGCATATCTCAGCTGCAAAATCAACTATACCGAAGATATTTGTGTTTCCGCATGTCAAACGCACTGTCGAGTGCTGAAAACACCAGAAAACGATTTTTCGCATTCAATAGCACGAAGACAGCGATTTCGGTGATTCTGCATACTTCTCTCAGAAGAATATCCAAGATTATCATAGATAATGCATGTCGCAGCTGGTAAACCCACGAAACCGAAGATATCACGTTTCCGCATGTCAAACGCAATGTGGAGTGCTGAAAACACCAGGAAACGTGTTTTATGCATTCAATAGCACGAAAACAGCGGTTTCGGTGATTCTGCACACTTGTAACCGCAGGATAATGAAGATTATCACTGAAAATGCATATCTCAGCTGGAAACCCAACGAAACCGAAGATATCACAGTTTCCGCATGTCAAACGCAATGTGGAGTGCTGAAAACACCAGGAAACGTGTGTTTCGTATTCAGTAGCACGAAAACAGCGGTTTCAGTGATTCTGCACACTTGTAACAGCAGGATAATGAAGACTATCACCGAAAATGCATATCTCAGCTGGAAACCCAACTGTTCCGACGATATCACAGTTTCCGCAAATCTAGCGTACTGTGGAGTGCTGAAAACACCAGGAAACATGTTTTTCGCTTTCAATAGCACGAAAACAGCGATTTCGGTGATTCTGCATACTTCTCACAGAAGAATATCCAAGATTATCATACATAATGCATGTCGCATCTGGCAACCCCACGAAAACGAAGATATCGCGGTTTCCGCAAATCAAACGCACTGTGGAGTGCTGAAAACACCAGGAAACGTGTTTTTCGCATTCAATAGCACGAAAACAGCGATTTCGGTGATTCTACACACTTGTAACAGCAGAATCATGAATTTATCACTGAAAATGCATATCTCAGCTGGAAACCCAACGAAACCGTAGATATCGCGGTTTCCGCATGTCAAACGCACTGTCGAGTGCTGAAAACACCGGGAAACGTGTTTTTCGCATTCAATAGCACGAAACCAGCGATTTCGGTGATTCTGCACACCTGTAAAAGCAGAATCATGAATTCATCACTGAAAATGCATATCTCAGCTGGAAACCCAAAGATACCAAACATATCGCAGTTTCCGCATGTCAAACGCACTGTGGAGTTCTGAAAACACCAAGAAACGTGTTTTTCGCATTTAATAGCACGACAACAATGATTTCGGTGATTCTGCACACTTGTAACAGCAGAATCATGAATTTATCACTGAAAATGCATATCTCAACTGGAAACCCAACGATACCGCAGTTATCGCAGTTTCCAAATGTGATACGCACTGTGGAGTGCTGAAAACACCAGAGAACGTGTTTTATGCATTCAATAGCACCAAACCAGCGATTTCGGTGATTCTGCACACCTGTAACAGCAGAATCATGAATTTATCACTGAAAATGCATATCTCAGCTGAAAACCCAACGAAACCGTAGATATCGCGGTTTCCGCATGTCAAACGCTCTGTCGAGTGCGGAAAACACCAGAAAACGTGTTTTTCGCATTCAATAGCACGAAGACAGCGATTTCGGTGATTCTGCATACTTCTCACAGGAGAATATACAAGATTATCATAGATAATGCATGTCGCAGCTGGCAACCCCACGAAACCGAAGATATCACAGTTTCCGCATGTCAAACGCAATGTGGAGTGCTGAAAACACCAGGAAACGTGTTTTATGCATTCAATAGCACGAAAACAGCGGTTTCGGTGATTCTGCACACTTGTAACCGCAGGATAATGAAGATTATCACTGAAAATGCATATCTCAGCTGGAAACGCAACGAAACCGAAGATATCACAGTTTCCGCATGTCAAACGCACTGTGGAGTGCTGAAAACACCAGGAAACGTGCTTTTCGCATTCAATAGCACGAAAACAGCGATTTGGGTGTTTCTGCACACCTGTAACAGCAGAATCATGAATTTATCACTGAAAATGCATATCTCAGCTGGAAACCCAACGAAACCGTAGATATCGCGGTTTCCGCAAATCAAACGCACTGTCGAGTGCTGAAAACACCAGGAAACGTGTTTTTCGCATTCAATAGCACGAAAACAGCGATTTCGGTGATTCTGCACACCTGTAAAAGCAGAATCATGAATTTATCACTGAAAATGCATATCTCAGCTGGAAACCCAAAGAAAACAAAGATATCGCAGTTTCCGCATGTCAAACGCACTGTGGAGTTCTGACAACAACAGGAAACGTGTTTTTCGCATTCAGTAGCACGATAACAGCGATTTCGGTGATTCTGCACACTTGTAACAACGGGATCATGTAGATTATCACTGAAAATGCATATCTCAGCTGGAAACCGAACGACACCGAAGATATCGCTGTTTCCGCATGTCAAACGCACTGTGGAGTGCTGAAAACACCAGAAAACGTGTTTTATGCATTCAATATCACGAAAACAGCGGTTTCGGTGATTCTGCACACTTGTAACAGCAGGATAATGAAGACTATCACCGAAAATGCATATCTCAGCTGGAAACCCAACTGTTCCGACGATATCACAGTTTCCGCAAATCTAGCGTACTGTGGAGTGCTGAAAACACCAGGAAACGTGTTTTTCGCTTTCAATAGCACGAAAACAGCGATTTCGGTGATTCTGCATACTTCTCACAGAAGAATATCCAAGATTATCATACATAATGCATGTCGCATCTGGCAACCCCACGAAAACGAAGATATCGCGGTTTCCGCAAATCAAACGCACTGTGGAGTGCTGAAAACACCTGGAAACGTGTTTTTCGCATTCAATAGCACGAAAACAGCGATTTCGGTGATTCTTCACACTTGTAACAGCAGAATCACGAATTTATCACTGAAAATGCATATCTCAGCTGGAAACCCAAAGATTCCAAAGATATCGCAGTTTCCGCATATCAATCGCACTGTGGAGTTCTGAAAACACCAGGAAACGTGTTTTTCGCATTCAATAGCACGAAAACAGCGATTTCGGTGATTCTGCACACTTGTAACAACGGGATCATGTAGATTATCACTGAAAATGCACATCTCAACTGGAAACCCAACGAAACCGAAGATATCGCAGTTTCCGCATGTCAAACGCAATGTGGAATGCTGAAAACCCCAGGAAACGTGTTTTTCGCATTCAATAGCACGAAAACAGCGATTTCGGTGATTCTGCATACTTCTCACAGAAGAATATCCAAGATTATCATAGATAATGCATGTCGCAGCTGGCAACCCCACGAAAACGAAGATATCGCGGTTTCCGCAAATCAAACGCACTGTGGAGTGCTGAAAACACCAGGAAACGTGTTTTTCGCATTCAATAGCACGAAAACAGCGATTTGGGTGTTTCTGCACACCTGTAACAGCAGAATCATGAATTTATCACTGAAAATGCATATCTCAGCTGGAAACCCAACGAAACCGTAGGTATCGCGTTTTCCGCATGTCAAACGCACTGTCGAGTGCTGAAAACACCAGGAATCGTGTTTTTCGCATTCAATAGCACGAAAACAGCGATTTCGGTGATTCTACACACTTGTAACAGCAGAATCATGAATTTATCACTGAAAATGCATATCTCAGCTGGAAACCCAAAGATTCCAAAGATATCGCAGTTTCCGCATATCAATCGCACTGTGGAGTTCTGAAAACACCAGGAAACGTGTTTTTCGCATTCAATAGCACGAAAACAGCGATTTCGGTGATTCTGCAAACTTGTAACAGCAGAATCATGAATTTATCACTGAAAATGCATATCTCAGCTGGAAACCCAACGAAACCGAAGATATCACAGTTTCCGCATGTCAAACGCAATGTGGAGTGCTGAAAACCCCAGGAAACGTGTTTTTCTCATTCAATAGCACGAAAACAGCGATTTCGGTGATTCTGCATACTTCTCACAGAAGAATATCCAAGATTATCATAGATAATGCATGTCGCAGCTGGCAACCCCACGAAAACGAAGATATCGCGGTTTCCGCAAATCAAACGCACTGTGGAGTGCTGAAAACACCATGAAACGTGTTATTCGCATTCAATAGCACGAAAACAGCGATTTGTGTGTTTCAGCACACCTGTAACAGCAGAATCATGAATTTATCACTGAAAATGCATATCTCAGCTGGAAACCCAACGAAACCGTAGGTATCGTGTTTTCCGCATGTCAAACGCACTGTCGAGTGCTGAAAACACCAGGAAACGTGTTTTTCGCATTCAATAGCACGAAACCAGCGATTTCGGTGATTCTGCACACCTGTAAAAGCAGAATCATGAATTTATCACTGAAAATGCATATCTCAGCTGCAAACTCAACTATACCGAAGATATTTGTGTTTCCGCATGTCAAACGCACTGTCGAGTGCTGAAAACACCAGAAAACGATTTTTCGCATTCAATAGCACGAAGACAGCGATTTCGGTGATTCTGCATACTTCTCTCAGAGGAATATCCAAGATTATCATAGATAATGCATGTCGCAGCTGGCAAACCCACGAAACCGAAGATATCACGTTTCCGCATGTCAAACGCAATGTGGAGTGCTGAAAACACCAGGAAACGTGTTTTATGCATTCAATAGCACGAAAACAGCGGTTTCGGTGATTCTGCACACTTGTAACCGCAGGATAATGAAGATTATCACTGAAAATGCATATCTCAGCTGGAAACCCAACGAAACCGAAGATATCACAGTTTCCGCATGTCAAACGCAATGTGGAGTGCTGAAAACACCAGGAAACGTGTTTTTCGCATTCAGTAGCACGAAAACAGCGGTTTCAGTGATTCTGCACACTTGTAACAGCAGGATAATGAAGACTATCACCGAAAATGCATATCTCAGCTGGAAACCCAACTGTTCCGACGATATCACAGTTTCCGCAAATCTAGCGTACTGTGGAGTGCTGAAAACACCAGGAAACGTGCTTTTCGCATTCAATAGCACGAAAACAGCGATTTGGGTGTTTCTGCACACCTGTAACAGCAGAATCATGAATTTATCACTGAAAATGCATATCTCAGCTGGAAACCCAACGAAACCGTAGATATCGCGGTTTCCGCAAATCAAACGCACTGTCGAGTGCTGAAAACACCAGGAAACGTGTTTTTCGCATTCAATAGCACGAAAACAGCGATTTCGGTGATTCTGCACACCTGTAAAAGCAGAATCATGAATTTATCACTGAAAATGCATATCTCAGCTGGAAACCCAAAGAAAACAAAGATATCGCAGTTTCCGCATGTCAAACGCACTGTGGAGTTCTGACAACACCAGGAAACGTGTTTTTCGCATTCAGTAGCACGAAAACAGCGATTTCGGTGATTCTGCAAACTTGTAACAACGGGATCATGTAGATTATCACTGAAAATGCATATCTCAGCTGGAAACCGAACGACACCGAAGATATCGCTGTTTCCGCATGTCAAACGCACTGTGGAGTGCTGAAAACACCAGAAAACGTGTTTTATGCATTCAATATCACGAAAACAGCGGTTTCGGTGATTCTGCACACTTGTAACAGCAGGATAATGAAGACTATCACCGAAAATGCATATCTCAGCTGGAAACCCAACTGTTCCGACGATATCACAGTTTCCGCAAATCTAGCGTACTGTGGAGTGCTGAAAACACCAGGAAACGTGTTTTTCGCTTTCAATAGCACGAAAACAGCGATTTCGGTGATTCTGCATACTTCTCACAGAAGAATATCCAAGATTATCATACATAATGCATGTCGCATCTGGCAACCCCACGAAAACGAAGATATCGCGGTTTCCGCAAATCAAACGCACTGTGGAGTGCTGAAAACACCTGGAAACGTGTTTTTCGCATTCAATAGCACGAAAACAGCGATTTCGGTGATTCTTCACACTTGTAACAGCAGAATCACGAATTTATCACTGAAAATGCATATCTCAGCTGGAAACCCAAAGATTCCAAAGATATCGCAGTTTCCGCATATCAATCGCACTGTGGAGTTCTGAAAACACCAGGAAACGTGTTTTTCGCATTCAATAGCACGAAAACAGCGATTTCGGTGATTCTGCACACTTGTAACAACGGGATCATGTAGATTATCACTGAAAATGCACATCTCAACTGGAAACCCAACGAAACCGAAGATATCGCAGTTTCCGCATGTCAAACGCAATGTGGAATGCTGAAAACCCCAGGAAACGTGTTTTTCGCATTCAATAGCACGAAAACAGCGATTTCGGTGATTCTGCATACTTCTCACAGAAGAATATCCAAGATTATCATAGATAATGCATGTCGCAGCTGGCAACCCCACGAAAACGAAGATATCGCGGTTTCCGCAAATCAAACGCACTGTGGAGTGCTGAAAACACCAGGAAACGTGTTTTTCGCATTCAATAGCACGAAAACAGCGATTTGGGTGTTTCTGCACACCTGTAACAGCAGAATCATGAATTTATCACTGAAAATGCATATCTCAGGTGGAAACCCAACGAAACCGAAGATATCACAGTTTCCGCATGTCAAACGCAATGTGGAGTGCTGAAAACCCCAGGAAACGTGTTTTTCGCATTCAATAGCACGAAAACAGCGATTTCGGTGATTCTGCATACTTCTCACAGAAGAATGTCCAAGATTATCATAGATAATGCATGTCGCAGCTGGCAACCCCACGAAAACGAAGATATCGCGGTTTCCGCAAATCAATCGCACTGTGGAGTTCTGAAAACACCAGGAAACGTGTTTTTCGCATTCAATAGCACGAAAACAGCGATATGGGTGTTTCTGCACACCTGTAACAGCAGAATCATGAATTTATCACTGAAAATGCATATCTCAGCTGGAAACCCAACGAAACCGTAGATATCGCGGTTTCCGCATGTCAAACGCACTGTCGAGTGCTGAAAACACCAGGAAACGTGTTTTTCGCATTCAATAGCACGAAACCAGCGATTTCGGTGATTCTGCACACCTGTAAAAGCAGAATCATGAATTTATCACTGAAAATGCATATCTCAGCTGGAAACCCAAAGATACCAAACATATCGCAGTTTCCGTATGTCAAACGCACTGTGGAGTTCTGAAAACACCAAGAAACGTGTTTTTCGCATTTAATAGCACGACAACAATGATTTCGGTGATTCTGCACACTTGTAACAGCAGAATCATGAATTTCTCACTGAAAATGCATATCTCAACTGGAAACCCAACGATACCGCAGTTATCGCAGTTTCCAAATGTGATACGCACTGTGGAGTGCTGAAAACACCAGAGAACGTGTTTTATGCATTCAATAGCACCAAACCAGCGATTTCGGTGATTCTGCACACCTGTAACAGCAGAATCATGAATTTATCACTGAAAATGCATATCTCAGCTGAAAACCCAACGAAACCGTAGATATCGCGGTTTCCGCATGTCAAACGCTCTGTCGAGTGCGGAAAACACCAGAAAACGTGTTTTTCGCATTCAATAGCACGAAGACAGCGATTTCGGTGATTCTGCATACTTCTCACAGGAGAATATACAAGATTATCATAGATAATGCATGTCGCAGCTGGCAACCCCACGAAACCGAAGATATCACAGTTTCCGCATGTCAAACGCAATGTGGAGTGCTGAAAACACCAGGAAACGTGTTTTATGCATTCAATAGCACGAAAACAGCGGTTTCGGTGATTCTGCACACTTGTAACCGCAGGATAATGAAGATTATCACTGAAAATGCATATCTCAGCTGGATACGCAACGAAACCGAAGATATCACAGTTTCCGCATGTCAAACGCACTGTGGAGTGCTGAAAACACCAGGAAACGTGCTTTTCGCATTCAATAGCACGAAAACAGCGATTTGGGTGTTTCTGCACACCTGTAACAGCAGAATCATGAATTTATCACTGAAAATGCATATCTCAGCTGGAAACCCAACGAAACCGTAGATATCGCGGTTTCCGCAAATCAAACGCCCTGTCGAGTGCTGAAAACACCAGGAAACGTGTTTTTCGCATTCAATAGCACGAAAACAGCGATTTCGGTGATTCTGCACACCTGTAAAAGCAGAATCATGAATTTATCACTGAAAATGCATATCTCAGCTGGAAACCCAAAGAAAACAAAGATATCGCAGTTTCCGCATGTCAAACGCACTGTGGAGTTCTGACAACACCAGGAAACGTGTTTTTCGCATTCAGTAGCACGAAAACAGCGATTTCGGTGATTCTGCACACTTGTAACAACGGGATGATGTAGATTATCACTGAAAATGCATATCTCAGCTGGAAACCGAACGACACCGAAGATATCGCTGTTTCCGCATGTCAAACGCACTGTGGAGTGCTGAAAACACCAGAAAACGTGTTTTATGCATTCAATATCACGAAAACAGCGGTTTCGGTGATTCTGCACACTTGTAACAGCAGGATAATGAAGACTATCACCGAAAATGCATATCTCAGCTGGAAACCCAACTGTTCCGACGATATCACAGTTTCCGCAAATCTAGCGTACTGTGGAGTGCTGAAAACACCAGGAAACGTGTTTTTCGCTTTCAATAGCACGAAAACAGCGATTTCGGTGATTCTGCATACTTCTCACAGAAGAATATCCAAGATTATCATACATAATGCATGTCGCATCTGGCAACCCCACGAAAACGAAGATATCGCGGTTTCCGCAAATCAAACGCACTGTGGAGTGCTGAAAACACCTGGAAACGTGTTTTTCGCATTCAATAGCACGAAAACAGCGATTTCGGTGATTCTACACACTTGTAACAGCAGAATCACGAATTTATCACTGAAAATGCATATCTCAGCTGGAAACCCAAAGATTCCAAAGATATCGCAGTTTCCGCATATCAATCGCACTGTGGAGTTCTGAAAACACCAGGAAACGTGTTTTTCGCATTCAATAGCACGAAAACAGCGATTTCGGTGATTCTACACACTTGTAACAGCAGAATCATGAATTTATCACTGAAAATGCATATCTCAGCTGGAAACCCAAAGATTCCAAAGATATCGCAGTTTCCGCATATCAATCGCACTGTGGAGTTCTGAAAACACCAGGAAACGTGTTTTTCGCATTCAATAGCACGAAAACAGCGATTTCGGTGATTCTGCAAACTTGTAACAGCAGAATCATGAATTTATCACTGAAAATGCATATCTCAGCTGGCAACCCCACGAAAACGAAGATATCGCGGTTTCCGCAAATCAAACGCACTGTGGAGTGCTGAAAACACCAGGAAACGTGTTATTCGCATTCAATAGCACGAAAACAGCGATTTGTGTGTTTCTGCACACCTGTAACAGCAGAATCATGAATTTATCACTGAAAATGCATATCTCAGCTGGAAACCCAACGAAACCGTAGGTATCGTGTTTTCCGCATGTCAAACGCACTGTCGAGTGCTGAAAACACCAGGAAACGTGTTTTTCGCATTCAATAGCACGAAACCAGCGATTTCGGTGATTCTGCACACCTGTAAAAGCAGAATCATGAATTTATCACTGAAAATGCATATCTCAGCTGCAAACCCAACTATACCGAAGATATTTGTGTTTCCGCATGTCAAACGCACTGTCGAGTGCTGAAAACACCAGAAAACGATTTTTCGCATTCAATAGCACGAAGACAGCGATTTCGGTGATTCTGCATACTTCTCTCAGAGGAATATCCAAGATTAACATAGATAATGCATGTCGCAGCTGGCAAACCCACGAAACCGAAGATATCACGTTTCCGCATGTCAAACGCAATGTGGAGTGCTGAAAACACCAGGAAACGTGTTTTATGCATTCAATAGCACGAAAACAGCGGTTTCGGTGATTCTGCACACTTGTAACCGCAGGATAATGAAGATTATCACTGAAAATGCATATCTCAGCTGGAAACCCAACGAAACCGAAGATATCACAGTTTCCGCATGTCAAACGCAATGTGGAGTGCTGAAAACACCAGGAAACGTGTTTTTCGCATTCAGTAGCACGAAAACAGCGGTTTCAGTGATTCTGCACACTTGTAACAGCAGGATAATGAAGACTATCACCGAAAATGCATATCTCAGCTGGAAACCCAACTGTTCCGACGATATCACAGTTTCCGCAAATCTAGCGTACTGTGGAGTGCTGAAAACACCAGGAAACATGTTTTTCGCTTTCAATAGCACGAAAACAGCGATTTCGGTGATTCTGCATAGTTCTCACAGAAGAATATCCAAGATTATCATACATAATGCATGTCGCATCTGGCAACCCCACGAAAACGAAGATATCGCGGTTTCCGCAAATCAAACGCACTGTGGAGTGCTGAAAACACCAGGAAACGTGTTTTTCGCATTCAATAGCACGAAAACAGCGATTTCGGTGATTCTACACACTTGTAACAGCAGAATCATGAATTTATCACTGAAAATGCATATCTCAACTGGAAACCCAACGATACCGCAGTTATCGCAGTTTCCAAATGTGATACGCACTGTGGAGTGCTGAAAACACCAGAGAACGTGTTTTATGCATTCAATAGCACCAAACCAGCGATTTCGGTGATTCTGCACACCTGTAACAGCAGAATCATGAATTTATCACTGAAAATGCATATCTCAGCTGAAAACCCAACGAAACCGTAGATATCGCGGTTTCCGCATGTCAAACGCTCTGTCGAGTGCGGAAAACACCAGAAAACGTGTTTTTCGCATTCAATAGCACGAAGACAGCGATTTCGGTGATTCTGCATACTTCTCACAGAAGAATATCCAAGATTATCATACATAATGCATGTCGCATCTGGCAACCCCACGAAAACGAAGATATCGCGGTTTCCGCAAATCAAACGCACTGTGGAGTGCTGAAAACACCAGGAAACGTGTTTTTCGCATTCAATAGCACGAAAACAGCGATTTCGGTGATTCTGCACACTTGTAACAGCAGAATCACGAATTTATCACTGAAAATGCATATCTCAGCTGGAAACCCAAAGATTCCAAAGATATCGCAGTTTCCGCATGTCAAACGCACTGTGGAGTTCTGAAAACACCAGGAAACGTGTTTTTCGCATTCAGTAGCACGAAAACAGCGATTTCGGTGATTCTGCACACTTGTAACAACGGGATCATGTAGATTATCACTGAAAATGCATATCTCAGCTGGAAACCGAACGACACCGAAGATATCGCTGTTTCCGCATGTCAAACGCACTGTGGAGTGCTGAAAACACCAGAAAACGTGTTTTATGCATTCAATATCACGAAAACAGCGGTTTCGGTGATTCTGCACACTTGTAACAGCAGGATAATGAAGACTATCACCGAAAATGCATATCTCAGCTGGAAACCCAACTGTTCCGACGATATCACAGTTTCCGCAAATCTAGCGTACTGTGGAGTGCTGAAAACACCAGGAAACGTGTTTTTCGCATTCAATAGCACGAAAACAGCGATTTCGGTGATTCTACACACTTGTAACAGCAGAATCACGAATTTATCACTGAAAATGCATATCTCAGCTGGAAACCCAAAGATTCCAAAGATATCGCAGTTTCCGCATATCAATCGCACTGTGGAGTTCTGAAAACACCAGGAAACGTGCTTTTCGCATTCAATAGCACGAAAACAGCGATTTCGGTGATTCTGCACACTTGTAACAACGGGATCATGTAGATTATCACTGAAAATGCACATCTCAACTGGAAACCCAACGAAACCGAAGATATCGCAGTTTCCGCATGTCAAACGCAATGTGGGATGCTGAAAACCCCAGGAAACGTGTTTTTCGCATTCAATAGCACGAAAACAGCGATTTCGGTGATTCTGCATACTTCTCACAGAAGAATATCCAAGATTATCATAGATAATGCATGTCGCAGCTGGCAACCCCACGAAAACGAAGATATCGCGGTTTCCGCAAATCAAACGCACTGTGGAGTGCTGAAAACACCAGGAAACGTGTTTTTCGCATTCAATAGCACGAAAACAGCGATTTGGGTGTTTCTGCACACCTGTAACAGCAGAATCATGAATTTATTACTGAAAATGCATATCTCAGCTGGAAACCCAACGAAACCGTAGGTATCGCGTTTTCCGCATGTCAAACGCACTGTCGAGTGCTGAAAACACCAGGAATCGTGTTTTTCGCATTCAATAGCACGAAAACAGCGATTTCGGTGATTCTACACACTTGTAACAGCAGAATCATGAATTTATCACTGAAAATGCATATCTCAGCTGGAAACCCAAAGATTCCAAAGATATCGCAGTTTCCGCATATCAATCGCACTGTGGAGTTCTGAAAACACCAGGAAACGTGTTTTTCGCATTCAATAGCACGAAAACAGCGATTTCGGTGATTCTGCAAACTTGTAACAGCAGAATCATGAATTTATCACTGAAAATGCATATCTCAGCTGGAAACCCAACGAAACCGAAGATATCACAGTTTCCGCATGTCAAACGCAATGTGGAGTGCTGAAAACCCCAGGAAACGTGTTTTTCTCATTCAATAGCACGAAAACAGCGATTTCGGTGATTCTGCATACTTCTCACAGAAGAATATCCAAGATTATCATAGATAATGCATGTCGCAGCTGGCAACCCCACGAAAACGAAGATATCGCGGTTTCCGCAAATCAAACGCACTGTGGAGTGCTGAAAACACCAGGAAACGTGTTATTCGCATTCAATAGCACGAAAACAGTGATTTGTGTGTTTCTGCACACCTGTAACAGCAGAATCATGAATTTATCACTGAAAATGCATATCTCAGCTGGAAACCCAACGAAACCGTAGGTATCGTGTTTTCCGCATGTCAAACGCACTGTCGAGTGCTGAACACACCAGGAAACGTGTTTTTCGCATTCAATAGCACGAAACCAGCGATTTCGGTGATTCTGCACACCTGTAAAAGCAGAATCATGAATTTATCACTGAAAATGCATATCTCAGCTGGAAACCCAACGAAACCGTAGATATCGCGGTTTCCGCAAATCAAACGCACTGTCGAGTGCTGAAAACAACAGGAAACGTGTTTTTCGCATTCAATAGCACGAAAACAGCGGTTTCGGTGATTCTGCACACTTGTAACCGCAGGATAATGAAGATTATCACTGAGAATGCATATCTCAGCTGGAAACGCAACGAAACCGAAGATATCACAGTTTCCGCATGTCAAACGCACTGTGGAGTGCTGAAAACACCAGGAAACGTGCTTTTCGCATTCAATAGCACGAAAACAGCGATTTGGGTGTTTCTGCACACCTGTAACAGCAGAATCATGAATTTATCACTGAAAATGCATATCTCAGCTGGAAACCCAACGAAACCGTAGATATCGCGGTTTCCGCAAATCAAACGCACTGTCGAGTGCTGAAAACAACAGGAAACGTGTTTTTCGCATTCAATAGCACGAAAACAGCGATTTCGGTGATTCTGCACACCTGTAAAAGCAGAATCATGAATTTATCACTGAAAATGCATATCTCAGCTGGAAACGCAACGAAACCGAAGATATCACAGTTTCCGCATGTCAAACGCACTGTGGAGTGCTGAAAACACCAGGAAACGTGCTTTTCGCATTCAATAGCACGAAAACAGCGATTTGGGTGTTTCTGCACACCTGTAACAGCAGAATCATGAATTTATCACTGTAAATGCATATCTCAGCTGGAAACCCAAAGAAAACAAAGATATCGCAGTTTCCGCTTGTCAAACGCACTGTGGAGTTCTGAAAACACCCGGAAACGTGTTTTTCGCATTCAGTAGCACGAAAACAGCGATTTCGGTGATTCTGCACACTTGTAACAACGGGATCATGTAGATTATCACTGAAAATGCATATCTCAGCTGGAAACCGAACGACACCGAAGATATCGCAGTTTCCGCATGTCAAACGCACTGTGGAGTGCTGAAAACACCAGAAAACGTGTTTTATGCATTCAATATCACGAAAACAGCGGTTTCGGTGATTCTGCACACTTGTAACAGCAGGATAATGAAGACTATCACCGAAAATGCATATCTCAGCTGGAAACCCAACTGTTCCGACGATATCACAGTTTCCGCAAATCTAGCGTACTGTGGAGTGCTGAAAACACCAGAAAACGTGTTTTTCGCTTTCAATAGCACGAAAACAGCGATTTCGGTGATTCTGCATACTTCTCACAGAAGAATATCCAAGATTATCATACATAATGCATGTCGCATCTGGCAACCCCACGAAAACGAAGATATCGCGGTTTCCGCAAATCAAACGCACTGTGGAGTGCTGAAAACACCAGGAAACGTGTTTTTCGCATTCAATAGCACGAAAACAGCGATTTCGGTGATTCTACACACTTGTAACAGCAGAATCATGAATTTATCACTGATAATGCATATCTCAGCTGGAAACCCAAAGATTCCAAAGATATCGCAGTTTCCGCATATCAATCGCACTGTGGAGTTCTGAAAACACCAGGAAACGTGTTTTTCGCATTCAATAGCACGAAAACAGCGATTTCGGTGAATCTGCAAACTTGTAACAGCAGAATCATGAATTTATCACTGAAAATGCATTTCTCAGCTGGAAACCCAACGAAACCGAAGATATCACAGTTTCCGCATGTCAAACGCAATGTGGAGTGCTGAAAACCCCAGGAAACGTGTTTTTCGCATTCAATAGCACGAAAACAGCGATTTCGGTGATTCTGCATACTTCTCACAGAAGAATATCCAAGATTATCATAGATAATGCATGTCGCAGCTGGCAACCCCACGAAAACGAAGATATCGCGGTTTCCGCAAATCAAACGCACTGTGGAGTGCTGAAAACACCAGGAAACGTGTTTTTCGCATTCAATAGCACGAAAACAGCGATTTGGGTGTTTCTGCACACCAGTAACAGCAGAATCATGAATTTATCACTGAAAATGCATATCTCAGCTGGAAACCCAACGAAACCGTAGATATCGCGGTTTCCGCATGTCAAACGCACTGTCGAGTGCTGAAAACACCAGGAAACGTGTTTTTCGCATTCAATAGCACGAAGTCAGCGATTTCGGTGATTCTGCACACCTGTAAAAGCAGAATCATGAATTAATCACTGAAAATGCATATCTCAGCTGGAAACCAAAAGATACCAAAGATATCGCAGTTTCCGCATGTCAAACGCACTGTGGAGTTCTGAAAACACCAGGAAACGTGTTTTTCGCATTCTGTAGCACGAAAACAGCGATTTCGGTGATTCTGCACACTTGTAACAACGGGATCATGTAGATTATCACTGAAAATGCATATCTCAGCTGGAAACCGAACGACACCGAAGATATCGCAGTTTCCGCATGTCAAACGCACTGTGGAGTGCTGAAAACACCAGAAAACGAGTTTTATGCATTCAATATCACGAAAACAGCGGTTTCGGTGATTCTGCACACTTGTAACAGCAGGATAATGAAGACTATCACCGAAAATGCATATCTCAGCTGGAAACCCAACTGTTCCGACAATATCACAGTTTCCGCAAATCTAGCGTACTGTGGAGTGCTGAAAACACCAGGAAACGTGTTTTTCGCTTTCAATAGCACGAAAACAGCGATTTCGGTGATTCTGCATACTTCTCACAGAAGAATATCCAAGATTATCATACATAATGCATGTCGCATCTGGCAACCCCACGAAAACGAAGATATCGCGGTTTCCGCAAATCAAACGCACTGTGGAGTGCTGAAAACACCAGGAAACGTGTTTTTCGCATTCAATAGCACGAAAACAGCGATTTCGGTGATTCTACACACTTGTAACAGCAGAATCATGAATTTATCACTGAAAATGCATATCTCAGCTGGAAACCCAAAGATTCCAAAGATATCGCAGTTTCCGCATATGAATCGCACTGTGGAGTTCTGAAACCACCAGGAAACGTGTTTTTCGCATTCAATAGCACGAAAACAGCGATTTCGGTGATTCTGCAAACTTGTAACAGCAGATTCATGAATTTATCACTGAAAATGCATATCTCAGCTGGAAACCCAACGAAACCGAAGATATCACAGTTTCCGCATGTCAAACGCAATGTGGAGTGCTGAAAACCCCAGGAAACGTGTTTTTCGCATTCAATAGCACGAAAACAGCGATTTCGGTGATTCTGCATACTTCTCACAGAAGAATATCCAAGATTATCATAGATAATGCATGTCGCAGCTGGCAACCCCACGAAAACGAAGATATCGCGGTTTCCGCAAATCAAACGCACTGTGGAGTGCTGAAAACACCAGGAAACGTGTTTTTCGCATTCAATAGCACGAAAACAGCGATTTGGGTGTTTCTGCACACCTGTAACAGCAGAATCATGAATTTATCACTGAAAATGCATATCTCAGCTGGAAACCCAACGAAACCGTAGATATCGCGGTTTCCGCATGTCAAACGCACTGTCGAGTGCTGAAAACACCAGGAAACGTGTTTTTCGCATTCAATAGCACGAAGTCAGCGATTTCGGTGATTCTGCACACCTGTAAAAGCAGAATCATGAATTTATCACTGAAAATGCATATCTCAGCTGGAAACCCAAAGATACCAAAGATATCGCAGTTTCCGCATGTCAAACGCACTGTGGAGTACTGAAAACACCAGCAAACGTGTTTTTCGCATTCAACTGCACGAAAACAGCGATTTCGGTGATTCTGCACACTTGTAACAGGAGAATCATGAATTTATCACTGAAAATGCATATCTCAACTGGAAACCCAACGATACCGAAGTTATCGCAGTTTCCGCATGTCAAACGCACTGTGGTGTGCTGAAAACACCAGGAAACGTGTTTTTCGCATTCAATAGCACGACTACAGCGATCTCGGTGATTCTCTACACTTGTCACTGAAGACTCTCGAAGACTATCACTGAAAATGCATATCTCAGCTGGAAACCCAACGAAACCGTAGATATCGCAGTTTCCGCATGTCAAACGCACTGTCGAGTGCTGAAAACACCAGAAAACGTGTTTTTCGCATTCAATAGCACGAAAACAGCGATTTCGGTGATTCTGCACACTTGTAACAGGAGAATCATGAATTTATCACTGAAAATGCATATCTCAACTGGAAACCCAACGATACCGAAGTTATCGCAGTTTCCGCATGTCAAACGCACTGTGGTGTGCTGAAAACACCAGGAAACGTGTTTTTCGCATTCAATAGCACGACTACAGCGATCTCGGTGATTCTCTACACTTGTCACTGAAGACTCTCGAAGATTATCACTGAAAATGCATATCTCAGCTGGAAACCCAACGAAACCGAAGATATCGCAGTTTCCGCATGTCAAACGCACTGTCGAGTGCTGAAAACACCAGAAAACGTGTTTTTCGCATTCAATAGCACTAAACCAGCGATTTCGGTGATTCTGCACACTTGTAACAACGGGATCATGTAGATTATCACTGAAAATGCATATCTCAGCTGGAAACCCAACGAAACCAAAGATATCGCAGTTTCCGCATGTCAAACGCACTGTGGAGTGCTGAAAACCCCAGGAAACGTGTTTTTCGCATTCAATAGCACGAAAACAGCGATTTCGGTGATTCTGCATACTTCTCACAGAAGAATATCCAAGATTATCATAGATAATGCATGTCGCAGCTGGCAACCCCACGAAAACGAAGATATCGCGGTTTCCGCAAATCAAACGCACTGTGGAGTGCTGAAAACACCAGGAAACGTGTTTTTCGCATTCAATAGCACGAAAACAGCGATTTGGGTGTTTCTGCACACCTGTAACAGCAGAATCATGAATTTATCACTGAAAATGCATATCTCAGCTGGAAACCCAACGAAACCGTAGATATCGCGGTTTCCGCATGTCAAACGCACTGTCGAGTGCTGAAAACACCAGGAAACGTGTTTTTCGCATTCAATAGCACGAAGTCAGCGATTTCGGTGATTCTGCACACCTGTAAAAGCAGAATCATGAATTAATCACTGAAAATGCATATCTCAGCTGGAAACCAAAAGATACCAAAGATATCGCTGTTTCCGCATGTCAAACGCACTGTGGAGTTCTGAAAACACCAGGAAACGTGTTTTTCGCATTCTGTAGCACGAAAACAGCGATTTCGGTGATTCTGCACACTTGTAACAACGGGATCATGTAGATTATCACTGAAAATGCATATCTCAGCTGGAAACCGAACGACACCGAAGATATCGCAGTTTCCGCATGTCAAATGCACTGTGGAGTGCTGAAAACACCAGAAAACGAGTTTTATGCATTCAATATCACGAAAACAGCGGTTTCGGTGATTCTGCACACCTGTAACAGCAGGATAATGAAGACTATCACCGAAAATGCATATCTCAGCTGGAAACCCAACTGTTCCGACAATATCACAGTTTCCGCAAATCTAGCGTACTGTGGAGTGCTGAAAACACCAGGAAACGTGTTTTTCGCTTTCAATAGCACGAAAACAGCGATTTCGGTGATTCTGCATACTTCTCACAGAAGAATATCCAAGATTATCATACATAATGCATGTCGCATCTGGCAACCCCACGAAAACGAAGATATCGCGGTTTCCGCAAATCAAACGCACTGTGGAGTGCTGAAAACACCAGGAAACGTGTTTTTCGCATTCAATAGCACGAAAACAGCGATTTCGGTGATTCTACACACTTGTAACAGCAGAATCATGAATTTATCACTGAAAATGCATATCTCAGCTGGAAACCCAAAGATTCCAAAGATATCGCAGTTTCCGCATATGAATCGCACTGTGGAGTTCTGAAACCACCAGGAAACGTGTTTTTCGCATTCAATAGCACGAAAACAGCGATTTCGGTGATTCTGCAAACTTGTAACAGCAGATTCATGAATTTATCACTGAAAATGCATATCTCAGCTGGAAACCCAACGAAACCGAAGATATCACAGTTTCCGCATGTCAAACGCAATGTGGAGTGCTGAAAACCCCAGGAAACGTGTTTTTCGCATTCAATAGCACGAAAACAGCGATTTCGGTGATTCTGCATACTTCTCACAGAAGAATATCCAAGATTATCATAGATAATGCATGTCGCAGCTGGCAACCCCACGAAAACGAAGATATCGCGGTTTCCGCAAATCAAACGCACTGTGGAGTGCTGAAAACACCAGGAAACGTGTTTTTCGCAGTCAATAGCACGAAAACAGCGATTTGGGTGTTTCTGCACACCTGTAACAGCAGAATCATGAATTTATCACTGAAAATGCATATCTCAGCTGGAAACCCAACGAAACCGTAGATATCGCGGTTTCCGCATGTCAAACGCACTGTCGAGTGCTGAAAACACCAGGAAACGTGTTTTTCGCATTCAATAGCACGAAGTCAGCGATTTCGGTGATTCTGCACACCTGTAAAAGCAGAATCATGAATTTATCACTGAAAATGCATATCTCAGCTGGAAACCCAAAGATACCAAAGATATCGCAGTTTCCGCATGTCAAACGCACTGTGGAGTTCTGAAAACACCAGCAAACGTGTTTTTCGCATTCAATTGCACGAAAACAGCGATTTCGGTGATTCTGCACACTTGTAACAGGAGAATCATGAATTTATCACTGAAAATGCATATCTCAACTGGAAACCCAACGATACCGAAGTTATCGCAGTTTCCGCATGTCAAACGCACTGTGGTGTGCTGAAAACACCAGGAAACGTGTTTTTCGCATTCAATAGCACGCCTACAGCGATCTCGGTGATTCTCTACACTTGTCACTGAAGACTCTCGAAGACTATCACTGAAAATGCATATCTCAGCTGGAAACCCAACGAAACCGTAGATATCGCAGTTTCCGCATGTCAAACGCACTGTCGAGTGCTGAAAACACCAGAAAACGTGTTTTTCGCATTCAATAGCACGAAAACAGCGATTTCGGTGATTCTGCACACTTGTAACAGGAGAATCATGAATTTATCACTGAAAATGCATATCTCAACTGGAAACCCAACGATACCGAAGTTATCGCAGTTTCCGCATGTCAAACGCACTGTGGTGTGCTGAAAACACCAGGAAACGTGTTTTTCGCATTCAATAGCACGACTACAGCGATCTCGGTGATTCTCTACACTTGTCACTGAAGACTCTCGAAGATTATCACTGAAAATGCATATCTCAGCTGGAAACCCAACGAAACCGAAGATATCGCAGTTTCCGCATGTCAAACGCACTGTCGAGTGCTGAAAACACCAGAAAACGTGTTTTTCGCATTCAATAGCACGAAACCAGCGATTTCGGTGATTCTGCACACTTGTAACAACGGGATCATGTAGATTATCACTGAAAATGCATATCTCAGCTGGAATCCCAACGAAACCAAAGATATCGCAGTTTCCGCATGTCAAACGCACTGTCGAGTGCTGAAAACACCAGAAAACGTGTTTTTCGCATTCAATAGCACGAAAACAGCGATTTTGGTGATTCTGCACACTTGTAACGACGGGATCATGTAGATTATCACTGAAAATGCATATCTCAGCTGGAAACCCAAAGAAAACAAAGATATCGCAGTTTCCGCTTGTCAAACGCACTGTGGAGTTCTGAAAACACCCGGAAACGTGTTTTTCGCATTCAGTAGCACGAAAACAGCGATTTCGGTGATTCTGCACACTTGTAACAACGGGATCATGTAGATTATCACTGAAAATGCATATCTCAGCTGGAAACCGAACGACACCGAAGATATCGCAGTTTCCGCATGTCAAACGCACTGTGGAGTGCTGAAAACACCAGAAAACGTGTTTTATGCATTCAATATCACGAAAACAGCGGTTTCGGTGATTCTGCACACTTGTAACAGCAGGATAATGAAGACTATCACCGAAAATGCATATCTCAGCTGGAAACCCAACTGTTCCGACGATATCACAGTTTCCGCAAATCTAGCGTACTGTGGAGTGCTGAAAACACCAGAAAACGTGTTTTTCGCTTTCAATAGCACGAAAACAGCGATTTCGGTGATTCTGCATACTTCTCACAGAAGAATATCCAAGATTATCATACATAATGCATGTCGCACCTGGCAACCCCACGAAAACGAAGATATCGCGGTTTCCGCAAATCAAACGGACTGTGGAGTGCTGAAAACACCAGGAAACGTGTTTTTCGCATTCAATAGCACGAAAACAGCGATTTCGGTGATTCTGCAAACTTGTAACAGCAGAATCATGAATTTATCACTGAAAATGCATTTCTCAGCTGGAAACCCAACGAAACCGAAGATATCACAGTTTCCGCATGTCAAACGCAATGTGGAGTGCTGAAAACCCCAGGAAACGTGTTTTTCGCATTCAATAGCACGAAAACAGCGATTTCGGTGATTCTGCATACTTCTCACAGAAGAATATCCAAGATTATCATAGATAATGCATGTCGCAGCTGGCAACCCCAGGAAAACGAAGATATCGCGGTTTCCGCAAATCAAACGCACTGTGGAGTGCTGAAAACACCAGGAAACGTGTTTTTCGCATTCAATAGCACGAAAACAGCGATTTGGGTGTTTCTGCACACCTGTAACAGCAGAATCATGAATTTATCACTGAAAATGCGTATCTCAGCTGGAAACCCAACGAAACCGTAGATATCGCGGTTTCCGCATGTCAAACGCACTGTCGAGTGCTGAAAACACCAGGAAACGTGTTTTTCGCATTCAATAGCACGAAGTCAGCGATTTCGGTGATTCTGCACACCTGTAAAAGCAGAATCATGAATTAATCACTGAAAATGCATATCTCAGCTGGAAACCAAAAGATACCAAAGATATCGCAGTTTCCGCATGTCAAACGCACTGTGGAGTTCTGAAAACACCAGGAAACGTGTTTTTCGCATTCTGTAGCACGAAAACAGCGATTTCGGTGATTCTGCACACTTGTAACAACGGGATCATGTAGATTATCACTGAAAATGCATATCTCAGCTGGAAACCGAACGACACCGAAGATATCGCAGTTTCCGCATGTCAAACGCACTGTGGAGTGCTGAAAACACCAGAAAACGTGTTTTATGCATTCAATATCACGAAAACAGCGGTTTCGGTGATTCTGCACACTTGTAACAGCAGGATAATGAAGACTATCACCGAAAATGCATATCTCAGCTGGAAACCCAACTGTTCCGACGATATCACAGTTTCCGCAAATCTAGCGTACTGTGGAGTGCTGAAAACACCAGGAAACGTGTTTTTCGCTTTCAATAGCACGAAAACAGTGATTTCGGTGATTCTGCATACTTCTCACAGAAGAATATCCAAGATTATCATACATAATGCATGTCGCATCTGGCAACCCCACGAAAACGAAGATATCGCGGTTTCCGCAAATCAAACGCACTGTGGAGTGCTGAAAACACCAGGAAACGTGTTTTTCGCATTCAATAGCACGAAAACAGCGATTTCGGTGATTCTACACACTTGTAACAGCAGAATCATGAATTTATCACTGAAAATGCATATCTCAGCTGGAAACCCAAAGATTCCAAAGATATCGCAGTTTCCGCATATGAATCGCACTGTGGAGTTCTGAAACCACCAGGAAACGTGTTTTTCGCATTCAATAGCACGAAAACAGCGATTTCGGTGATTCTGCAAACTTGTAACAGCAGATTCATGAATTTATCACTGAAAATGCATATCTCAGCTGGAAACCCAACGAAACCGAAGATATCACAGTTTCCGCATGTCAAACGCAATGTGGAGTGCTGAAAACCCCAGGAAACGTGTTTTTCGCATTCAATAGCACGAAAACAGCGATTTCGGTGATTCTGCATACTTCTCACAGAAGAATATCCAAGATTATCATAGATAATGCATGTCGCAGCTGGCAACCCCACGAAAACGAAGATATCGCGGTTTCCGCAAATCAAACGCACTGTGGAGTGCTGAAAACACCAGGAAACGTGTTTTTCGCATTCAATAGCACGAAAACAGCGATTTGGGTGTTTCTGCACACCTGTAACAGCAGAATCATGAATTTATCACTGAAAATGCATATCTCAGCTGGAAACCCAACGAAACCGTAGATATCGCGGTTTCCGCATATCAAACGCACTGTCGAGTGCTGAAAACACCAGGAAACGTGTTTTTCGCATTCAATAGCACGAAGTCAGCGATTTCGGTGATTCTGCACACCTGTAAAAGCAGAATCATGAATTTATCACTGAAAATGCATATCTCAGCTGGAAACCCAAAGATACCAAAGATATCGCAGTTTCCGCATGTCAAACGCACTGTGGAGTTCTGAAAACACCAGCAAACGTGTTTTTCGCATTCAATAGCACGAAAACAGCGATTTCGGTGATTCTGCACACTTGTAACAGGAGAATCATGAATTTATCACTGAAAATGCATATCTCAACTGGAAACCCAACGATACCGAAGTTATCGCAGTTTCCGCATGTCAAACGCACTGTGGTGTGCTGAAAACTACAGGAAACGTGTTTTTCGCATTCAATAGCACGACTACAGCGATCTCGGTGATTCTCTACACTTGTCACTGAAGACTCTCGAAGATTATCACTGAAAATGCATATCTCAGCTGGAAACCCAACGAAACCGAAGATATCGCAGTTTCCGCATGTCAAACGCACTGTCGAGTGCTGAAAACACCAGGAAAGGTGTTTTTCGCATTCAACAGCCCAAAACAGCGATTTCGGTGATGCTGCACACTTGTAACAACGGGATCATGTGGATTATCACTGAAAATGCATATCTCAGCTGGAAACCCAACGAAACCGAAAATATCGCAGTTTCCGCAAGTCAAACGCACTGTGGAGTGCTGAAAACACCAGAAAACGTGTTTTATGCATTCAATATCACGAAAACAGCGGTTTCGGAGATTCTGCACACTTGTAACAGCAGAATCATGAATTTATCACTGAAAATGCATATCTCAGCTGGAAACCCAACTATACCGAACATATTTGTGTTTCCGCATGACAAACGCACTGTCGAGTGCTGAAAACACCAGAAAACGATTTTTCGCATTCAATAGCACGAAGACAGCAATTTCGGTGATTCTGCATAGTTCTCACAGAAGAATATCCAAGATTATCATAGATAATGCATGTCGCAGCTGGCAAACCCACGAAAACGAAGATATCGCGGTTTCCGCAAATCAAACGCATTGTGGAGTGCTGAAAACACCAGGAAACGTGTTTTTCGCATTCAGTAGCACGAAAACAGCGATTTCGGTGATTCTGCACACTTGTAACAACGGGATCATGTAGATTATCACTGAAAATGCATATCTCATCTGCAAACCCAACGAAACCGAAGATATCGCAGTTTCCGCATGTCAAACGCACTGCGGAGTGCTGAAAACACCAGAAAACGTGTTTTATGCATTCAATATCACGAAAACAGCGGTTTCGCTGATTCTGCACACTTGTAACAGCAGGATAATGAAGATTATCACTGAAAATGCATATCTCAGCTGGAAACCCAACTACACCGAAGATATTTCTGTTTCCGCATGTCAAACGCAATGTGGAGTGCTGAAAACACCAGGAAACGTGTTTTTCGCATTCAATACCACGAAAACAGCGATTTGGGTGTTTCTGCACACTTGTAATAGCAGAGTCATGAATTTATCACTGAAAATGCATATCTCAGCTGGAAACCCAACAATACCGAAGATATCGCAGTTTCCAAACGTGAAACGCACTGTGGAGTGCTGAAAACACCAGGAAACGTGTTTTTCGCATTCAATAGCACGAAAACAGCGATTTCGGTGATTCTGCAAACTTAAAACAGCAGAATCATGAATTTATCACTGAAAATGCATATCTCAGCTGGAAACCCAACGAAACCGAAGATATCACAGTTACCGCATGTCAAACGCAATGTGGAGTGCTGAAAACACTAGGAAAGGTGTTTTTCGCATTCAATAGCCCGAAAACAGCGATTTCGGTGATGCTGCACACTTGTAACAGCAGAATCATGAATTTATCACTGAAAATACATATCTCAGCTGAAAACCCAACTGTACCGACGATATCACAGTTTCCGCAAATCAAGCGCACTGTGGAGTGCTGAAAACACCAGGAAACGTGTTTTCGCATTCAATAGCACGACAACAGCGGTTTCGGTGATTCTGCACACTTGTAACAGCAGGATCATGAATATTATCACTGAAAATGCATATCACAGCTGGAAACCCAACGAAACCGAAGATCTCGCAGTTTCCGCATGTCAAACGCACTGTGGAGTGCTGAAAACACCAGGAAACGTGTTTTTCGCATTCAATAGCACGAAAACAGCCGTATCGGTGATTCTGCACACTTGTAACAGCAGGATAATGAAGACTATCTCTGAAAATGCATATCTCAGCTGGAAACCCAACGAAACCGTAGATATCGCTGTTTCCGCATGTCAAACGCACTGTCGAGTGCTGAAATCACCAGAAAAAGTGTTTTTCACATTCAATAGCACGAAAACAGCGATTTGGGTGTTTCTGCACATCTGTAACAGCAGAATCATGAATTTATCACTGAAAATACATATCTCAGCTGAAAACCCAACTGTACCGACGATATCACAGTTTCCGCAAATCAAGCGCACTGTGGAGTGCTGAAAACACCAGGAAACGTGTTTTTCGCATTCAATAGCACGAAAACAGCCGTTTCGGTGATTCTGCACACTTGTAACAGCAGGATAATGAAGACTATCTCTGAAAATGCATATCTCAGCTGGAAACCCAACGAAACCGTAGATATCGCTGTTTCCGCATGTCAAACGCACTGTCGAGTGCTGAAATCACCAGAAAAAGTGTTTTTCACATTCAATAGCACGAATACAGCGATTTGGGTGTTTCTGCACACCTGTAACAGCAGAATCATGAATTTATCACTGAAAATGCATATCTCAGCTGGAAACCCAACGAAACCGTAGATATCGCGGTTTCCGCATGTCAAACGCACTGTCGAGTGCTGAAATCACCAGAAAAAGTGTTTTTCACATTCAATAGCACGAAGATAGCGATTTCGGTGATTCTGCATACTTCTCACAGAAGAATATCCAAGATTATCATAGATAATTCATGTCGCTGCTGGCAACCCCACGGAACCGAAGATATCACAGTTTCCGCATGTCAAACGCACTGCGGAGTGCTGAACACACCAGGAAACGTGTTTCTCGCATTCAATAGCACGAAAACAGCGATTTGGGTGTTTCTGCACACCTGTAACAGCAGAATCATGAATTTATCACTGAAAATGCATATCTCAGCTGGAAACCCAACGAAACCGTAGATATGGCGGTTTCCGCATGTCAAACGCACTGTCGAGTGCTGAAAACACCAGAAAACGTGTTTTTCGCATTCAATAGCACGAAAACAGCGATTTCGGTGATTCTGCACACTTGTAACAGCAGGATAATGAAGATTATCACTGAAAATGCATATCTCAGCTGGAAAACCAACTATACCGAAGATATTTCTGTTTCCGCATGTCAGACGCACTGCGGAGTGCTGAAAACACCAGGAAACGTGTTTTTCGCATTCAATAGCACGAAACCAGCGATTTCGGTGATTCGGCACACCTGTAAAAGCAGAATCATGAATTTATCACTGAAAATGCATATCTCAGCTGGAAACCCAAAGATACCAAAGATATCGCAGTTTCCGCATGTCAAACGCACTGTGGAATGCTGTAAACACCATTAAACGTGTTTTTCGCATTCACTAGCACGAAAACAGCGATTTCGGTGATTCTGCACACTTGTAACAACGGGATCATGTAGATTATCAGTGAAAATGCATATCTCAGCTGGAAACCGAACGACACCGAAGATATCGCAGTTTCCGCATGTCAAACGCACTGTGGAGTGCTGAAAACACCAGAAAACGTGTTATATGCATTCAATATCACGAAAACAGCGGTTTCGGTGATTCTGCACACTTGTAACAGCAGGATAATGAAGACTATCACCGAAAATGCATATCTCAGCTGGAAACCCAACTGTTCCGACGATATCACAGTTTCCGCAAATCTAGCGTACTGTGGAGTGCTGAAAACACCAGGAAACGTGTTTTTCGCTTTCAATAGCACGAAAACAGCGATTTCGGTGATTCTACACACTTGTAACAGCAGAATCATGAATTTATCACTGAAAATACTTATCTCAGCTGGAAACCCAACGAAACCGAAGATATCACAGTTTCCGCAAATCAAACGCACTGTGGAGTGCTGAAAACACCAGGAAACGTTTTTTTCGCATTCAGTAGCACGAAAACAGCGATTTCGGTGATTCTGCATACTTCTCACAGAAGAATATCCAAGATTATCATAGATAATGCATGTCGCATCTGGCAACCCCACGAAAACGAAGATATCGCGGTTTCCGCAAATCAAACGGACTGTGGAGTGCTGAAAACACCAGGAAACGTGTTTTTCGCATTCAATAGCACGAAAACAGCGATTTCGGTGATTCTACACACTTGTAACAGCAGAATCATGAATTTATCACTGAAAATACTTATCTCAGCTGGAAACCCAACGAAACCGAAGATATCGCAGTTTCCGCAAATCAAACGCACTGTGGAGTGCTGAAAACACCAGGAAACGTGTTTTTCGCATTCAGTAGCACGAAAACAGCGATTTCGGTGATTCTACACACTTGTAACCGCAGAATCATGAATTTATCACTGAAAATGCATATCTCAGCTGGAAACCCAACGAAACCGAAGATATCGCAGTTTCCGCAAATCAAACGAACTGTGGAGTGCTGAAAACACCAGAAAACGTGTTTATGCATTCAATATCACGAAAACAGCGGTTTCGGTGATTCTGCACACTTGTAACAGCAGGATAATGAAGATTATCACTGAAAATGCATATCTCAGCTGGAAACCCAACAATACCGAAGGTATTTCTGTTTCCGCACGTCAAACGCACTGCGGAGTGCTGAAAACACCAGGAAACGTGTTTCTCGCATTCAATAGCACGAAAACAGCGATTTGGGTGTTTCTGCACACCTGTAACAGCAGAATCATGAATTAATCACTGAAAATGCATATCTCAGCTGGAAACCCAACGAAACCGTAGATATCGCTGTTTCCGCATGTCAAACGCACTATCGAGTTCTGAAATCACCAGAAAACGTGTTTTTCGCATTCAATAGCACGAAAACAGCGATTTCGGTGATTCTGCACACTTGTAACAGCAGGATAATGAAGATTATCACTGAAAATGCATATCTCAGCTGGAAAACCAACTATACCGAAGATATTTCTGTTTCCGCATGTCAGACGCACTGCGGAGTGCTGAAAACACCAGGAAACGTGTTTTTCGCATTCAATAGCACGAAACCAGCGATTTCGGTGATTCGGCACACCTGTAAAAGCAGAATCATGAATTTATCACTGAAAATGCATATCTCAGCTGGAAACCCAAAGATACCAAAGATATCGCAGTTTCCGCATGTCAAACGCACTGTGGAATGCTGAAAACACCATTAAACGTGTTTTTCGCATTCACTAGCACGAAAACAGCGATTTCGGTGATTCTGCACACTTGTAACAACGGGATCATGTAGATTATCAGTGAAAATGCATATCTCAGCTGGAAACCGAACGACACCGAAGATATCGCAGTTTCCGCAAATCAAACGAACTGTGGAGTGCTGAAAACACCAGAAAACGTGTTTATGCATTCAATATCACGAAAACAGCGGTTTCGGTGATTCTGCACACTTGTAACAGCAGGATAATGAAGATTATCACTGAAAATGCATATCTCAGCTGGAAACCCAACAATACCGAAGGTATTTCTGTTTCCGCATGTCAAACGCACTGCGGAGTGCTGAACACACCAGGAAACGTGTTTCTCGCATTCAATAGCACGAAAACAGCGATTTGGGTGTTTCTGCACACCTGTAACAGCAGAATCATGAATTTATCACTGAAAATGCATATCTCAGCTGGAAACCCAACGAAACCGTAGATATGGCGGTTTCCGCATGTCAAACGCACTGTCGAGTGCTGAAAACACCAGAAAACGTGTTTTTCGCATTCAATAGCACGAAAACAGCGATTTCGGTGATTCTGCACACTTGTAACAGCAGGATAATGAAGATTATCACTGAAAATGCATATCTCAGCTGGAAAACCAACTATACCGATGATATTTCTGTTTACGCATGTCAAACGCACTGCGGAGTGCTGAAAACACCAGGAAACGTGTTTTTCGCATTCAATAGCACGAAACCAGCGATTTCGGTGATTCGGCACACCTGTAAAAGCAGAATCATGAATTTATCACTGAAAATGCATATCTCAGCTGGAAACCCAAAGATACCAAAGATATCGCAGTTTCCGCATGTCAAACGCACTGTGGAATGCTGAAAACACCAGGAAACGTGTTTTTCGCATTCAATAGCACGAAAACAGCGATCTCGGTGATTCTGCACACTTGTAACAACGGGATCATGTAGATTATCACTGAAAATGCATATCTCAGCTGGAAACCGAACGACACCGAAGATATCGCAAGTTTCCGCATGTCAAACGCACTGTGGAGTGCTGAAAACACCAGAAAACGTGTTTTATGCATTCAATATCACGAAAACAGCGGTTTCGGTGATTCTGCACACTTGTAACAGCAGAATCATGAATTTATCACTGAAAATGCATATCTCAGCTGGAAACCCAACTATACCGAAGGTATTTCTGTTTCCGCATGTCAAACGCACTGCGGAGTGCTGAAAACACCAGGAAACGTGTTTTATGCATTCAATAGCACGAAAACAGCGGTTACGGTGATTCTGCACACTTGTAACAGTAGGATAATGAAGACTATCACTGAAAATGCATATCTCAGCTGGAAACACAACTATACCGAAGATATTTCTGTTTCCGCATGTCAAACGCACTGCGGAGTGCTGAAAACACCAGGAAACGTGTTTTTCGCATTCAATAGCACGAAACCAGCGGTTTCGGTGATTCTGCACACCTGTAAAAGCTGAATCATGAATTTATCACTGAAAATGCATATCTCAGCTAGAAACCCAACAATACCGAAGATATCGCAGTTTCCGCATGTCAAACGCACTGCGGAGTGCTGAAAACACCAGGAAACGTGTTTTTCGCATTCAATAGCACGAAAACCGCGATTTCGGTGATTCTGCACACCTGTAACAGCAGAATCATGAATTTATCACTGAAAATGCATATCTCAGCTGGAAACCCAACGAAACCGAAGATATCGCAGTTTCCGCATGTCAAACGCACTGCGGAGTTCTGAAAACACCAGGAAACGTGTTTTTCGCATTCAGTCGCACGAAAAGAGCGATTGCGGTGATTCTGCACACTTGTAACAACGGAATCATGTAGATTATCACTGAAAATGCATATCTCAGCTGGAAACCCAACGAAACCGAAGATATCGCAGTTTCCGCATGTCAAACGCACTGTGGAGTTCTGAAAACACCAGAAAACGTGTTTTATACATTCAATATCACGAAAACAGCGGTTACGGTGATTCTGCACACTTGTAACAGTAGGATAATGAAGACTATCACTGAAAATGCATATCTCAGCTGGAAACCCAACTATACCGAAGATATTTCTGTTTCCGCATGTCAAACGCACTGCGGAGTGCTGAAAACACCAGGAAACGTGTTTTTCGCATTCAAAAGCACGAAAACAGCGATTTCGGTGATTCTGCACACCTGTAACAGCAGAATCATGAATTTATCACTGAAAATGTATATCTCAGCTGGAAACCCAACGAAACCGAAGATATCGTCGTTTCAGCATGTCAAACGCACTGTGGAGTTCTGAAAACACCAGGAAACGTGTTTTTCGCGTTCAATAGCACGAAAACAGGCGATTTCCGTGATTCTGCACACTTGTAACAGCAGAATAATGAATTTATCACTGAAAATGCATATCTCAGCTGGAAACCCAAAGATACCGAAGATATCGCAGTTTCCGCATGTCAAACGCACTGTGGAGTGCTGAAAACACCAGAAAACGTGTTTTATGCATTCAATATCACGAAAACAGCGGTTTCGGAGATTCTGCACACTTGTAACAGCAGGATAATGAAGAATATCACTAAAAATGCATATCTCAGCTGGAAACCCAACTATACCGAAGATATTTCTGTTTCCGCGTGTCGAAAGCACTGCGGAGTGCTGAAAACACCAGGAAACGTGTTTTTCGCATTCAATAGCACGAAACCAGCGATTTCGATGATTCTGCACACCTGTAAAAGCAGAATCATGAATTTATCACTGAAAATGCATATCTCAGCTGGAAACCCAAAGATACCAAAGATATCGCAGTTTCCGCATGTCAAACGCACTGTGGAGTTCTGAAAACACCAGGAAACGTGTTTTTCGCATTCTGTAGCACGAAAACAGCGATTTCGGTGATTCTGCACACTTGTAACAACGGGATCATGTAGATTATCACTGAAAATGCATATCTCAGCTGGAAACCGAACGACACCGAAGATATCGCAGTTTCCGCATGTCAAACGCACTGTGGAGTGCTGAAAACACCAGAAAACGAGTTTTATGCATTCAATATCACGAAAACAGCGGTTTCGGTGATTCTGCACACTTGTAACAGCAGGATAATGAAGACTATCACCGAAAATGCATATCTCAGCTGGAAACCCAACTGTTCCGACAATATCACAGTTTCCGCAAATCTAGCGTACTGTGGAGTGCTGAAAACACCAGGAAACGTGTTTTTCGCTTTCAATAGCACGAAAACAGCGATTTCGGTGATTCTGCATACTTCTCACAGAAGAATATCCAAGATTATCATACATAATGCATGTCGCATCTGGCAACCCCACGAAAACGAAGATATCGCGGTTTCCGCAAATCAAACGCACTGTGGAGTGCTGAAAACACCAGGAAACGTGTTTTTCGCATTCAATAGCACGAAAACAGCGATTTCGGTGATTCTACACACTTGTAACAGCAGAATCATGAATTTATCACTGAAAATGCATATCTCAGCTGGAAACCCAAAGATTCCAAAGATATCGCAGTTTCCGCATATGAATCGCACTGTGGAGTTCTGAAACCACCAGGAAACGTGTTTTTCGCATTCAATAGCACGAAAACAGCGATTTCGGTGATTCTGCAAACTTGTAACAGCAGATTCATGAATTTATCACTGAAAATGCATATCTCAGCTGGAAACCCAACGAAACCGAAGATATCACAGTTTCCGCATGTCAAACGCAATGTGGAGTGCTGAAAACCCCAGGAAACGTGTTTTTCGCATTCAATAGCACGAAAACAGCGATTTCGGTGATTCTGCATACTTCTCACAGAAGAATATCCAAGATTATCATAGATAATGCATGTCGCAGCTGGCAACCCCACGAAAACGAAGATATCGCGGTTTCCGCAAATCAAACGCACTGTGGAGTGCTGAAAACACCAGGAAACGTGTTTTTCGCATTCAATAGCACGAAAACAGCGATTTGGGTGTTTCTGCACACCTGTAACAGCAGAATCATGAATTTATCACTGAAAATGCATATCTCAGCTGGAAACCCAACGAAACCGTAGATATCGCGGTTTCCGCATGTCAAACGCACTGTCGAGTGCTGAAAACACCAGGAAACGTGTTTTTCGCATTCAATAGCACGAAGTCAGCGATTTCGGTGATTCTGCACACCTGTAAAAGCAGAATCATGAATTTATCACTGAAAATGCATATCTCAGCTGGAAACCCAAAGATACCAAAGATATCGCAGTTTCCGCATGTCAAACGCACTGTGGAGTACTGAAAACACCAGCAAACGTGTTTTTCGCATTCAACTGCACGAAAACAGCGATTTCGGTGATTCTGCACACTTGTAACAGGAGAATCATGAATTTATCACTGAAAATGCATATCTCAACTGGAAACCCAACGATACCGAAGTTATCGCAGTTTCCGCATGTCAAACGCACTGTGGTGTGCTGAAAACACCAGGAAACGTGTTTTTCGCATTCAATAGCACGACTACAGCGATCTCGGTGATTCTCTACACTTGTCACTGAAGACTCTCGAAGACTATCACTGAAAATGCATATCTCAGCTGGAAACCCAACGAAACCGTAGATATCGCAGTTTCCGCATGTCAAACGCACTGTCGAGTGCTGAAAACACCAGAAAACGTGTTTTTCGCATTCAATAGCACGAAAACAGCGATTTCGGTGATTCTGCACACTTGTAACAGGAGAATCATGAATTTATCACTGAAAATGCATATCTCAACTGGAAACCCAACGATACCGAAGTTATCGCAGTTTCCGCATGTCAAACGCACTGTGGTGTGCTGAAAACACCAGGAAACGTGTTTTTCGCATTCAATAGCACGACTACAGCGATCTCGGTGATTCTCTACACTTGTCACTGAAGACTCTCGAAGATTATCACTGAAAATGCATATCTCAGCTGGAAACCCAACGAAACCGAAGATATCGCAGTTTCCGCATGTCAAACGCACTGTCGAGTGCTGAAAACACCAGAAAACGTGTTTTTCGCATTCAATAGCACTAAACCAGCGATTTCGGTGATTCTGCACACTTGTAACAACGGGATCATGTAGATTATCACTGAAAATGCATATCTCAGCTGGAAACCCAACGAAACCAAAGATATCGCAGTTTCCGCATGTCAAACGCACTGTGGAGTGCTGAAAACCCCAGGAAACGTGTTTTTCGCATTCAATAGCACGAAAACAGCGATTTCGGTGATTCTGCATACTTCTCACAGAAGAATATCCAAGATTATCATAGATAATGCATGTCGCAGCTGGCAACCCCACGAAAACGAAGATATCGCGGTTTCCGCAAATCAAACGCACTGTGGAGTGCTGAAAACACCAGGAAACGTGTTTTTCGCATTCAATAGCACGAAAACAGCGATTTGGGTGTTTCTGCACACCTGTAACAGCAGAATCATGAATTTATCACTGAAAATGCATATCTCAGCTGGAAACCCAACGAAACCGTAGATATCGCGGTTTCCGCATGTCAAACGCACTGTCGAGTGCTGAAAACACCAGGAAACGTGTTTTTCGCATTCAATAGCACGAAGTCAGCGATTTCGGTGATTCTGCACACCTGTAAAAGCAGAATCATGAATTAATCACTGAAAATGCATATCTCAGCTGGAAACCAAAAGATACCAAAGATATCGCAGTTTCCGCATGTCAAACGCACTGTGGAGTTCTGAAAACACCAGGAAACGTGTTTTTCGCATTCTGTAGCACGAAAACAGCGATTTCGGTGATTCTGCACACTTGTAACAACGGGATCATGTAGATTATCACTGAAAATGCATATCTCAGCTGGAAACCGAACGACACCGAAGATATCGCAGTTTCCGCATGTCAAATGCACTGTGGAGTGCTGAAAACACCAGAAAACGAGTTTTATGCATTCAATATCACGAAAACAGCGGTTTCGGTGATTCTGCACACCTGTAACAGCAGGATAATGAAGACTATCACCGAAAATGCATATCTCAGCTGGAAACCCAACTGTTCCGACAATATCACAGTTTCCGCAAATCTAGCGTACTGTGGAGTGCTGAAAACACCAGGAAACGTGTTTTTCGCTTTCAATAGCACGAAAACAGCGATTTCGGTGATTCTGCATACTTCTCACAGAAGAATATCCAAGATTATCATACATAATGCATGTCGCATCTGGCAACCCCACGAAAACGAAGATATCGCGGTTTCCGCAAATCAAACGCACTGTGGAGTGCTGAAAACACCAGGAAACGTGTTTTTCGCATTCAATAGCACGAAAACAGCGATTTCGGTGATTCTACACACTTGTAACAGCAGAATCATGAATTTATCACTGAAAATGCATATCTCAGCTGGAAACCCAAAGATTCCAAAGATATCGCAGTTTCCGCATATGAATCGCACTGTGGAGTTCTGAAACCACCAGGAAACGTGTTTTTCGCATTCAATAGCACGAAAACAGCGATTTCGGTGATTCTGCAAACTTGTAACAGCAGATTCATGAATTTATCACTGAAAATGCATATCTCAGCTGGAAACCCAACGAAACCGAAGATATCACAGTTTCCGCATGTCAAACGCAATGTGGAGTGCTGAAAACCCCAGGAAACGTGTTTTTCGCATTCAATAGCACGAAAACAGCGATTTCGGTGATTCTGCATACTTCTCACAGAAGAATATCCAAGATTATCATAGATAATGCATGTCGCAGCTGGCAACCCCACGAAAACGAAGATATCGCGGTTTCCGCAAATCAAACGCACTGTGGAGTGCTGAAAACACCAGGAAACGTGTTTTTCGCATTCAATAGCACGAAAACAGCGATTTGGGTGTTTCTGCACACCTGTAACAGCAGAATCATGAATTTATCACTGAAAATGCATATCTCAGCTGGAAACCCAACGAAACCGTAGATATCGCGGTTTCCGCATGTCAAACGCACTGTCGAGTGCTGAAAACACCAGGAAACGTGTTTTTCGCATTCAATAGCACGAAGTCAGCGATTTCGGTGATTCTGCACACCTGTAAAAGCAGAATCATGAATTTATCACTGAAAATGCATATCTCAGCTGGAAACCCAAAGATACCAAAGATATCGCAGTTTCCGCATGTCAAACGCACTGTGGAGTTCTGAAAACACCAGCAAACGTGTTTTTCGCATTCAATTGCACGAAAACAGCGATTTCGGTGATTCTGCACACTTGTAACAGGAGAATCATGAATTTATCACTGAAAATGCATATCTCAACTGGAAACCCAACGATACCGAAGTTATCGCAGTTTCCGCATGTCAAACGCACTGTGGTGTGCTGAAAACACCAGGAAACGTGTTTTTCGCATTCAATAGCACGCCTACAGCGATCTCGGTGATTCTCTACACTTGTCACTGAAGACTCTCGAAGACTATCACTGAAAATGCATATCTCAGCTGGAAACCCAACGAAACCGTAGATATCGCAGTTTCCGCATGTCAAACGCACTGTCGAGTGCTGAAAACACCAGAAAACGTGTTTTTCGCATTCAATAGCACGAAAACAGCGATTTCGGTGATTCTGCACACTTGTAACAGGAGAATCATGAATTTATCACTGAAAATGCATATCTCAACTGGAAACCCAACGATACCGAAGTTATCGCAGTTTCCGCATGTCAAACGCACTGTGGTGTGCTGAAAACACCAGGAAACGTGTTTTTCGCATTCAATAGCACGACTACAGCGATCTCGGTGATTCTCTACACTTGTCACTGAAGACTCTCGAAGATTATCACTGAAAATGCATATCTCAGCTGGAAACCCAACGAAACCGAAGATATCGCAGTTTCCGCATGTCAAACGCACTGTCGAGTGCTGAAAACACCAGAAAACGTGTTTTTCGCATTCAATAGCACGAAACCAGCGATTTCGGTGATTCTGCACACTTGTAACAACGGGATCATGTAGATTATCACTGAAAATGCATATCTCAGCTGGAATCCCAACGAAACCAAAGATATCGCAGTTTCCGCATGTCAAACGCACTGTCGAGTGCTGAAAACACCAGAAAACGTGTTTTTCGCATTCAATAGCACGAAAACAGCGATTTTGGTGATTCTGCACACTTGTAACGACGGGATCATGTAGATTATCACTGAAAATGCATATCTCAGCTGGAAACCCAAAGAAAACAAAGATATCGCAGTTTCCGCTTGTCAAACGCACTGTGGAGTTCTGAAAACACCCGGAAACGTGTTTTTCGCATTCAGTAGCACGAAAACAGCGATTTCGGTGATTCTGCACACTTGTAACAACGGGATCATGTAGATTATCACTGAAAATGCATATCTCAGCTGGAAACCGAACGACACCGAAGATATCGCAGTTTCCGCATGTCAAACGCACTGTGGAGTGCTGAAAACACCAGAAAACGTGTTTTATGCATTCAATATCACGAAAACAGCGGTTTCGGTGATTCTGCACACTTGTAACAGCAGGATAATGAAGACTATCACCGAAAATGCATATCTCAGCTGGAAACCCAACTGTTCCGACGATATCACAGTTTCCGCAAATCTAGCGTACTGTGGAGTGCTGAAAACACCAGAAAACGTGTTTTTCGCTTTCAATAGCACGAAAACAGCGATTTCGGTGATTCTGCATACTTCTCACAGAAGAATATCCAAGATTATCATACATAATGCATGTCGCACCTGGCAACCCCACGAAAACGAAGATATCGCGGTTTCCGCAAATCAAACGGACTGTGGAGTGCTGAAAACACCAGGAAACGTGTTTTTCGCATTCAATAGAACGAAAACAGCGATTTCGGTGATTCTACACACTTGTAACAGCAGAATCATGAATTTATCACTGAAAATGCATATCTCAGCTGGAAACCCAAAGATTCCAAAGATATCGCAGTTTCCGCATATCAATCGCACTGTGGAGTTCTGAAAACACCAGGAAACGTGTTTTTCGCATTCAATAGCACGAAAACAGCGATTTCGGTGATTCTGCAAACTTGTAACAGCAGAATCATGAATTTATCACTGAAAATGCATTTCTCAGCTGGAAACCCAACGAAACCGAAGATATCACAGTTTCCGCATGTCAAACGCAATGTGGAGTGCTGAAAACCCCAGGAAACGTGTTTTTCGCATTCAATAGCACGAAAACAGCGATTTCGGTGATTCTGCATACTTCTCACAGAAGAATATCCAAGATTATCATAGATAATGCATGTCGCAGCTGGCAACCCCAGGAAAACGAAGATATCGCCGTTTCCGCAAATCAAACGCACTGTGGAGTGCTGAAAACACCAGGAAACGTGTTTTTCGCATTCAATAGCACGAAAACAGCGATTTGGGTGTTTCTGCACACCTGTAACAGCAGAATCATGAATTTATCACTGAAAATGCGTATCTCAGCTGGAAACCCAACGAAACCGTAGATATCGCGGTTTCCGCATGTCAAACGCACTGTCGAGTGCTGAAAACACCAGGAAACGTGTTTTTCGCATTCAATAGCACGAAGTCAGCGATTTCGGTGATTCTGCACACCTGTAAAAGCAGAATCATGAATTAATCACTGAAAATGCATATCTCAGCTGGAAACCAAAAGATACCAAAGATATCGCAGTTTCCGCATGTCAAACGCACTGTGGAGTTCTGAAAACACCAGGAAACGTGTTTTTCGCATTCTGTAGCACGAAAACAGCGATTTCGGTGATTCTGCACACTTGTAACAACGGGATCATGTAGATTATCACTGAAAATGCATATCTCAGCTGGAAACCGAACGACACCGAAGATATCGCAGTTTCCGCATGTCAAACGCACTGTGGAGTGCTGAAAACACCAGAAAACGTGTTTTATGCATTCAATATCACGAAAACAGCGGTTTCGGTGATTCTGCACACTTGTAACAGCAGGATAATGAAGACTATCACCGAAAATGCATATCTCAGCTGGAAACCCAACTGTTCCGACGATATCACAGTTTCCGCAAATCTAGCGTACTGTGGAGTGCTGAAAACACCAGGAAACGTGTTTTTCGCTTTCAATAGCACGAAAACAGTGATTTCGGTGATTCTGCATACTTCTCACAGAAGAATATCCAAGATTATCATACATAATGCATGTCGCATCTGGCAACCCCACGAAAACGAAGATATCGCGGTTTCCGCAAATCAAACGCACTGTGGAGTGCTGAAAACACCAGGAAACGTGTTTTTCGCATTCAATAGCACGAAAACAGCGATTTCGGTGATTCTACACACTTGTAACAGCAGAATCATGAATTTATCACTGAAAATGCATATCTCAGCTGGAAACCCAAAGATTCCAAAGATATCGCAGTTTCCGCATATGAATCGCACTGTGGAGTTCTGAAACCACCAGGAAACGTGTTTTTCGCATTCAATAGCACGAAAACAGCGATTTCGGTGATTCTGCAAACTTGTAACAGCAGATTCATGAATTTATCACTGAAAATGCATATCTCAGCTGGAAACCCAACGAAACCGAAGATATCACAGTTTCCGCATGTCAAACGCAATGTGGAGTGCTGAAAACCCCAGGAAATGTGTTTTTCGCATTCAATAGCACGAAAACAGCGATTTCGGTGATTCTGCATACTTCTCACAGAAGAATATCCAAGATTATCATAGATAATGCATGTCGCAGCTGGCAACCCCACGAAAACGAAGATATCGCGGTTTCCGCAAATCAAACGCACTGTGGAGTGCTGAAAACACCAGGAAACGTGTTTTTCGCATTCAATAGCACGAAAACAGCGATTTGGGTGTTTCTGCACACCTGTAACAGCAGAATCATGAATTTATCACTGAAAATGCATATCTCAGCTGGAAACCCAACGAAACCGTAGATATCGCGGTTTCCGCATATCAAACGCACTGTCGAGTGCTGAAAACACCAGGAAACGTGTTTTTCGCATTCAATAGCACGAAGTCAGCGATTTCGGTGATTCTGCACACCTGTAAAAGCAGAATCATGAATTTATCACTGAAAATGCATATCTCAGCTGGAAACCCAAAGATACCAAAGATATCGCAGTTTCCGCATGTCAAACGCACTGTGGAGTTCTGAAAACACCAGCAAACGTGTTTTTCGCATTCAATAGCACGAAAACAGCGATTTCGGTGATTCTGCACACTTGTAACAGGAGAATCATGAATTTATCACTGAAAATGCATATCTCAACTGGAAACCCAACGATACCGAAGTTATCGCAGTTTCCGCATGTCAAACGCACTGTGGTGTGCTGAAAACTACAGGAAACGTGTTTTTCGCATTCAATAGCACGACTACAGCGATCTCGGTGATTCTCTACACTTGTCACTGAAGACTCTCGAAGATTATCACTGAAAATGCATATCTCAGCTGGAAACCCAACGAAACCGAAGATATCGCAGTTTCCGCATGTCAAACGCACTGTCGAGTGCTGAAAACACCAGGAAAGGTGTTTTTCGCATTCAACAGCCCAAAAACAGCGATTTCGGTGATGCTGCACACTTGTAACAACGGGATCATGTGGATTATCACTGAAAATGCATATCTCAGCTGGAAACCCAACGAAACCGAAAATATCGCAGTTTCCGCAAGTCAAACGCACTGTGGAGTGCTGAAAACACCAGAAAACGTGTTTTATGCATTCAATATCACGAAAACAGCGGTTTCGGAGATTCTGCACACTTGTAACAGCAGAATCATGAATTTATCACTGAAAATGCATATCTCAGCTGGAAACCCAACTATACCGAACATATTTGTGTTTCCGCATGACAAACGCACTGTCGAGTGCTGAAAACACCAGAAAACGATTTTTCGCATTCAATAGCACGAAGACAGCGATTTCGGTGATTCTGCATAGTTCTCACAGAAGAATATCCAAGATTATCATAGATAATGCATGTCGCAGCTGGCAAACCCACGAAAACGAAGATATCGCGGTTTCCGCAAATCAAACGCATTGTGGAGTGCTGAAAACACCAGGAAACGTGTTTTTCGCATTCAGTAGCACGAAAACAGCGATTTCGGTGATTCTGCACACTTGTAACAACGGGATCATGTAGATTATCACTGAAAATGCATATCTCATCTGCAAACCCAACGAAACCGAAGATATCGCAGTTTCCGCATGTCAAACGCACTGCGGAGTGCTGAAAACACCAGAAAACGTGTTTTATGCATTCAATATCACGAAAACAGCGGTTTCGCTGATTCTGCACACTTGTAACAGCAGGATAATGAAGATTATCACTGAAAATGCATATCTCAGCTGGAAACCCAACTACACCGAAGATATTTCTGTTTCCGCATGTCAAACGCAATGTGGAGTGCTGAAAACACCAGGAAACGTGTTTTTCGCATTCAATAGCACGAAAACAGCGATTTGGGTGTTTCTGCACACTTGTAATAGCAGAGTCATGAATTTATCACTGAAAATGCATATCTCAGCTGGAAACCCAACAATACCGAAGATATCGCAGTTTCCAAACGTGAAACGCACTGTGGAGTGCTGAAAACACCAGGAAACGTGTTTTTCGCATTCAATAGCACGAAAACAGCGATTTCGGTGATTCTGCAAACTTAAAACAGCAGAATCATGAATTTATCACTGAAAATGCATATCTCAGCTGGAAACCCAACGAAACCGAAGATATCACAGTTACCGCATGTCAAACGCAATGTGGAGTGCTGAAAACACTAGGAAAGGTGTTTTTCGCATTCAATAGCCCGAAAACAGCGATTTCGGTGATGCTGCACACTTGTAACAGCAGAATCATGAATTTATCACTGAAAATACATATCTCAGCTGAAAACCCAACTGTACCGACGATATCACAGTTTCCGCAAATCAAGCGCACTGTGGAGTGCTGAAAACACCAGGAAACGTGTTTTCGCATTCAATAGCACGACAACAGCGGTTTCGGTGATTCTGCACACTTGTAACAGCAGGATCATGAATATTATCACTGAAAATGCATATCACAGCTGGAAACCCAACGAAACCGAAGATCTCGCAGTTTCCGCATGTCAAACGCACTGTGGAGTGCTGAAAACACCAGGAAACGTGTTTTTCGCATTCAATAGCACGAAAACAGCCGTATCGGTGATTCTGCACACTTGTAACAGCAGGATAATGAAGACTATCTCTGAAAATGCATATCTCAGCTGGAAACCCAACGAAACCGTAGATATCGCTGTTTCCGCATGTCAAACGCACTGTCGAGTGCTGAAATCACCAGAAAAAGTGTTTTTCACATTCAATAGCACGAAAACAGCGATTTGGGTGTTTCTGCACATCTGTAACAGCAGAATCATGAATTTATCACTGAAAATACATATCTCAGCTGAAAACCCAACTGTACCGACGATATCACAGTTTCCGCAAATCAAGCGCACTGTGGAGTGCTGAAAACACCAGGAAACGTGTTTTTCGCATTCAATAGCACGAAAACAGCCGTTTCGGTGATTCTGCACACTTGTAACAGCAGGATAATGAAGACTATCTCTGAAAATGCATATCTCAGCTGGAAACCCAACGAAACCGTAGATATCGCTGTTTCCGCATGTCAAACGCACTGTCGAGTGCTGAAATCACCAGAAAAAGTGTTTTTCACATTCAATAGCACGAATACAGCGATTTGGGTGTTTCTGCACACCTGTAACAGCAGAATCATGAATTTATCACTGAAAATGCATATCTCAGCTGGAAACCCAACGAAACCGTAGATATCGCGGTTTCCGCATGTCAAACGCACTGTCGAGTGCTGAAATCACCAGAAAAAGTGTTTTTCACATTCAATAGCACGAAGATAGCGATTTCGGTGATTCTGCATACTTCTCACAGAAGAATATCCAAGATTATCATAGATAATTCATGTCGCTGCTGGCAACCCCACGGAACCGAAGATATCACAGTTTCCGCATGTCAAACGCACTGCGGAGTGCTGAACACACCAGGAAACGTGTTTCTCGCATTCAATAGCACGAAAACAGCGATTTGGGTGTTTCTGCACACCTGTAACAGCAGAATCATGAATTTATCACTGAAAATGCATATCTCAGCTGGAAACCCAACGAAACCGTAGATATGGCGGTTTCCGCATGTCAAACGCACTGTCGAGTGCTGAAAACACCAGAAAACGTGTTTTTCGCATTCAATAGCACGAAAACAGCGATTTCGGTGATTCTGCACACTTGTAACAGCAGGATAATGAAGATTATCACTGAAAATGCATATCTCAGCTGGAAAACCAACTATACCGAAGATATTTCTGTTTCCGCATGTCAGACGCACTGCGGAGTGCTGAAAACACCAGGAAACGTGTTTTTCGCATTCAATAGCACGAAACCAGCGATTTCGGTGATTCGGCACACCTGTAAAAGCAGAATCATGAATTTATCACTGAAAATGCATATCTCAGCTGGAAACCCAAAGATACCAAAGATATCGCAGTTTCCGCATGTCAAACGCACTGTGGAATGCTGTAAACACCATTAAACGTGTTTTTCGCATTCACTAGCACGAAAACAGCGATTTCGGTGATTCTGCACACTTGTAACAACGGGATCATGTAGATTATCAGTGAAAATGCATATCTCAGCTGGAAACCGAACGACACCGAAGATATCGCAGTTTCCGCATGTCAAACGCACTGTGGAGTGCTGAAAACACCAGAAAACGTGTTATATGCATTCAATATCACGAAAACAGCGGTTTCGGTGATTCTGCACACTTGTAACAGCAGGATAATGAAGACTATCACCGAAAATGCATATCTCAGCTGGAAACCCAACTGTTCCGACGATATCACAGTTTCCGCAAATCTAGCGTACTGTGGAGTGCTGAAAACACCAGGAAACGTGTTTTTCGCTTTCAATAGCACGAAAACAGCGATTTCGGTGATTCTACACACTTGTAACAGCAGAATCATGAATTTATCACTGAAAATACTTATCTCAGCTGGAAACCCAACGAAACCGAAGATATCGCAGTTTCCGCAAATCAAACGCACTGTGGAGTGCTGAAAACACCAGGAAACGTGTTTTTCGCATTCAGTAGCACGAAAACAGCGATTTCGGTGATTCTGCATACTTCTCACAGAAGAATATCCAAGATTATCATAGATAATGCATGTCGCATCTGGCAACCCCACGAAAACGAAGATATCGCGGTTTCCGCAAATCAAACGGACTGTGGAGTGCTGAAAACACCAGGAAACGTGTTTTTCGCATTCAATAGCACGAAAACAGCGATTTCGGTGATTCTACACACTTGTAACAGCAGAATCATGAATTTATCACTGAAAATACTTATCTCAGCTGGAAACCCAACGAAACCGAAGATATCGCAGTTTCCGCAAATCAAACGCACTGTGGAGTGCTGAAAACACCAGGAAACGTGTTTTTCGCATTCAGTAGCACGAAAACAGCGATTTCGGTGATTCTACACACTTGTAACCGCAGAATCATGAATTTATCACTGAAAATGCATATCTCAGCTGGAAACCCAACGAAACCGAAGATATCGCAGTTTCCGCAAATCAAACGAACTGTGGAGTGCTGAAAACACCAGAAAACGTGTTTATGCATTCAATATCACGAAAACAGCGGTTTCGGTGATTCTGCACACTTGTAACAGCAGGATAATGAAGATTATCACTGAAAATGCATATCTCAGCTGGAAACCCAACAATACCGAAGGTATTTCTGTTTCCGCACGTCAAACGCACTGCGGAGTGCTGAAAACACCAGGAAACGTGTTTCTCGCATTCAATAGCACGAAAACAGCGATTTGGGTGTTTCTGCACACCTGTAACAGCAGAATCATGAATTAATCACTGAAAATGCATATCTCAGCTGGAAACCCAACGAAACCGTAGATATCGCTGTTTCCGCATGTCAAACGCACTATCGAGTTCTGAAATCACCAGAAAACGTGTTTTTCGCATTCAATAGCACGAAAACAGCGATTTCGGTGATTCTGCACACTTGTAACAGCAGGATAATGAAGATTATCACTGAAAATGCATATCTCAGCTGGAAAACCAACTATACCGAAGATATTTCTGTTTCCGCATGTCAGACGCACTGCGGAGTGCTGAAAACACCAGGAAACGTGTTTTTCGCATTCAATAGCACGAAACCAGCGATTTCGGTGATTCGGCACACCTGTAAAAGCAGAATCATGAATTTATCACTGAAAATGCATATCTCAGCTGGAAACCCAAAGATACCAAAGATATCGCAGTTTCCGCATGTCAAACGCACTGTGGAATGCTGAAAACACCATTAAACGTGTTTTTCGCATTCACTAGCACGAAAACAGCGATTTCGGTGATTCTGCACACTTGTAACAACGGGATCATGTAGATTATCAGTGAAAATGCATATCTCAGCTGGAAACCGAACGACACCGAAGATATCGCAGTTTCCGCAAATCAAACGAACTGTGGAGTGCTGAAAACACCAGAAAACGTGTTTATGCATTCAATATCACGAAAACAGCGGTTTCGGTGATTCTGCACACTTGTAACAGCAGGATAATGAAGATTATCACTGAAAATGCATATCTCAGCTGGAAACCCAACAATACCGAAGGTATTTCTGTTTCCGCATGTCAAACGCACTGCGGAGTGCTGAACACACCAGGAAACGTGTTTCTCGCATTCAATAGCACGAAAACAGCGATTTGGGTGTTTCTGCACACCTGTAACAGCAGAATCATGAATTTATCACTGAAAATGCATATCTCAGCTGGAAACCCAACGAAACCGTAGATATGGCGGTTTCCGCATGTCAAACGCACTGTCGAGTGCTGAAAACACCAGAAAACGTGTTTTTCGCATTCAATAGCACGAAAACAGCGATTTCGGTGATTCTGCACACTTGTAACAGCAGGATAATGAAGATTATCACTGAAAATGCATATCTCAGCTGGAAAACCAACTATACCGATGATATTTCTGTTTACGCATGTCAAACGCACTGCGGAGTGCTGAAAACACCAGGAAACGTGTTTTTCGCATTCAATAGCACGAAACCAGCGATTTCGGTGATTCGGCACACCTGTAAAAGCAGAATCATGAATTTATCACTGAAAATGCATATCTCAGCTGGAAACCCAAAGATACCAAAGATATCGCAGTTTCCGCATGTCAAACGCACTGTGGAATGCTGAAAACACCAGGAAACGTGTTTTTCGCATTCAATAGCACGAAAACAGCGATCTCGGTGATTCTGCACACTTGTAACAACGGGATCATGTAGATTATCACTGAAAATGCATATCTCAGCTGGAAACCGAACGACACCGAAGATATCGCAAGTTTCCGCATGTCAAACGCACTGTGGAGTGCTGAAAACACCAGAAAACGTGTTTTATGCATTCAATATCACGAAAACAGCGGTTTCGGTGATTCTGCACACTTGTAACAGCAGAATCATGAATTTATCACTGAAAATGCATATCTCAGCTGGAAACCCAACTATACCGAAGGTATTTCTGTTTCCGCATGTCAAACGCACTGCGGAGTGCTGAAAACACCAGGAAACGTGTTTTATGCATTCAATAGCACGAAAACAGCGGTTACGGTGATTCTGCACACTTGTAACAGTAGGATAATGAAGACTATCACTGAAAATGCATATCTCAGCTGGAAACACAACTATACCGAAGATATTTCTGTTTCCGCATGTCAAACGCACTGCGGAGTGCTGAAAACACCAGGAAACGTGTTTTTCGCATTCAATAGCACGAAACCAGCGGTTTCGGTGATTCTGCACACCTGTAAAAGCTGAATCATGAATTTATCACTGAAAATGCATATCTCAGCTAGAAACCCAACAATACCGAAGATATCGCAGTTTCCGCATGTCAAACGCACTGCGGAGTGCTGAAAACACCAGGAAACGTGTTTTTCGCATTCAATAGCACGAAAACCGCGATTTCGGTGATTCTGCACACCTGTAACAGCAGAATCATGAATTTATCACTGAAAATGCATATCTCAGCTGGAAACCCAACGAAACCGAAGATATCGCAGTTTCCGCATGTCAAACGCACTGCGGAGTTCTGAAAACACCAGGAAACGTGTTTTTCGCATTCAGTCGCACGAAAAGAGCGATTGCGGTGATTCTGCACACTTGTAACAACGGAATCATGTAGATTATCACTGAAAATGCATATCTCAGCTGGAAACCCAACGAAACCGAAGATATCGCAGTTTCCGCATGTCAAACGCACTGTGGAGTTCTGAAAACACCAGAAAACGTGTTTTATACATTCAATATCACGAAAACAGCGGTTACGGTGATTCTGCACACTTGTAACAGTAGGATAATGAAGACTATCACTGAAAATGCATATCTCAGCTGGAAACCCAACTATACCGAAGATATTTCTGTTTCCGCATGTCAAACGCACTGCGGAGTGCTGAAAACACCAGGAAACGTGTTTTTCGCATTCAAAAGCACGAAAACAGCGATTTCGGTGATTCTGCACACCTGTAACAGCAGAATCATGAATTTATCACTGAAAATGTATATCTCAGCTGGAAACCCAACGAAACCGAAGATATCGCCGTTTCAGCATGTCAAACGCACTGTGGAGTTCTGAAAACACCAGGAAACGTGTTTTTCGCATTCAGTCGCACGAAAAGAGCGATTGCGGTGATTCTGCACACTTGTAACAACGGGATCATGTAGATTATCACTGAAAATGCATATCTCAGCTGGAAACCCAAAGATACCAAAGATATCGCAGTTTCCGCATGTTAAACGCACTGTGGTGTTCTGAAAACACCAGGAAACGTGTTCTTCGCATTCAATATCACGAAAACAGCGGTTTCGGAGATTCTGCACACTTGTAACAGCAGGATAATGAAGATTATCACTAAAAATGCATATCTCAGCTGGAAACCCAACTATACCGAAGATATTTCTGTTTCCGCGTGTCGAAAGCACTGCGGAGTGCTGAAAACACCAGGAAACGTGTTTTTCGCATTCAATAGCACGAAACCAGCGATTTCGATGATTCTGCACACCTGTAAAAGCAGAATCATGAATTTATCACTGAAAATGCATATCTCAGCTGGAAACCCAAAGATACCAAAGATATCGCAGTTTCCGCATGTCAAACGCACTGTGGAGTTCTGAAAACACCAGGAAACGTGTTTTTCGCATTCAGTAGCACGAAAAGAGCGATTGCGGTGATTCTGCACACTTGTAACAGCAGAATCATGAATTTATCACTGAAAATGCATATCTCAGCTGGAAACCCAAAGATACCAAAGATATCGCAGTTTCCGCATGTTAAACGCACTGTGGTGTTCTGAAAACACCAGGAAACGTGTTCTTCGCATTCAATAGCACGAAAACAGCGATTTCGATGATTCTGCACACCTGTAAAAGCAGAATCATGAATTTATCACTGAAAATGCATATCTCAGCTGGAAACCCAACGAAACCGAAGATATCGCAGTTTCCGCATGTCAAACGCACTGCGGAGTTCTGAAAACACCAGGAAACGTGTTTTTCGCATTCAGTCGCACGAAAAGAGCGATTGCGGTGATTCTGCACACTTGTAACAACGGGATCATGTAGATTATCACTGAAAATGCATATCTCAGCTGGAAACCCAAAGATACCAAAGATATCGCAGTTTCCGCATGTTAAACGCACTGTGGTGTTCTGAAAACACCAGGAAACGTGTTCTTCGCATTCAATAGCACGAAAACAGCGATTTCGATGATTCTGCACACCTGTAAAAGCAGAATCATGAATTTATCACTGAAAATGCATATCTCAGCTGGAAACCCAACGAAACCGAAGATATCGCAGTTTCCGCATGTCAAACGCACTGTGGAGTGCTGAAAACACCAGAAAACGTGTTTTATGCATTCAATATCACGAAAACAGCGGTTTCGGAGATTCTGCACACTTGTAACAGCAGGATAATGAAGATTATCACTAAAAATGCATATCTCAGCTGGAAACCCAACTATACCGAAGATATTTCTGTTTCCGCATGTCAAACGCACTGCGGAGTGCTGAAAACACCAGGAAACGTGTTTTTCGCATTCAATAGCACGAAACCAGCGATTTCGGTGATTCTGCACACCTGCAAAAGCAGAATCATGAATTTATCACTGAAAATGCATATCTCAGCTGGAAACCCAAAGATACCAAAGATATCGCAGTTTCCGCAAGTTAAACGCACTGTGGTGTTCTGAAAACACCAGGAAATGTGTTCTTCGCATTCAATAGCACGAAAACAGCGATTTCGGTGATTCTGCACACTTGTAACAGCAGAATCATGAATTTATCACTGAAAATGCATATCTCAGCTGGAAACCCAACGAAACCGAAGATATCGCAGTTTCCGCATGTCAAACGCACTGCGGAGTTCTGAAAACACCAGGAAACGTGTTTTTCGCATTCAGTCGCACGAAAAGAGCGATTGCGGTGATTCTGCACACTTGTAACAACGGGATCATGTAGATTATCACTGAAAATGCATATCTCAGCTGGAAACCCAAAGATACCAAAGATATCGCAGTTTCCGCATGTTAAACGCACTGTGGTGTTCTGAAAACACCAGGAAACGTGTTCTTCGCATTCAATAGCACGAAAACAGCGATTTCGGTGATTCTGCACACTTGTAACAGCAGAATCATGAATTTATCACTGAAAATGCATATCTCAGCTGGAAACCCAACGAAACCGAAGATATCGCAGTTTCCGCATGTCAAACGCACTGCGGAGTTCTGAAAACACCAGGAAACGTGTTTTTCGCATTCAGTCGCACGAAAAGAGCGATTGCGGTGATTCTGCACACTTGTAACAGCAGGATAATGAAGATTATCACTAAAAATGCATATCTCAGCTGGAAACCCAACTATACCGAAGATATTACTGTTTCCGCATGTCAAACGCACTGCGGAGTGCTGAAAACACCAGGAAACGTGTTTTTCGCATTCAATAGCACGAAACCAGCGATTTCGGTGATTCTGCACACCTGCAAAAGCAGAATCATGAATTTATCACTGAAAATGCATATCTCAGCTGGAAACCCAAAGATACCAAAGATATCGCAGTTTCCGCATGTCAAACGCACTGCGGAGTTCTGAAAACACCAGGAAACGTGTTTTTCGCATTCAGTCGCACGAAAAGAGCGATTGCGTTGATTCTGCACACTTGTAACAGCGGGATCATGTAGATTATCACTGAAAATGCATATCTCAGCTGGAAACCCAACGAAACCGAAGATATCGCAGTTTCCGCATGTCAAACGCACTGTGGAGTTCTGAAAACACCAGAAAACGTGTTTTATACATTCAATATCACGAAAACAGCGGTTACGGTGATTCTGCACACTTGTAACAGTAGGATAATGAAGACTATCACTGAAAATGCATATCTCAGCTGGAAACCCAACTATACCGAAGATATTTCTGTTTCCGCATGTCAAAAGCACTGCGGAGTGCTGAAAACACCAGGAAACGTGTTTTTCGCATTCAATAGCACGAAACCAGCGGTTTCGGTGATTCTGCACACCTGTAAAAGCAGAATCATGAATTTATCACTGAAAATGCATATCTCAGCTGGAAACCCAACTATACCGAAGATATTTCTTTTTCCGCATGTCAAACGCACTGCGGAGTGCTGAAAACACCAGGAAACGTGTTTTTCGCATTCAATAGCACGAAAACAGCGATTTGGGTGTTTCTGCACACCTGTAACAACAGAATCATGAATTTATCACTGAAAATGCACATCTCAGCTGGAAACCCAACGAAACCGTAGATATCGCGGTTTCTGCATGTCAAACGCACTGTCGAGTGCTGAAAACACCAGAAAACGTGTTTTTCGCATTCAATAGCACGAAACCAGCGATTTCGGTGATTCTGCACACCTGTAAAAGCAGAATCATGAATTTATCACTGAAAATGCATATCTCAGCTGGAAACCCAAAGATACCAAAGATATCGCAGTGTCCGCCTGTCAAACGCACTGTGGAGTTCTGAAAACACCAGGAAACGTGTTTTTCGCATTCAATAGCACGAAAACAGCGATTTCGGTGATTCTGCACACTTGTAACAACGGGATCATGTAGATTATCACTGAAAATGCATATCTCAGCTGGAAACCCAACGAAACCGAAGATATTACAGTTTCCGCATGTCAAACGCACTGTGGAGTTCTGAAAACACCAGGAAACGTGTTTTTCGCATTCAATAGCACGAAAACAGGCGATTTCGGTGATTCTGCACACTTGTAAAAGCAGAATCATGAATTTATCACTGAAAATGCATATCTCAGCTGGAAACCCAAAGATACCAAAGATATCGCAGTTTCCGCATGTTAAACGCACTGTGGTGTTCTGAAAACACCAGGAAACGTGTTCGTCGCATTCAATAGCACGAAAACAGCGATTCCGGTGATTCTGCACACTTGTAACAGCAGAATCATGAATTTATCACTGAAAATGCATATCTCAGCTGGAAACCCAACGAAACCGAAGATATCGCAGTTTCCGCATGTCAAACGCACTGCGGAGTTCTGAAAACACCAGGAAACGTGTTTTTCGCATTCAGTCGCACGAAAAGAGCGATTGCGGTGATTCTGCACACTTGTAACAACGGGATCATGTAGATTATCACTGAAAATGCATATCTCAGCTGGAAACCCAAAGATACCAAAGATATCGCAGTTTCCGCATGTTAAACGCACTGTGGTGTTCTGAAAACACCAGGAAACGTGTTTCTCGCATTCAATAGCACGAAAACAGCGATTTGGGTGTTTCTGCACACCTGTAACAGCAGAATCATGAATTAATCACTGAAAATGCATATCTCAGCTGGAAACCCAACGAAACCGTAGATATCGCTGTTTCCGCATGTCAAACGCACTATCGAGTTCTGAAATCACCAGAAAACGTGTTTTTCGCATTCAATAGCACGAAAACAGCGATTTCGGTGATTCTGCACACTTGTAACAGCAGGATAATGAAGATTATCACTGAAAATGCATATCTCAGCTGGAAAACCAACTATACCGAAGATATTTCTGTTTCCGCATGTCAGACGCACTGCGGAGTGCTGAAAACACCAGGAAACGTGTTTTTCGCATTCAATAGCACGAAACCAGCGATTTCGGTGATTCGGCACACCTGTAAAAGCAGAATCATGAATTTATCACTGAAAATGCATATCTCAGCTGGAAACCCAAAGATACCAAAGATATCGCAGTTTCCGCATGTCAAACGCACTGTGGAATGCTGAAAACACCATTAAACGTGTTTTTCGCATTCACTAGCACGAAAACAGCGATTTCGGTGATTCTGCACACTTGTAACAACGGGATCATGTAGATTATCAGTGAAAATGCATATCTCAGCTGGAAACCGAACGACACCGAAGATATCGCAGTTTCCGCAAATCAAACGAACTGTGGAGTGCTGAAAACACCAGAAAACGTGTTTATGCATTCAATATCACGAAAACAGCGGTTTCGGTGATTCTGCACACTTGTAACAGCAGGATAATGAAGATTATCACTGAAAATGCATATCTCAGCTGGAAACCCAACAATACCGAAGGTATTTCTGTTTCCGCATGTCAAACGCACTGCGGAGTGCTGAAAACACCAGGAAACGTGTTTCTCGCATTCAATAGCACGAAAACAGCGATTTGGGTGTTTCTGCACACCTGTAACAGCAGAATCATGAATTAATCACTGAAAATGCATATCTCAGCTGGAAACCCAACGAAACCGTAGATATCGCTGTTTCCGCATGTCAAACGCACTGTCGAGTTCTGAAATCACCAGAAAAAGTGTTTGTCACATTCAATAGCACGAAAACAGCGATTTGGGTGTTTCTGCACACCTGTAACAGCAGAATCATGAATTAATCACTGAAAATGCATATCTCAGCTGGAAACCCAACGAAACCGTAGATATCGCGGTTTCCGCATGTCAAACGCACTGTCGAGTGCTGAAATCACCAGAAAAAGTGTTTTTCACATTCAATAGCACGAAGATAGCGATTTCGGTAATTCTGCATACTTCTCGCAGAAGAATATCCAAGATTATCATAGATAATTCCTGTCGCTGCTGGCAACCCCACGAAACCGAAGATATCGCAGTTTCCGCATGTCAAACGCAATGTGGAGTGCTGAAAACACCAGGAATCGTGTTTTATGCAATCAATAGCACGAAAACAGCGGTTTCGGTGATTCTGCACACTTGTAACAGCAGAATCATGAATTTATCACTGAAAATGCATATCTCAGCTGGAAACCCAACGAAACCGCAGATATCGCGGTTTCCGTATGTCAAACGCACTGTCGAGTGCTGAAAACACCAGGAAACGTGTTTCTCGCATTCAATAGCACGAAAACAGCGATTTGGGTGTTTCTGCACACCTGTAACAGCAGAATCATGAATTTATCACTGAAAATGCATATCTCAGCTGGAAACCCAACGAAACCGTAGATATCGCGGTTTCCGCATGTCAAACGCACTGTCGAGTGCTGAAATCACCAGAAAAAGTGTTTTTCACATTCAATAGCACGAAGATAGCGATTTCGGTGATTCTGCATACTTCTCACAGAAGAATATCCAAGATTATCATAGATAATTCATGTCGCTGGTGGCAACCCCACGGAACCGAAGATATCACAGTTTCCGCATGTCAAACGCAATGTGGAGTGCTGAAAACACCAGAAAACGTGTTTATGCATTCAATATCACGAAAAGAGCGGTTTCGGTGATTCTGCACACTTGTAACAGCAGGATAATGAAGATTATCACTGAAAATGCATATCTCAGCTGGAAACCCAACAATACCGAAGGTATTTCTGTTTCCGCATGTCAAACGCACTGCGGAGTGCTGAACACACCAGGAAACGTGTTTCTCGCATTCAATAGCACGAAAACAGCGATTTGGGTGTTTCTGCACACCTGTAACAGCAGAATCTTGAATTTATCACTGAAAATGCATATCTCAGCTGGAAACCCAACGAAACCGTAGATATGGCGGTTTCCGCATGTCAAACGCACTGTCGAGTGCTGAAAACACCAGAAAACGTGTTTTTCGCATTCAATAGCACGAAAACAGCGATTTCGGTGATTCTGCACACTTGTAACAGCAGGATAATGAAGATTATCACTGAAAATGCATATCTCAGCTGGAAAACCAACTATACCGATGATATTTCTGTTTACGCATGTCAAACGCACTGCGGAGTGCTGAAAACACCAGGAAACGTGTTTTTCGCATTCAATAGCACGAAACCAGCGATTTCGGTGATTCGGCACACCTGTAAAAGCAGAATCATGAATTTATCACTGAAAATGCATATCTCAGCTGGAAACCCAAAGATACCAAAGATATCGCAGTTTCCGCATGTCAAACGCACTGTGGAATGCTGAAAACACCAGGAAACGTGTTTTTCGCATTCAATAGCACGAAAACAGCGATCTCGGTGATTCTGCACACTTGTAACAACGGGATCATGTAGATTATCACTGAAAATGCATATCTCAGCTGGAAACCGAACGACACCGAAGATATCGCAAGTTTCCGCATGTCAAACGCACTGTGGAGTGCTGAAAACACCAGAAAACGTGTTTTATGCATTCAATATCACGAAAACAGCGGTTTCGGTGATTCTGCACACTTGTAACAGCAGAATCATGAATTTATCACTGAAAATGCATATCTCAGCTGGAAACCCAACTATACCGAAGGTATTTCTGTTTCCGCATGTCAAACGCACTGCGGAGTGCTGAAAACACCAGGAAACGTGTTTTATGCATTCAATAGCACGAAAACAGCGGTTACGGTGATTCTGCACACTTGTAACAGTAGGATAATGAAGACTATCACTGAAAATGCATATCTCAGCTGGAAACACAACTATACCGAAGGTATTTCTGTTTCCGCATGTCAAACGCACTGCGGAGTGCTGAAAACACCAGGAAACGTGTTTTTCGCATTCAATAGCACGAAACCAGCGGTTTCGGTGATTCTGCACACCTGTAAAAGCTGAATCATGAATTTATCACTGAAAATGCATATCTCAGCTAGAAACCCAACGATACCGAAGATATCGCAGTTTCCGCATGTCAAACGCACTGCGGAGTGCTGAAAACACCAGGAAACGTGTTTTTCGCATTCAATAGCACGAAAACCGCGATTTCGGTGATTCTGCACACCTGTAACAGCAGAATCATGAATTTATCACTGAAAATGCATATCTCAGCTGGAAACCCAACGAAACCGAAGATATCGCAGTTTCCGCATGTCAAACGCACTGCGGAGTTCTGAAAACACCAGGAAACGTGTTTTTCGCATTCAGTCGCACGAAAAGAGCGATTGCGGTGATTCTGCACACTTGTAACAACGGAATCATGTAGATTATCACTGAAAATGCATATCTCAGCTGGAAACCCAACGAAACCGAAGATATCGCAGTTTCCGCATGTCAAACGCACTGTGGAGTTCTGAAAACACCAGAAAACGTGTTTTATACATTCAATATCACGAAAACAGCGGTTACGGTGATTCTGCACACTTGTAACAGTAGGATAATGAAGACTATCACTGAAAATGCATATCTCAGCTGGAAACCCAACTATACCGAAGATATTTCTGTTTCCGCATGTCAAACGCACTGCGGAGTGCTGAAAACACCAGGAAACGTGTTTTTCGCATTCAAAAGCACGAAAACAGCGATTTCGGTGATTCTGCACACCTGTAACAGCAGAATCATGAATTTATCACTGAAAATGTATATCTCAGCTGGAAACCCAACGAAACCGAAGATATCGTCGTTTCAGCATGTCAAACGCACTGTGGAGTTCTGAAAACACCAGGAAACGTGTTTTTCGCGTTCAATAGCACGAAAACAGGCGATTTCCGTGATTCTGCACACTTGTAACAGCAGAATAATGAATTTATCACTGAAAATGCATATCTCAGCTGGAAACCCAAAGATACCGAAGATATCGCAGTTTCCGCATGTCAAACGCACTGTGGAGTGCTGAAAACACCAGAAAACGTGTTTTATGCAATCAATAGCACGAAAACAGCGGTTTCGGTGATTCTGCACACTTGTAACAGCAGAATCATGAATTTATCACTGAAAATGCATATCTCAGCTGGAAACCCAACGAAACCGTAGATATCGCGGTTTCCGCATGTCAAACGCACTGTCGAGTGCTGAAATCACCAGAAAAAGTGTTTTTCACATTCAATAGCACGAAGATAGCGATTTCGGTGATTCTGCATACTTCTCACAGAAGAATATCCAAGATTATCATAGATAATTCATGTCGCTGCTGGCAACCCCACGGAACCGAAGATATCACAGTTTCCGCATGTCAAACGCACTGTGGAGTGCTGAAAACACCAGAAAACGTGTTTTATGCAATCAATAGCACGAAAACAGCGATTTGGGTGTTTCTGCACACCTGTAACAGCAGAATCATGAATTTATCACTGAAAATGCATATCTCAGCTGGAAACCCAACGAAACCGTAGATATGGCGGTTTCCGCATGTCAAACGCACTGTCGAGTGCTGAAAACACCAGAAAACGTGTTTTTCGCATTCAATAGCACGAAAACAGCGATTTCGGTGATTCTGCACACTTGTAACAGCAGGATAATGAAGATTATCACTGAAAATGCATATCTCAGCTGGAAAACCAACTATACCGATGATATTTCTGTTTACGCATGTCAAACGCACTGCGGAGTGCTGAAAACACCAGGAAACGTGTTTTTCGCATTCAATAGCACGAAAACAGCGATCTCGGTGATTCTGCACACTTGTAACAACGGGATCATGTAGATTATCACTGAAAATGCATATCTCAGCTGGAAACCGAACGACACCGAAGATATCGCAAGTTTCCGCATGTCAAACGCACTGTGGAGTGCTGAAAACACCAGAAAACGTGTTTTATGCATTCAATATCACGAAAACAGCGGTTTCGGTGATTCTGCACACTTGTAACAGCAGAATCATGAATTTATCACTGAAAATGCATATCTCAGCTGGAAACCCAACTATACCGAAGGTATTTCTGTTTCCGCATGTCAAACGCACTGCGGAGTGCTGAAAACACCAGGAAACGTGTTTTATGCATTCAATAGCACGAAAACAGCGGTTACGGTGATTCTGCACACTTGTAACAGCAGGATAATGAAGATTATCACTGAAAATGCATATCTCAGCTGGAAACCCAACAATACCGAAGGTATTTCTGTTTCCGCATGTCAAACGCACTGCGGAGTGCTGAACACACCAGGAAACGTGTTTCTCGCATTCAATAGCACGAAAACAGCGATTTGGGTGTTTCTGCACACCTGTAACAGCAGAATCATGAATTTATCACTGAAAATGCATATCTCAGCTGGAAACCCAACGAAACCGTAGATATGGCGGTTTCCGCATGTCAAACGCACTGTCGAGTGCTGAAAACACCAGAAAACGTGTTTTTCGCATTCAATAGCACGAAAACAGCGATTTCGGTGATTCGGCACACCTGTAAAAGCAGAATCATGAATTTATCACTGAAAATGCATATCTCAGCTGGAAACCCAAAGATACCAAAGATATCGCAGTTTCCGCATGTCAAACGCACTGTGGAATGCTGAAAACACCAGGAAACGTGTTTTTCGCATTCAATAGCACGAAAACAGCGATCTCGGTGATTCTGCACACTTGTAACAACGGGATCATGTAGATTATCACTGAAAATGCATATCTCAGCTGGAAACCGAACGACACCGAAGATATCGCAAGTTTCCGCATGTCAAACGCACTGTGGAGTGCTGAAAACACCAGAAAACGTGTTTTATGCATTCAATATCACGAAAACAGCGGTTTCGGTGATTCGGCACACTTGTAACAGCAGAATCATGAATTTATCACTGAAAATGCATATCTCAGCTGGAAACCCAACTATACCGAAGGTATTTCTGTTTCCGCATGTCAAACGCACTGCGGAGTGCTGAAAACACCAGGAAACGTGTTTTATGCATTCAATAGCACGAAAACAGCGGTTACGGTGATTCTGCACACTTGTAACAGTAGGATAATGAAGACTATCACTGAAAATGCATATCTCAGCTGGAAACACAACTATACCGAAGATATTTCTGTTTCCGCATGTCAAACGCACTGCGGAGTGCTGAAAACACCAGGAAACGTGTTTTTCGCATTCAATAGCACGAAACCAGCGGTTTCGGTGATTCTGCACACCTGTAAAAGCTGAATCATGAATTTATCACTGAAAATGCATATCTCAGCTAGAAACCCAACGATACCGAAGATATCGCAGTTTCCGCATGTCAAACGCACTGCGGAGTGCTGAAAACACCAGGAAACGTGTTTTTCGCATTCAATAGCACGAAAACCGCGATTTCGGTGATTCTGCACACCTGTAACAGCAGAATCATGAATTTATCACTGAAAATGCATATCTCAGCTGGAAACCCAACGAAACCGAAGATATCGCAGTTTCCGCATGTCAAACGCACTGCGGAGTTCTGAAAACACCAGGAAACGTGTTTTTCGCATTCAAAAGCACGAAAACCGCGATTTCGGTGATTCTGCACACCTGTAACAGCAGAATCATGAATTTATCACTGAAAATGCATATCTCAGCTGGAAACCCAACGAAACCGAAGATATCGCAGTTTCCGCATGTCAAACGCACTGCGGAGTTCTGAAAACACCAGGAAACGTGTTTTTCGCATTCAGTCGCACGAAAAGAGCGATTGCGGTGATTCTGCACACTTGTAACAACGGAATCATGTAGATTATCACTGAAAATGCATATCTCAGCTGGAAACCCAACGAAACCGAAGATATCGCAGTTTCCGCATGTCAAACGCACTGTGGAGTTCTGAAAACACCAGAAAACGTGTTTTATACATTCAATATCACGAAAACAGCGGTTACGGTGATTCTGCACACTTGTAACAGTAGGATAATGAAGACTATCACTGAAAATGCATATCTCAGCTGGAAACCCAACTATACCGAAGATATTTCTGTTTCCGCATGTCAAACGCACTGCGGAGTTCTGAAAACACCAGGAAACGTGTTTTTCGCATTCAGTCGCACGAAAAGAGCGATTGCGGTGATTCTGCACACTTGTAACAACGGAATCATGTAGATTATCACTGAAAATGCATATCTCAGCTGGAAACCCAACGAAACCGAAGATATCGCAGTTTCCGCATGTCAAACGCACTGTGGAGTTCTGAAAACACCAGAAAACGTGTTTTATACATTCAATATCACGAAAACAGCGGTTACGGTGATTCTGCACACTTGTAACAGTAGGATAATGAAGACTATCACTGAAAATGCATATCTCAGCTGGAAACCCAACTATACCGAAGATATTTCTGTTTCCGCATGTCAAACGCACTGCGGAGTGCTGAAAACACCAGGAAACGTGTTTTTCGCATTCAAAAGCACGAAAACAGCGATTTCGGTGATTCTGCACACCTGTAACAGCAGAATCATGAATTTATCACTGAAAATGTATATCTCAGCTGGAAACCCAACGAAACCGAAGATATCGTCGTTTCAGCATGTCAAACGCACTGTGGAGTTCTGAAAACACCAGGAAACGTGTTTTTCGCGTTCAATAGCACGAAAACAGGCGATTTCCGTGATTCTGCACACTTGTAACAGCAGAATAATGAATTTATCACTGAAAATGCATATCTCAGCTGGAAACCCAAAGATACCGAAGATATCGCAGTTTCCGCATGTCAAACGCACTGTGGAGTGCTGAAAACACCAGAAAACGTGTTTTATGCATTCAATATCACGAAAACAGCGGTTTCGGAGATTCTGCACACTTGTAACAGCAGGATAATGAATTTATCACTGAAAATGCATATCTCAGCTGGAAACCCAAAGATACCGAAGATATCGCAGTTTCCGCATGTCAAACGCACTGTGGAGTGCTGAAAACACCAGAAAACGTGTTTTATGCAATCAATAGCACGAAAACAGCGGTTTCGGTGATTCTGCACACTTGTAACAGCAGAATCATGAATTTATCACTGAAAATGCATATCTCAGCTGGAAACCCAACGAAACCGTAGATATCGCGGTTTCCGCATGTCAAACGCACTGTCGAGTGCTGAAATCACCAGAAAAAGTGTTTTTCACATTCAATAGCACGAAGATAGCGATTTCGGTGATTCTGCATACTTCTCACAGAAGAATATCCAAGATTATCATAGATAATTCATGTCGCTGCTGGCAACCCCACGGAACCGAAGATATCACAGTTTCCGCATGTCAAACGCACTGTGGAGTGCTGAAAACACCAGAAAACGTGTTTTATGCAATCAATAGCACGAAAACAGCGATTTGGGTGTTTCTGCACACCTGTAACAGCAGAATCATGAATTTATCACTGAAAATGCATATCTCAGCTGGAAACCCAACGAAACCGTAGATATGGCGGTTTCCGCATGTCAAACGCACTGTCGAGTGCTGAAAACACCAGAAAACGTGTTTTTCGCATTCAATAGCACGAAAACAGCGATTTCGGTGATTCTGCACACTTGTAACAGCAGGATAATGAAGATTATCACTGAAAATGCATATCTCAGCTGGAAAACCAACTATACCGATGATATTTCTGTTTACGCATGTCAAACGCACTGCGGAGTGCTGAAAACACCAGGAAACGTGTTTTTCGCATTCAATAGCACGAAAACAGCGATCTCGGTGATTCTGCACACTTGTAACAACGGGATCATGTAGATTATCACTGAAAATGCATATCTCAGCTGGAAACCGAACGACACCGAAGATATCGCAAGTTTCCGCATGTCAAACGCACTGTGGAGTGCTGAAAACACCAGAAAACGTGTTTTATGCATTCAATATCACGAAAACAGCGGTTTCGGTGATTCTGCACACTTGTAACAGCAGAATCATGAATTTATCACTGAAAATGCATATCTCAGCTGGAAACCCAACTATACCGAAGGTATTTCTGTTTCCGCATGTCAAACGCACTGCGGAGTGCTGAAAACACCAGGAAACGTGTTTTATGCATTCAATAGCACGAAAACAGCGGTTACGGTGATTCTGCACACTTGTAACAGCAGGATAATGAAGATTATCACTGAAAATGCATATCTCAGCTGGAAACCCAACAATACCGAAGGTATTTCTGTTTCCGCATGTCAAACGCACTGCGGAGTGCTGAATACACCAGGAAACGTGTTTCTCGCATTCAATAGCACGAAAACAGCGATTTGGGTGTTTCTGCACACCTGTAACAGCAGAATCATGAATTTATCACTGAAAATGCATATCTCAGCTGGAAACCCAACGAAACCGTAGATATGGCGGTTTCCGCATGTCAAACGCACTGTCGAGTGCTGAAAACACCAGAAAACGTGTTTTTCGCATTCAATAGCACGAAAACAGCGATATCGGTGATTCGGCACACCTGTAAAAGCAGAATCATGAATTTATCACTGAAAATGCATATCTCAGCTGGAAACCCAAAGATACCAAAGATATCGCAGTTTCCGCATGTCAAACGCACTGTGGAATGCTGAAAACACCAGGAAACGTGTTTTTCGCATTCAATAGCACGAAAACAGCGATCTCGGTGATTCTGCACACTTGTAACAACGGGATCATGTAGATTATCACTGAAAATGCATATCTCAGCTGGAAACCGAACGACACCGAAGATATCGCAAGTTTCCGCATGTCAAACGCACTGTGGAGTGCTGAAAACACCAGAAAACGTGTTTTATGCATTCAATATCACGAAAACAGCGGTTTCGGTGATTCGGCACACTTGTAACAGCAGAATCATGAATTTATCACTGAAAATGCATATCTCAGCTGGAAACCCAACTATACCGAAGGTATTTCTGTTTCCGCATGTCAAACGCACTGCGGAGTGCTGAAAACACCAGGAAACGTGTTTTATGCATTCAATAGCACGAAAACAGCGGTTACGGTGATTCTGCACACTTGTAACAGTAGGATAATGAAGACTATCACTGAAAATGCATATCTCAGCTGGAAACACAACTATACCGAAGATATTTCTGTTTCCGCATGTCAAACGCACTGCGGAGTGCTGAAAACACCAGGAAACGTGTTTTTCGCATTCAATAGCACGAAACCAGCGGTTTCGGTGATTCTGCACACCTGTAAAAGCTGAATCATGAATTTATCACTGAAAATGCATATCTCAGCTAGAAACCCAACGATACCGAAGATATCGCAGTTTCCGCATGTCAAACGCACTGCGGAGTGCTGAAAACACCAGGAAACGTGTTTTTCGCATTCAATAGCACGAAAACCGCGATTTCGGTGATTCTGCACACCTGTAACAGCAGAATCATGAATTTATCACTGAAAATGCATATCTCAGCTGGAAACCCAACGAAACCGAAGATATCGCAGTTTCCGCATGTCAAACGCACTGCGGAGTTCTGAAAACACCAGGAAACGTGTTTTTCGCATTCAGTCGCACGAAAAGAGCGATTGCGGTGATTCTGCACACTTGTAACAACGGAATCATGTAGATTATCACTGAAAATGCATATCTCAGCTGGAAACCCAACGAAACCGAAGATATCGCAGTTTCCGCATGTCAAACGCACTGTGGAGTTCTGAAAACACCAGAAAACGTGTTTTATACATTCAATATCACGAAAACAGCGGTTACGGTGATTCTGCACACTTGTAACAGTAGGATAATGAAGACTATCACTGAAAATGCATATCTCAGCTGGAAACCCAACTATACCGAAGATATTTCTGTTTCCGCATGTCAAACGCACTGCGGAGTGCTGAAAACACCAGGAAACGTGTTTTTCGCATTCAAAAGCACGAAAACCGCGATTTCGGTGATTCTGCACACCTGTAACAGCAGAATCATGAATTTATCACTGAAAATGCATATCTCAGCTGGAAACCCAACGAAACCGAAGATATCGCAGTTTCCGCATGTCAAACGCACTGCGGAGTTCTGAAAACACCAGGAAACGTGTTTTTCGCATTCAGTCGCACGAAAAGAGCGATTGTGGTGATTCTGCACACTTGTAACAACGGAATCATGTAGATTATCACTGAAAATGCATATCTCAGCTGGAAACCCAACGAAACCGAAGATATCGCAGTTTCCGCATGTCAAACGCACTGTGGAGTTCTGAAAACACCAGAAAACGTGTTTTATACATTCAATATCACGAAAACAGCGGTTACGGTGATTCTGCACACTTGTAACAGTAGGATAATGAAGACTATCACTGAAAATGCATATCTCAGCTGGAAACCCAACTATACCGAAGATATTTCTGTTTCCGCATGTCAAACGCACTGCGGAGTTCTGAAAACACCAGGAAACGTGTTTTTCGCATTCAGTCGCACGAAAAGAGCGATTGCGGTGATTCTGCACACTTGTAACAACGGAATCATGTAGATTATCACTGAAAATGCATATCTCAGCTGGAAACCCAACGAAACCGAAGATATCGCAGTTTCCGCATGTCAAACGCACTGTGGAGTTCTGAAAACACCAGAAAACGTGTTTTATACATTCAATATCACGAAAACAGCGGTTACAGTGATTCTGCACACTTGTAACAGTAGGATAATGAAGACTATCACTGAAAATGCATATCTCAGCTGGAAACCCAACTATACCGAAGATATTTCTGTTTCCGCATGTCAAACGCACTGCGGAGTGCTGAAAACACCAGGAAACGTGTTTTTCGCATTCAAAAGCACGAAAACAGCGATTTCGGTGATTCTGCACACCTGTAACAGCAGAATCATGAATTTATCACTGAAAATGTATATCTCAGCTGGAAACCCAACGAAACCGAAGATATCGTCGTTTCAGCATGTCAAACGCACTGTGGAGTTCTGAAAACACCAGGAAACGTGTTTTTCGCGTTCAATAGCACGAAAACAGGCGATTTCCGTGATTCTGCACACTTGTAACAGCAGAATAATGAATTTATCACTGAAAATGCATATCTCAGCTGGAAACCCAAAGATACCGAAGATATCGCAGTTTCCGCATGTCAAACGCACTGTGGAGTGCTGAAAACACCAGAAAACGTGTTTTATGCATTCAATATCACGAAAACAGCGGTTTCGGAGATTCTGCACACTTGTAACAGCAGGATAATGAAGAATATCACTAAAAATGCATATCTCAGCTGGAAACCCAACTATACCGAAGATATTTCTGTTTCCGCGTGTCGAAAGCACTGCGGAGTGCTGAAAACACCAGGAAACGTGTTTTTCGCATTCAATAGCACGAAACCAGCGATTTCGATGATTCTGCACACCTGTAAAAGCAGAATCATGAATTTATCACTGAAAATGCATATCTCAGCTGGAAACCCAAAGATACCAAAGATATCGCAGTTTCCGCATGTCAAACGCACTGTGGAGTTCTGAAAACACCAGGAAACGTGTTTTTCGCATTCAGTAGCACGAAAAGAGCGATTGCGGTGATTCTGCACACTTGTAACAGCAGAATCATGAATTTATCACTGAAAATGCATATCTCAGCTGGAAACCCAAAGATACCAAAGATATCGCAGTTTCCGCATGTTAAACGCACTGTGGTGTTCTGAAAACACCAGGAAACGTGTTCTTCGCATTCAATAGCACGAAAACAGCGATTTCGATGATTCTGCACACCTGTAAAAGCAGAATCATGAATTTATCACTGAAAATGCATATCTCAGCTGGAAACCCAACGAAACCGAAGATATCGCAGTTTCCGCATGTCAAACGCACTGCGAAGTTCTGAAAACACCAGGAAACGTGTTTTTCGCATTCAGTCGCACGAAAAGAGCGATTGCGGTGATTCTGCACACTTGTAACAACGGGATCATGTAGATTATCACTGAAAATGCATATCTCAGCTGGAAACCCAAAGATACCAAAGATATCGCAGTTTCCGCATGTTAAACGCACTGTGGTGTTCTGAAAACACCAGGAAACGTGTTCTTCGCATTCAATAGCACGAAAACAGCGATTTCGATGATTCTGCACACCTGTAAAAGCAGAATCATGAATTTATCACTGAAAATGCATATCTCAGCTGGAAACCCAACGAAACCGAAGATATCGCAGTTTCCGCATGTCAAACGCACTGTGGAGTGCTGAAAACACCAGAAAACGTGTTTTATGCATTCAATATCACGAAAACAGCGGTTTCGGAGATTCTGCACACTTGTAACAGCAGGATAATGAAGACTATCACTGAAAATGCATATCTCAGCTGGAAACACAACTATACCGAAGATATTTCTGTTTCCGCATGTCAAACGCACTGCGGAGTGCTGAAAACACCAGGAAACGTGTTTTTCGCATTCAATAGCACGAAACCAGCGGTTTCGGTGATTCTGCACACCTGTAAAAGCTGAATCATGAATTTATCACTGAAAATGCATATCTCAGCTAGAAACCCAACGATACCGAAGATATCGCTGTTTCCGCATGTCAAACGCACTGCGGAGTGCTGAAAACACCAGGAAACGTGTTTTTCGCATTCAATAGCACGAAAACCGCGATTTCGGTGATTCTGCACACCTGTAACAGCAGAATCATGAATTTATCACTGAAAATGCATATCTCAGCTGGAAACCCAACGAAACCGAAGATATCGCAGTTTCCGCATGTCAAACGCACTGCGGAGTTCTGAAAACACCAGGAAACGTGTTTTTCGCATTCAGTCGCACGAAAAGAGCGATTGCGGTGATTCTGCACACTTGTAACAACGGAATCATGTAGATTATCACTGAAAATGCATATCTCAGCTGGAAACCCAACGAAACCGAAGATATCGCAGTTTCCGCATGTCAAACGCACTGTGGAGTTCTGAAAACACCAGAAAACGTGTTTTATACATTCAATATCACGAAAACAGCGGTTACGGTGATTCTGCACACTTGTAACAGTAGGATAATGAAGACAATCACTGAAAATGCATATCTCAGCTGGAAACCCAACTATACCGAAGATATTTCTGTTTCCGCATGTCAAACGCACTGCGGAGTGCTGAAAACACCAGGAAACGTGTTTTTCGCATTCAAAAGCACGAAAACAGCGATTGCGGTGATTCTGCACACTTGTAACAACGGAATCATGTAGATTATCACTGAAAATGCATATCTCAGCTGGAAACCCAACGAAACCGAAGATATCGCAGTTTCCGCATGTCAAACGCACTGTGGAGTTCTGAAAACACCAGAAAACGTGTTTTATACATTCAATATCACGAAAACAGCGGTTACGGTGATTCTGCACACTTGTAACAGTAGGATAATGAAGACTATCACTGAAAATGCATATCTCAGCTGGAAACCCAACTATACCGAAGATATTTCTGTTTCCGCATGTCAAACGCACTGCGGAGTGCTGAAAACACCAGGAAACGTGTTTTTCGCATTCAAAAGCACGAAAACAGCGATTTCGGTGATTCTGCACACCTGTAACAGCAGAATCATGAATTTATCACTGAAAATGTATATCTCAGCTGGAAACCCAACGAAACCGAAGATATCGTCGTTTCAGCATGTCAAACGCACTGTGGAGTTCTGAAAACACCAGGAAACGTGTTTTTCGCGTTCAATAGCACGAAAACAGGCGATTTCCGTGATTCTGCACACTTGTAACAGCAGAATAATGAATTTATCACTGAAAATGCATATCTCAGCTGGAAACCCAAAGATACCGAAGATATCGCAGTTTCCGCATGTCAAACGCACTGTGGAGTGCTGAAAACACCAGAAAACGTGTTTTATGCATTCAATATCACGAAAACAGCGGTTTCGGAGATTCTGCACACTTGTAACAGCAGGATAATGAAGAATATCACTAAAAATGCATATCTCAGCTGGAAACCCAACTATACCGAAGATATTTCTGTTTCCGCGTGTCGAAAGCACTGCGGAGTGCTGAAAACACCAGGAAACGTGTTTTTCGCATTCAATAGCACGAAACCAGCGATTTCGATGATTCTGCACACCTGTAAAAGCAGAATCATGAATTTATCACTGAAAATGCATATCTCAGCTGGAAACCCAAAGATACCAAAGATATCGCAGTTTCCGCATGTCAAACGCACTGTGGAGTTCTGAAAACACCAGGAAACGTGTTTTTCGCATTCAGTAGCACGAAAAGAGCGATTGCGGTGATTCTGCACACTTGTAACAGCAGAATCATGAATTTATCACTGAAAATGCATATCTCAGCTGGAAACCCAAAGATACCAAAGATATCGCAGTTTCCGCATGTTAAACGCACTGTGGTGTTCTGAAAACACCAGGAAACGTGTTCTTCGCATTCAATAGCACGAAAACAGCGATTTCGATGATTCTGCACACCTGTAAAAGCAGAATCATGAATTTATCACTGAAAATGCATATCTCAGCTGGAAACCCAACGAAACCGAAGATATCGCAGTTTCCGCATGTCAAACGCACTGCGGAGTTCTGAAAACACCAGGAAACGTGTTTTTCGCATTCAGTCGCACGAAAAGAGCGATTGCGGTGATTCTGCACACTTGTAACAACGGGATCATGTAGATTATCACTGAAAATGCATATCTCAGCTGGAAACCCAAAGATACCAAAGATATCGCAGTTTCCGCATGTTAAACGCACTGTGGTGTTCTGAAAACACCAGGAAACGTGTTCTTCGCATTCAATAGCACGAAAACAGCGATTTCGATGATTCTGCACACCTGTAAAAGCAGAATCATGAATTTATCACTGAAAATGCATATCTCAGCTGGAAACCCAACGAAACCGAAGATATCGCAGTTTCCGCATGTCAAACGCACTGTGGAGTGCTGAAAACACCAGAAAACGTGTTTTATGCATTCAATATCACGAAAACAGCGGTTTCGGAGATTCTGCACACTTGTAACAGCAGGATAATGAAGACTATCACTGAAAATGCATATCTCAGCTGGAAACACAACTATACCGAAGATATTTCTGTTTCCGCATGTCAAACGCACTGCGGAGTGCTGAAAACACCAGGAAACGTGTTTTTCGCATTCAATAGCACGAAACCAGCGGTTTCGGTGATTCTGCACACCTGTAAAAGCTGAATCATGAATTTATCACTGAAAATGCATATCTCAGCTAGAAACCCAACGATACCGAAGATATCGCAGTTTCCGCATGTCAAACGCACTGCGGAGTGCTGAAAACACCAGGAAACGTGTTTTTCGCATTCAATAGCACGAAAACCGCGATTTCGGTGATTCTGCACACCTGTAACAGCAGAATCATGAATTTATCACTGAAAATGCATATCTCAGCTGGAAACCCAACGAAACCGAAGATATCGCAGTTTCCGCATGTCAAACGCACTGCGGAGTTCTGAAAACACCAGGAAACGTGTTTTTCGCATTCAGTCGCACGAAAAGAGCGATTGCGGTGATTCTGCACACTTGTAACAACGGAATCATGTAGATTATCACTGAAAATGCATATCTCAGCTGGAAACCCAACGAAACCGAAGATATCGCAGTTTCCGCATGTCAAACGCACTGTGGAGTTCTGAAAACACCAGAAAACGTGTTTTATACATTCAATATCACGAAAACAGCGGTTACGGTGATTCTGCACACTTGTAACAGTAGGATAATGAAGACAATCACTGAAAATGCATATCTCAGCTGGAAACCCAACTATACCGAAGATATTTCTGTTTCCGCATGTCAAACGCACTGCGGAGTGCTGAAAACACCAGGAAACGTGTTTTTCGCATTCAAAAGCACGAAAACAGCGATTTCGGTGATTCTGCACACCTGTAACAGCAGAATCATGAATTTATCACTGAAAATGTATATCTCAGCTGGAAACCCAACGAAACCGAAGATATCGCCGTTTCAGCATGTCAAACGCACTGTGGAGTTCTGAAAACACCAGGAAACGTGTTTTTCGCATTCAGTCGCACGAAAAGAGCGATTGCGGTGATTCTGCACACTTGTAACAACGGGATCATGTAGATTATCACTGAAAATGCATATCTCAGCTGGAAACCCAAAGATACCAAAGATATCGCAGTTTCCGCATGTTAAACGCACTGTGGTGTTCTGAAAACACCAGGAAACGTGTTCTTCGCATTCAATATCACGAAAACAGCGGTTTCGGAGATTCTGCACACTTGTAACAGCAGGATAATGAAGATTATCACTAAAAATGCATATCTCAGCTGGAAACCCAACTATACCGAAGATATTTCTGTTTCCGCGTGTCGAAAGCACTGCGGAGTGCTGAAAACACCAGGAAACGTGTTTTTCGCATTCAATAGCACGAAACCAGCGATTTCGATGATTCTGCACACCTGTAAAAGCAGAATCATGAATTTATCACTGAAAATGCATATCTCAGCTGGAAACCCAAAGATACCAAAGATATCGCAGTTTCCGCATGTCAAACGCACTGTGGAGTTCTGAAAACACCAGGAAACGTGTTTTTCGCATTCAGTAGCACGAAAAGAGCGATTGTGGTGATTCTGCACACTTGTAACAGCAGAATCATGAATTTATCACTGAAAATGCATATCTCAGCTGGAAACCCAAAGATACCAAAGATATCGCAGTTTCCGCATGTTAAACGCACTGTGGTGTTCTGAAAACACCAGGAAACGTGTTCTTCGCATTCAATAGCACGAAAACAGCGATTTCGATGATTCTGCACACCTGTAAAAGCAGAATCATGAATTTATCACTGAAAATGCATATCTCAGCTGGAAACCCAACGAAACCGAAGATATCGCAGTTTCCGCATGTCAAACGCACTGCGGAGTTCTGAAAACACCAGGAAACGTGTTTTTCGCATTCAGTCGCACGAAAAGAGCGATTGCGGTGATTCTGCACACTTGTAACAGCAGAATCATGAATTTATCACTGAAAATGCATATCTCAGCTGGAAACCCAAAGATACCAAAGATATCGCAGTTTCCGCATGTTAAACGCACTGTGGTGTTCTGAAAACACCAGGAAACGTGTTCTTCGCATTCAATAGCACGAAAACAGCGATTTCGATGATTCTGCACACCTGTAAAAGCAGAATCATGAATTTATCACTGAAAATGCATATCTCAGCTGGAAACCCAACGAAACCGAAGATATCGCAGTTTCCGCATGTCAAACGCACTGCGGAGTTCTGAAAACACCAGGAAACGTGTTTTTCGCATTCAGTCGCACGAAAAGAGCGATTGCGGTGATTCTGCACACTTGTAACAACGGGATCATGTAGATTATCACTGAAAATGCATATCTCAGCTGGAAACCCAAAGATACCAAAGATATCGCAGTTTCCGCATGTTAAACGCACTATGGTGTTCTGAAAACACCAGGAAACGTGTTCTTCGCATTCAATAGCACGAAAACAGCGATTTCGATGATTCTGCACACTTGTAACAGCAGGATAATGAAGACTATCACTGAAAATGCATATCTCAGCTGGAAACACAACTATACCGAAGATATTTCTGTTTCCGCATGTCAAACGCACTGCGGAGTGCTGAAAACACCAGGAAACGTGTTTTTCGCATTCAATAGCACGAAAACCGCGATTTCGGTGATTCTGCACACCTGTAACAGCAGAATCATGAATTTATCACTGAAAATGCATATCTCAGCTGGAAACCAAACGAAACCGAAGATATCGCAGTTTCCGCATGTCAAACGCACTGCGGAGTTCTGAAAACACCAGGAAACGTGTTTTTCGCATTCAGTCGCACGAAAAGAGCGATTGCGGTGATTCTGCACACTTGTAACAACGGAATCATGTAGATTATCACTGAAAATGCATATCTCAGCTGGAAACCCAACGAAACCGAAGATATCGCAGTTTCCGCATGTCAAACGCACTGTGGAGTTCTGAAAACACCAGGAAACGTGTTCTTCGCATTCAATAGCACGAAAACAGCGATTTCGATGATTCTGCACACCTGTAAAAGCAGAATCATGAATTTATCACTGAAAATGCATATCTCAGCTGGAAACCCAACGAAACCGAAGATATCGCAGTTTCCGCATGTTAAACGCACTATGGTGTTCTGAAAACACCAGGAAACGTGTTCTTCGCATTCAATAGCACGAAAACAGCGATTTCGATGATTCTGCACACTTGTAACAGCAGGATAATGAAGACTATCACTGAAAATGCATATCTCAGCTAGAAACCCAACGATACCGAAGATATCGCAGTTTCCGCATGTCAAACGCACTGCGGAGTGCTGAAAACACCAGGAAACGTGTTTTTCGCATTCAATAGCACGAAAACCGCGATTTCGGTGATTCTGCACACCTGTAACAGCAGAATCATGAATTTATCACTGAAAATGCATATCTCAGCTGGAAACCCAACGAAACCGAAGATATCGCAGTTTCCGCATGTCAAACGCACTGCGGAGTTCTGAAAACACCAGGAAACGTGTTTTTCGCATTCAGTCGCACGAAAAGAGCGATTGCGGTGATTCTGCACACTTGTAACAACGGAATCATGTAGATTATCACTGAAAATGCATATCTCAGCTGGAAACCCAACGAAACCGAAGATATCGCAGTTTCCGCATGTCAAACGCACTGTGGAGTTCTGAAAACACCAGAAAACGTGTTTTATACATTCAATATCACGAAAACAGCGGTTACGGTGATTCTGCACACTTGTAACAGTAGGATAATGAAGACAATCACTGAAAATGCATATCTCAGCTGGAAACCCAACTATACCGAAGATATTTCTGTTTCCGCATGTCAAACGCACTGCGGAGTGCTGAAAACACCAGGAAACGTGTTTTTCGCATTCAAAAGCACGAAAACAGCGATTTCGGTGATTCTGCACACCTGTAACAGCAGAATCGTGAATTTATCACTGAAAATGTATATCTCAGCTGGAAACCCAACGAAACCGAAGATATCGCCGTTTCAGCATGTCAAACGCACTGTGGAGTTCTGAAAACACCAGGAAACGTGTTTTTCGCATTCAGTCGCACGAAAAGAGCGATTGCGGTGATTCTGCACACTTGTAACAACGGGATCATGTAGATTATCACTGAAAATGCATATCTCAGCTGGAAACCCAAAGATACCAAAGATATCGCAGTTTCCGCATGTTAAACGCACTGTGGTGTTCTGAAAACACCAGGAAACGTGTTCTTCGCATTCAATATCACGAAAACAGCGGTTTCGGAGATTCTGCACACTTGTAACAGCAGGATAATGAAGATTATCACTAAAAATGCATATCTCAGCTGGAAACCCAACTATACCGAAGATATTTCTGTTTCCGCGTGTCGAAAGCACTGCGGAGTGCTGAAAACACCAGGAAACGTGTTTTTCGCATTCAATAGCACGAAACCAGCGATTTCGATGATTCTGCACACCTGTAAAAGCAGAATCATGAATTTATCACTGAAAATGCATATCTCAGCTGGAAACCCAAAGATACCAAAGATATCGCAGTTTCCGCATGTCAAACGCACTGTGGAGTTCTGAAAACACCAGGAAACGTGTTTTTCGCATTCAGTAGCACGAAAAGAGCGATTGCGGTGATTCTGCACACTTGTAACAGCAGAATCATGAATTTATCACTGAAAATGCATATCTCAGCTGGAAACCCAAAGATACCAAAGATATCGCAGTTTCCGCATGTTAAACGCACTGTGGTGTTCTGAAAACACCAGGAAACGTGTTCTTCGCATTCAATAGCACGAAAACAGCGATTTCGATGATTCTGCACACCTGTAAAAGCAGAATCATGAATTTATCACTGAAAATGCATATCTCAGCTGGAAACCCAACGAAACCGAAGATATCGCAGTTTCCGCATGTCAAACGCACTGCGGAGTTCTGAAAACACCAGGAAACGTGTTTTTCGCATTCAGTCGCACGAAAAGAGCGATTGCGGTGATTCTGCACACTTGTAACAACGGGATCATGTAGATTATCACTGAAAATGCATATCTCAGCTGGAAACCCAAAGATACCAAAGATATCGCAGTTTCCGCATGTTAAACGCACTGTGGTGTTCTGAAAACACCAGGAAACGTGTTCTTCGCATTCAATAGCACGAAAACAGCGATTTCGGTGATTCTGCACACTTGTAACAGCAGAATCATGAATTTATCACTGAAAATGCATATCTCAGCTGGAAACCCAACGAAACCGAAGATATCGCAGTTTCCGCATGTCAAACGCACTGCGGAGTTCTGAAAACACCAGGAAACGTGTTTTTCGCATTCAGTCGCACGAAAAGAGCGATTGCGGTGATTCTGCACACTTGTAACAACGGGATCATGTAGATTATCACTGAAAATGCATATCTCAGCTGGAAACCCAAAGATACCAAAGATATCGCAGTTTCCGCATGTTAAACGCACTGTGGTGTTCTGAAAACACCAGGAAACGTGTTCTTCGCATTCAATAGCACGAAAACAGCGATTTCGATGATTCTGCACACCTGTAAAAGCAGAATCATGAATTTATCACTGAAAATGCATATCTCAGCTGGAAACCCAACGAAACCGAAGATATCGCAGTTTCCGCATGTCAAACGCACTGTGGAGTGCTGAAAACACCAGAAAACGTGTTTTATGCATTCAATATCACGAAAACAGCGGTTTCGGAGATTCTGCACACTTGTAACAGCAGGATAATGAAGATTATCACTAAAAATGCATATCTCAGCTGGAAACCCAACTATACCGAAGATATTACTGTTTCCGCATGTCAAACGCACTGCGGAGTGCTGAAAACACCAGGAAACGTGTTTTTCGCATTCAATAGCACGAAACCAGCGATTTCGGTGATTCTGCACACCTGCAAAAGCAGAATCATGAATTTATCACTGAAAATGCATATCTCAGCTGGAAACCCAAAGATACCAAAGATATCGCAGTTTCCGCATGTCAAACGCACTGCGGAGTTCTGAAAACACCAGGAAACGTGTTTTTCGCATTCAGTCGCACGAAAAGAGCGATTGCGTTGATTCTGCACACTTGTAACAGCGGGATCATGTTGATTATCACTGAAAATGCATATCTCAGCTGGAAACCCAACGAAACCGAAGATATCGCAGTTTCCGCATGTCAAACGCACTGTGGAGTTCTGAAAACACCAGAAAACGTGTTTTATACATTCAATATCACGAAAACAGCGGTTACGGTGATTCTGCACACTTGTAACAGTAGGATAATGAAGACTATCACTGAAAATGCATATCTCAGCTGGAAACCCAACTATACCGAAGATATTTCTGTTTCCGCATGTCAAAAGCACTGCGGAGTGCTGAAAACACCAGGAAACGTGTTTTTCGCATTCAATAGCACGAAACCAGCGGTTTCGGTGATTCTGCACACCTGTAAAAGCAGAATCATGAATTTATCACTGAAAATGCATATCTCAGCTGGAAACCCAACTATACCGAAGATATTTCTTTTTCCGCATGTCAAACGCACTGCGGAGTGCTGAAAACACCAGGAAACGTGTTTTTCGCATTCAATAGCACGAAAACAGCGATTTGGGTGTTTCTGCACACCTGTAACAACAGAATCATGAATTTATCACTGAAAATGCACATCTCAGCTGGAAACCCAACGAAACCGTAGATATCGCGGTTTCTGCATGTCAAACGCACTGTCGAGTGCTGAAAACACCAGAAAACGTGTTTTTCGCATTCAATAGCACGAAACCAGCGATTTCGGTGATTCTGCACACCTGTAAAAGCAGAATCATGAATTTATCACTGAAAATGCATATCTCAGCTGGAAACCCAAAGATACCAAAGATATCGCAGTGTCCGCCTGTCAAACGCACTGTGGAGTTCTGAAAACACCAGGAAACGTGTTTTTCGCATTCAATAGCACGAAAACAGCGATTTCGGTGATTCTGCACACTTGTAACAACGGGATCATGTAGATTATCACTGAAAATGCATATCTCAGCTGGAAACCCAACGAAACCGAAGATATTACAGTTTCCGCATGTCAAACGCACTGTGGAGTTCTGAAAACACCAGGAAACGTGTTTTTCGCATTCAATAGCACGAAAACAGGCGATTTCGGTGATTCTGCACACTTGTAAAAGCAGAATCATGAATTTATCACTGAAAATGCATATCTCAGCTGGAAACCCAAAGATACCAAAGATATCGCAGTTTCCGCATGTTAAACGCACTGTGGTGTTCTGAAAACACCAGGAAACGTGTTCTTCGCATTCAATAGCACGAAAACAGCGATTTCGGTGATTCTGCACACTTGTAACAGCAGAATCATGAATTTATCACTGAAAATGCATATCTCAGCTGGAAACCCAACGAAACCGAAGATATCGCAGTTTCCGCATGTCAAACGCACTGCGGAGTTCTGAAAACACCAGGAAACGTGTTTTTCGCATTCAGCCGCACGAAAAGAGCGATTGCGGTGATTCTGCACACTTGTAACAACGGGATCATGTAGATTATCACTGAAAATGCATATCTCAGCTGGAAACCCAAAGATACCAAAGATATCGCAGTTTCCGCATGTTAAACGCACTGTGGTGTTCTGAAAACACCAGGAAACGTGTTCTTCGCATTCAATAGCACGAAAACAGCGATTTCGATGATTCTGCACACCTGTAAAAGCAGAATCATGAATTTATCACTGAAAATGCATATCTCAGCTGGAAACCCAACGAAACCGAAGATATCGCAGTTTCCGCATGTCAAACGCACTGTGGAGTGCTGAAAACACCAGAAAACGTGTTTTATGCATTCAATATCACGAAAACAGCGGTTTCGGAGATTCTGCACACTTGTAACAGCAGGATAATGAAGATTATCACTAAAAATGCATATCTCAGCTGGAAACCCAACTATACCGAAGATATTTCTGTTTCCGCATGTCAAACGCACTGCGGAGTGCTGAAAACACCAGGAAACGTGTTTTTCGCATTCAATAGCACGAAACCAGCGATTTCGGTGATTCTGCACACCTGCAAAAGCAGAATCATGAATTTATCACTGAAAATGCATATCTCAGCTGGAAACCCAAAGATACCAAAGATATCGCAGTTTCCGCATGTTAAACGCACTGTGGTGTTCTGAAAACACCAGGAAACGTGTTCTTCGCATTCAATAGCACGAAAACAGCGATTTCGGTGATTCTGCACACTTGTAACAGCAGAATCATGAATTTATCACTGAAAATGCATATTTCAGCTGGAAACCCAACGAAACCGAAGATATCGCAGTTTCCGCATGTCAAACGCACTGCGGAGTTCTGAAAACACCAGGAAACGTGTTTTTCGCATTCAGTCGCACGAAAAGAGCGATTGCGGTGATTCTGCACACTGGTAACAGCAGAATCATGAATTTATCACTGAAAATGCATATCTCAGCTGGAAACCCAACGAAACCGACGATATCGCAGTTTCCGCATGTCAAACGCACTGCGGAGAGCTGAAAACACCAGAAAACGTGTTTTGTGCATTCTATATCACGAAAACAGCGGTTTCGGAGATTCTGCACTCTTGTAACAGCAGGATAATGAAGATTATCACTAAAAATGCATATCTCAGCTGGAAACCCAACTATACCGAAGATATTTCTGTTTCCGCATGTCAAACGCACTGCGGAGTGCTGAAAACACCAGGAAACGTGTTTTTCGCATTCAATAGCACGAAAACAGCGATTTCGGTGATTCTGCACAGCTGTAACAGCAGAATCATGAATTTATCACTGAAAATGCATATCTCAGCTGGAAACCCAACGAAACCGAAGATATCGCCGTTTCAGCATGTCAAACGCACTGTGGAGTTCTGAAAACACCAGGAAACGTGTTTTTCGCATTCAATAGCACGAAAACAGGCGATTTCGGTGATTCTGCACACTTGTAAAAGCAGAATCATGAATTTATCACTGAAAATGCATATCTCAGCTGGAAACCCAAAGATACCAAAGATATCGCAGTTTCCGCATGTCAAACGCACTGTGGAGTTCTGAAAACAGCAGGAAACGTGTTTTTCGCATTCAGTAGCACGAAAAGAGCGATTGCGGTGATTCTGCACACTTGTAACAACGGGATCATGTAGATTATCACTGAAAATGCATATCTCAGCTGGAAACCCAACGAAACCGAAGATATCACAGTTTCCGCATGTCAAACGCACTGTGGAGTTCTGAAAACACCAGGAAACGTGTTTTTCGCATTCAATAGCACGAAAACAGGCGATTTCGGTGATTCTGCACACTTGTAAAAGCAGAATCATGAATTTATCTCTGAAAATGCATATCTCAGCTGGAAACCCAAAGATACCAAAAATATCGCAGTTTCCGCATGTTAAACGCACTGTGGTGTTCTGAAAACACCAGGAAACGTGTTCTTCGCATTCACTAGCACGAAAACAGCGATTTCGGTGATTCTGCACACTTGTAACAGCAGAATCATGAATTTATCACTGAAAATGCATATCTCAGCTGGAAACCCAACGAAACCGAAGATATCGCAGTTTCCGCATGTCAAACGCACTGCGGAGTTCTGAAAACACCAGGAAACGTGTTTTTCGCATTCAATAGCACGAAACCAGCGATTTCGGTGATTCTGCACACCTGCAAAAGCAGAATCATGAATTTATCACTGAAAATGCATATCTCAGCTGGAAACCCAAAGATACCAAAGATATCGCAGTTTCCGCATGTTAAACGCACTGTGGTGTTCTGAAAACACCAGGAAACGTGTTCTTCGCATTCAATAGCACGAAACCAGCGATTTCGATGATTCTGCAAACCTGTAAAAGCTGAATCATGAATTTATCACTGAAAATGCATATCTCAGCTGGAAACCCAAAGATACCAAAGATATCGCAGTTTCCGCATGTCAAACGCACTGCGGAGTTCTGAAAACACCAGGAAACGTGTTTTTCGCATTCAGTCGCACGAAAAGAGCGATTGCGTTGATTCTGCACACTTGTAACAGCGGGATCATGTAGATTATCACTGAAAATGCATATCTCAGCTGGAAACCCAACGAAACCGAAGATATCGCAGTTTCCGCATGTCAAACGCACTGTGGAGTTCTGAAAACAACAGAAAACGTGTTTTATACATTCAATATCACGAAAACAGCGGTTACGGTGATTCTGCACACTTGTAACAGTAGGATAATGAAGACTATCACTGAAAATGCATATCTCAGCTGGAAACCCAACTATACCGAAGATATTTCTGTTTCCGCATGTCAAACGCACTGCGGAGTGCTGAAAACACCAGGAAACGTGTTTTTCGCATTCAATAGCACGAAACCAGCGGTTTCGGTGATTCTGCACACCTGTAAAAGCAGAATCATGAATTTATCACTGAAAATGCATATCTCAGCTGGAAACCCAACTATACCGAAGATATTTCTTTTTCCGCATGTCAAACGCACTGCGGAGTGCTGAAAACACCAGGAAACGTGTTTTTCGCATTCAATAGCACGAAAACAGCGATTTGGGTGTTTCTGCACACCTGTAACAGCAGAATCATGAATTTATCACTGAAAATGCACATCTCAGCTGGAAACCCAACTATACCGAAGATATTTCTGTTTCCGCATGTCAAACGCACTGCGGAGTGCTGAAAACACCAGGAAACGTGTTTTTCGCATTCAATAGCACGAAAACAGCGATTTGGGTGTTTCTGCACACCTGTAACAACAGAATCATGAATTTATCACTGAAAATGCACATCTCAGCTGGAAACCCAACGAAACCGTAGATATCGCGGTTTCTGCATGTCAAACGCACTGTCGAGTGCTGAAAACACCAGAAAACGTGTTTTTCGCATTCAATAGCACGAAACCAGCGATTTCGGTGATTCTGCACACCTGTAAAAGCAGAATCATGAATTTATCACTGAAAATGCATATCTCAGCTGGAAACCCAAAGATACCAAAGATATCGCAGTGTCCGCCTGTCAAACGCACTGTGGAGTTCTGAAAACACCAGGAAACGTGTTTTTCGCATTCAATAGCACGAAAACAGCGATTTCGGTGATTCTGCACACTTGTAACAACGGGATCATGTAGATTATCACTGAAAATGCATATCTCAGCTGGAAACCCAACGAAACCGAAGATATTACAGTTTCCGCATGTCAAACGCACTGTGGAGTTCTGAAAACACCAGGAAACGTGTTTTTCGCATTCAATAGCACGAAAACAGGCGATTTCGGTGATTCTGCACACTTGTAAAAGCAGAATCATGAATTTATCACTGAAAATGCATATCTCAGCTGGAAACCCAAAGATACCAAAGATATCGCAGTTTCCGCATGTTAAACGCACTGTGGTGTTCTGAAAACACCAGGAAACGTGTTCTTCGCATTCAATAGCACGAAAACAGCGATTTCGGTGATTCTGCACACTTGTAACAGCAGAATCATGAATTTATCACTGAAAATGCATATCTCAGCTGGAAACCCAACGAAACCGAAGATATCGCAGTTTCCGCATGTCAAACGCACTGCGGAGTTCTGAAAACACCAGGAAACGTGTTTTTCGCATTCAGTCGCACGAAAAGAGCGATTGCGGTGATTCTGCACACTTGTAACAACGGGATCATGTAGATTATCACTGAAAATGCATATCTCAGCTGGAAACCCAAAGATACCAAAGATATCGCAGTTTCCGCATGTTAAACGCACTGTGGTGTTCTGAAAACACCAGGAAACGTGTTCTTCGCATTCAATAGCACGAAAACAGCGATTTCGATGATTCTGCACACCTGTAAAAGCAGAATCATGAATTTATCACTGAAAATGCATATCTCAGCTGGAAACCCAACGAAACCGAAGATATCGCAGTTTCCGCATGTCAAACGCACTGTGGAGTGCTGAAAACACCAGAAAACGTGTTTTATGCATTCAATATCACGAAAACAGCGGTTTCGGAGATTCTGCACACTTGTAACAGCAGGATAATGAAGATTATCACTAAAAATGCATATCTCAGCTGGAAACCCAACTATACCGAAGATATTTCTGTTTCCGCATGTCAAACGCACTGCGGAGTGCTGAAAACACCAGGAAACGTGTTTTTCGCATTCAATAGCACGAAACCAGCGATTTCGGTGATTCTGCACACCTGCAAAAGCAGAATCATGAATTTATCACTGAAAATGCATATCTCAGCTGGAAACCCAAAGATACCAAAGATATCGCAGTTTCCGCATGTTAAACGCACTGTGGTGTTCTGAAAACACCAGGAAACGTGTTCTTCGCATTCAATAGCACGAAAACAGCGATTTCGGTGATTCTGCACACTTGTAACAGCAGAATCATGAATTTATCACTGAAAATGCATATTTCAGCTGGAAACCCAACGAAACCGAAGATATCGCAGTTTCCGCATGTCAAACGCACTGCGGAGTTCTGAAAACACCAGGAAACGTGTGTTTCGCATTCAGTCGCACGAAAAGAGCGATTGCGGTGATTCTGCACACTGGTAACAGCAGAATCATGAATTTATCACTGAAAATGCATATCTCAGCTGGAAACCCAACGAAACCGACGATATCGCAGTTTCCGCATGTCAAACGCACTGCGGAGAGCTGAAAACACCAGAAAACGTGTTTTGTGCATTCTATATCACGAAAACAGCGGTTTCGGAGATTCTGCACTCTTGTAACAGCAGGATAATGAAGATTATCACTAAAAATGCATATCTCAGCTGGAAACCCAACTATACCGAAGATATTTCTGTTTCCGCATGTCAAACGCACTGCGGAGTGCTGAAAACACCAGGAAACGTGTTTTTCGCATTCAATAGCACGAAAACAGCGATTTCGGTGATTCTGCACAGCTGTAACAGCAGAATCATGAATTTATCACTGAAAATGCATATCTCAGCTGGAAACCCAACGAAACCGAAGATATCGCCGTTTCAGCATGTCAAACGCACTGTGGAGTTCTGAAAACACCAGGAAACGTGTTTTTCGCATTCAATAGCACGAAAACAGGCGATTTCGGTGATTCTGCACACTTGTAAAAGCAGAATCATGAATTTATCACTGAAAATGCATATCTCAGCTGGAAACCCAAAGATACCAAAGATATCGCAGTTTCCGCATGTCAAACGCACTGTGGAGTTCTGAAAACAGCAGGAAACGTGTTTTTCGCATTCAGTAGCACGAAAAGAGCGATTGCGGTGATTCTGCACACTTGTAACAACGGGATCATGTAGATTATCACTGAAAATGCATATCTCAGCTGGAAACCCAACGAAACCGAAGATATCACAGTTTCCGCATGTCAAACGCACTGTGGAGTTCTGAAAACACCAGGAAACGTGTTTTTCGCATTCAATAGCACGAAAACAGGCGATTTCGGTGATTCTGCACACTTGTAAAAGCAGAATCATGAATTTATCTCTGAAAATGCATATCTCAGCTGGAAACCCAAAGATACCAAAAATATCGCAGTTTCCGCATGTTAAACGCACTGCGGAGTTCTGAAAACACCAGGAAACGTGTTTTTCGCATTCAATAGCACGAAACCAGCGATTTCGGTGATTCTGCACACCTGCAAAAGCAGAATCATGAATTTATCACTGAAAATGCATATCTCAGCTGGAAACCCAAAGATACCAAAGATATCGCAGTTTCCGCATGTTAAACGCACTGTGGTGTTCTGAAAACACCAGGAAACGTGTTCTTCGCATTCAATAGCACGAAACCAGCGATTTCGATGATTCTGCAAACCTGTAAAAGCTGAATCATGAATTTATCACTGAAAATGCATATCTCAGCTGGAAACCCAAAGATACCAAAGATATCGCAGTTTCCGCATGTCAAACGCACTGCGGAGTTCTGAAAACACCAGGAAACGTGTTTTTCGCATTCAGTCGCACGAAAAGAGCGATTGCGTTGATTCTGCACACTTGTAACAGCGGGATCATGTAGATTATCACTGAAAATGCATATCTCAGCTGGAAACCCAACGAAACCGAAGATATCGCAGTTTCCGCATGTCAAGCGCACTGTGGAGTTCTGAAAACAACAGAAAACGTGTTTTATACATTCAATATCACGAAAACAGCGGTTACGGTGATTCTGCACACTTGTAACAGTAGGATAATGAAGACTATCACTGAAAATGCATATCTCAGCTGGAAACCCAACTATACCGAAGATATTTCTGTTTCCGCATGTCAAACGCACTGCGGAGTGCTGAAAACACCAGGAAACGTGTTTTTCGCATTCAATAGCACGAAACCAGCGGTTTCGGTGATTCTGCACACCTGTAAAAGCAGAATCATGAATTTATCACTGAAAATGCATATCTCAGCTGGAAACCCAACTATACCGAAGATATTTCTTTTTCCGCATGTCAAACGCACTGCGGAGTGCTGAAAACACCAGGAAACGTGTTTTTCGCATTCAATAGCACGAAAACAGCGATTTGGGTGTTTCTGCACACCTGTAACAGCAGAATCATGAATTTATCACTGAAAATGCACATCTCAGCTGGAAACCCAACTATACCGAAGATATTTCTGTTTCCGCATGTCAAACGCACTGCGGAGTGCTGAAAACACCAGGAAACGTGTTTTTCGCTTTCAATAGCACGAAAACAGCGATTTCGGTGATTCTGCACACCTGTAACAGCAGAATCATGAATTTATCACTGAAAATGCATATCTCAGCTGGAAACCCAACGAAACCGAAGATATCGCCGTTTCAGCATGTCAAACGCACTGTGGAGTTCTGAAAACACCAGGAAACGTGTTTTTCGCATTCAATAGCACGAAAACAGGCGATTTCGGTGATTCTGCACACTTGTAAAAGCAGAATCATGAATTTATCACTGAAAATGCATATCTCAGCTGGAAACCCAAAGATACCAAAGATATCGCAGTTTCCGCATGTCAAACGCACTGTGGAGTTCTGAAAACACCAGGAAACGTGTTTTTCGCATTCAGTAGCACGAAAAGAGCGATTGCGGTGATTCTGCACACTTGTAACAACGGGATCATGTAGATTATCACTGAAAATGCATATCTCAGCTGGAAACCCAACGAAACCGAAGATATCACAGTTTCCGCATGTCAAACGCACTGTGGAGTTCTGAAAACACCAGGAAACGTGTTTTTCGCATTCAATAGCACGAAAACAGGCGATTTCGGTGATTCTGCACACTTGTAAAAGCAGAATCATGAATTTATCTCTGAAAATGCATATCTCAGCTGGAAACCCAAAGATACCAAAAATATCGCAGTTTCCGCATGTTAAACGCACTGTGGTGTTCTGAAAACACCAGGAAACGTGTTCTTCGCATTCAATAGCACGAAAACAGCGATTTCGGTGATTCTGCACACTTGTAACAGCAGAATCATGAATTTATCACTGAAAATGCATATCTCAGCTGGAAACCCAACGAAACCGAAGATATCGCAGTTTCCGCATGTCAAACGCACTGCGGAGTTCTGAAAACACCAGGAAACGTGTTTTTCGCATTCAATAGCACGAAACCAGCGATTTCGGTGATTCTGCACACCTGCAAAAGCAGAATCATGAATTTATCACTGAAAATGCATATCTCAGCTGGAAACCCAAAGATACCAAAGATATCGCAGTTTCCGCATGTTAAACGCACTGTGGTGTTCTGAAAACACCAGGAAACGTGTTCTTCGCATTCAATAGCACGAAACCAGCGATTTCGATGATTCTGCAAACCTGTAAAAGCTGAATCATGAATTTATCACTGAAAATGCATATCTCAGCTGGAAACCCAAAGATACCAAAGATATCGCAGTTTCCGCATGTCAAACGCACTGCGGAGTTCTGAAAACACCAGGAAACGTGTTTTTCGCATTCAGTCGCACGAAAAGAGCGATTGCGTTGATTCTGCACACTTGTAACAGCGGGATCATGTAGATTATCACTGAAAATGCATATCTCAGCTGGAAACCCAACGAAACCGAAGATATCGCAGTTTCCGCATGTCAAACGCACTGTGGAGTTCTGAAAACAACAGAAAACGTGTTTTATACATTCAATATCACGAAAACAGCGGTTACGGTGATTCTGCACACTTGTAACAGTAGGATAATGAAGACTATCACTGAAAATGCATATCTCAGCTGGAAACCCAACTATACCGAAGATATTTCTGTTTCCGCATGTCAAACGCACTGCGGAGTGCTGAAAACACCAGGAAACGTGTTTTTCGCATTCAATAGCACGAAACCAGCGGTTTCGGTGATTCTGCACACCTGTAAAAGCAGAATCATGAATTTATCACTGAAAATGCATATCTCAGCTGGAAACCCAACTATACCGAAGATATTTCTTTTTCCGCATGTCAAACGCACTGCGGAGTGCTGAAAACACCAGGAAACGTGTTTTTCGCATTCAATAGCACGAAAACAGCGATTTGGGTGTTTCTGCACACCTGTAACAGCAGAATCATGAATTTATCACTGAAAATGCACATCTCAGCTGGAAACCCAACTATACCGAAGATATTTCTGTTTCCGCATGTCAAACGCACTGCGGAGTGCTGAAAACACCAGGAAACGTGTTTTTCGCTTTCAATAGCACGAAAACAGCGATTTCGGTGATTCTGCACACCTGTAACAGCAGAATCATGAATTTATCACTGAAAATGCATATCTCAGCTGGAAACCCAACGAAACCGAAGATATCGCCGTTTCAGCATGTCAAACGCACTGTGGAGTTCTGAAAACACCAGGAAACGTGTTTTTCGCATTCAATAGCACGAAAACAGGCGATTTCGGTGATTCTGCACACTTGTAAAAGCAGAATCATGAATTTATCACTGAAAATGCATATCTCAGCTGGAAACCCAAAGATACCAAAGATATCGCAGTTTCCGCATGTCAAACGCACTGTGGAGTTCTGAAAACACCAGGAAACGTGTTTTTCGCATTCAGTAGCACGAAAAGAGCGATTGCGGTGATTCTGCACACTTGTAACAACGGGATCATGTAGATTATCACTGAAAATGCATATCTCAGCTGGAAACCCAACGAAACCGAAGATATCACAGTTTCCGCATGTCAAACGCACTGTGGAGTTCTGAAAACACCAGGAAACGTGTTTTTCGCATTCAATAGCACGAAAACAGGCGATTTCGGTGATTCTGCACACTTGTAAAAGCAGAATCATGAATTTATCACTGAAAATGCATATCTCAGCTGGAAACCCAAAGATACCAAAGATATCGCAGTTTCCGCATGTCAAACGCACTGCGGAGTGCTGAAAACACCAGGAAACGTGTTTTTCGCATTCAATAGCACGAAAACAGCGATTTGGGTGTTTCTGCACACCTGTAACAGCAGAATCATGAATTTATCACTGAAAATGCACATCTCAGCTGGAAACCCAACTATACCGAAGATATTTCTGTTTCCGCATGTCAAACGCACTGCGGAGTGCTGAAAACACCAGGAAACGTGTTTTTCGCTTTCAATAGCACGAAAACAGCGATTTCGGTGATTCTGCACACCTGTAACAGCAGAATCATGAATTTATCACTGAAAATGCATATCTCAGCTGGAAACCCAACGAAACCGAAGATATCGCCGTTTCAGCATGTCAAACGCACTGTGGAGTTCTGAAAACACCAGGAAACGTGTTTTTCGCATTCAATAGCACGAAAACAGCGATTTCGGTGCTTCTGCACACTTGTAACAGCAGAATCATGAATTTATCACTGAAAATGCATATCTCAGCTGGAAACCCAAAGATACCAAAGATATCGCAGTTTCCGCATGTTAAACGCACTGTGGTGTTCTGAAAACACCAGGAAACGTGTTCTTCGCATTCAATAGCACGAAAACAGCGATTTCGATGATTCTGCACACCTGTAAAAGCAGAATCATGAATTTATCACTGAAAATGCATATCTCAGCTGGAAACCCAACGAAACCGAAGATATCGCAGTTTCCGCATGTCAAACGCACTGTGGAGTGCTGAAAACACCAGAAAACGTGTTTTATGCATTCAATATCACGAAAACAGCGGTTTCGGAGATTCTGCACCCTTTGAAACAGCAGGATAATGAAGATTATCACTAAAAATGCATATCTCAGCTGGAAACCCAACTATACCGAAGATATTTCTGTTTCCGCATGTCAAACGCACTGCGGAGTGCTGAAAACACCAGGAAACGTGTTTTTCGCATTCAATAGCACGAAACCAGCGATTTCGGTGATTCTGCACACCTGCAAAAGCAGAATCATGAATTTATCACTGAAAATGCATATCTCAGCTGGAAACCCAAAGATACCAAAGATATCGCAGTTTCCGCATGTTAAACGCACTGTGGTGTTCTGAAAACACCAGGAAACGTGTTCTTCGCATTCAATAGCACGAAAACAGCGATTTCGGTGATTCTGCACACTTGTAACAGCAGAATCATGAATTTATCACTGAAAATGCATATCTCAGCTGGAAACCCAACGAAACCGAAGATATCGCAGTTTCCGCATGTCAAACGCACTGCGGAGTTCTGAAAACACCAGGAAACGTGTTTTTCGCATTCAGTCGCACGAAAAGAGCGATTGCGGTGATTCTGCACACTTGTAACAACGGGATCATGTAGATTATCACTGAAAATGCATATCTCAGCTGCAAACCCAAAGATACCAAAGATATCGCAGTTTCCGCATGTTAAACGCACTGTGGTGTTCTGAAAACACCAGGAAACGTGTTCTTCGCATTCGATAGCACGAAAACAGCGATTTCGGTGATTCTGCACACTTGTAACAGCAGAATCATGAATTTATCACTGAAAATGCATATCTCAGCTGGAAACCCAACGAAACCGAAGATATCGCAGTTTCCGCATGTCAAACGCACTGCGGAGTTCTGAAAACACCAGGAAACGTGTTTTTCGCATTCAGTCGCACGAAAAGAGCGATTGCGGTGATTCTGCACACTTGTAACAACGGGATCATGTAGATTATCACTGAAAATGCATATCTCAGCTGGAAACCCAAAGATACCAAAGATATCGCAGTTTCCGCATGTTAAACGCACTGTGGTGTTCTGAAAACACCAGGAAACGTGTTCTTCGCATTCAATAGCACGAAAACAGCGATTTCGGTGATTCTGCACACCTGTAAAAGCAGAATCATGAATTTATCACTGAAAATGCATATCTCAGCTGGAAACCCAAAGATACCAAAGATATCGCAGTTTCCGCATGTTAAACGCACTGTGGTGTTCTGAAAACACCAGGAAACGTGTTCTTCGCATTCAATAGCACGAAAACAGCGATTTCGGTGATTCTGCACACTTGTAACAGCAGAATCATGAATTTATCACTGAAAATGCATATCTCAGCTGGAAACCCAACGAAACCGAAGATATCGCAGTTTCCGCATGTCAAACGCACTGCGGAGTTCTGAAAACACCAGGAAACGTGTTTTTCGCATTCAGCCGCACGAAAAGAGCGATTGCGGTGATTCTGCACACTTGTAACAGCAGGATAATGAAGATTATCACTAAAAATGCACATCTCAGCTGGAAACCCACCTATACCGAAGATATTTCTGTTTCCGCATGTCAAACGCACTGCGGAGTGCTGAAAACACCAGGAAACGTGATTCTCGCATTCAATAGCACGAAACCAGTGATTTCGGTGATTCTGCACACCTGCAAAAGCAGAATCATGAATTTATCACTGAAAATGCATATCTCAGCTGGAAACCCAAAGATACCAAAGATATCGCAGTTTCCGTATGTTAAACGCACTGTGGTGTTCTGAAAACACCAGGAAACGTATTCTTCGCATTCAATAGCACGAAAACTGCGATTTCGGTGATTCTGCACACTTGTAACAGCAGAATCATGAATTTATCACTGAAAATGCATATCTCAGCTGGAAACCCAACGAAACCGAAGATATCGCAGTTTCCGCATGTCAAACGCACTGCGGAGTTCTGAAAACACCAGGAAACGTGTTTTTCGCATTCAGTCGCACGAAAAGAGCGATTGCGGTGATTCTGCACACTTGTAACAACGGGATCATGTAGATTATCACTGAAAATGCATATCTCAGCTGGAAACCCAAAGATACCAAAGATATCGCAGTTTCCGCATGTTAAACGCACTGTGGTGTTCTGAAAACACCAGGAAACGTGTTCTTCGCATTCAATAGCACGAAAACAGCGATTTCGGTGATTCTGCACACTTGTAACAGCAGAATCATGAATTTATCACTGAAAATGCATATCTCAGCTGGAAACCCAACGAAACCGAAGATATCGCAGTTTCCGCATGGTAAACGCACTGCGGAGTTCTGAAAACACGAGGAAACGTGTTTTTCGCATTCAGTCGCACGAAAAGAGCGATTGCGGTGATTCTGCACACTTGTAACAACGGGATCATGTAGATTATCACTGAAAATGCATATCTCAGCTGGAAACCCAAAGATACCAAAGATATCGCAGTTTCCGCATGTTAAACGCACTGTGGTGTTCTGAAAACACCAGGAAACGTGTTCTTCGCATTCAATAGCACGAAAACAGCGATTTCGATGATTCTGCACACCTGTAAAAGCAGAATCATGAATTTATCACTGAAAATGCATATCTCAGCTGGAAACCCAACGAAACCGAAGATATCGCAGTTTCCGCATGTCAAACGCACTGTGGAGTGCTGAAAACACCAGATAACGTGTTTTATGCATTCAATATCACGAAAACAGCGGTTTCGGAGATTCTGCACACTTGTAACAGCAGGATAATGAAGATTATCACTAAAAATGCATATCTCAGCTGGAAACCCAACTATACCGAAGATATTTCTGTTTCCGCATGTCAAACGCACTGCGGAGTGCTGAAAACACCAGGAAACGTGTTTTTCGCATTCAATAGCACGAAACCAGCGATTTCGGTGATTCTGCACACCTGCAAAAGCAGAATCATGAATTTATCACTGAAAATGCATATCTCAGCTGGAAACCCAAAGATACCAAAGATATCGCAGTTTCCGCATGTTAAACGCACTGTGGTGTTCTGAAAACACCAGGAAACGTGTTCTTCGCATTCAATAGCACGAAAACAGCGATTTCGGTGATTCTGCACACTTGTAACAGCAGAATCATGAATTTATCACTGAAAATGCATATCTCAGCTGGAAACCCAACGAAACCGAAGATATCGCAGTTTCCGCATGTCAAACGCACTGCGGAGTTCTGAAAACACCAGGAAACGTGTTTTTCGCATTCAGTCGCACGAAAAGAGCGATTGCGGTGATTCTGCACACTTGTAACAACGGGATCATGTAGATTATCACTGAAAATGCATATCTCAGCTGGAAACCCAAAGATACCAAAGATATCGCAGTTTCCGCATGTTAAACGCACTGTGGTGTTCTGAAAACACCAGGAAACGTGTTCTTCGCATTCAATAGCACGAAAACAGCGATTTCGGTGATTCTGCACACCTGTAAAAGCAGAATCATGAATTTACCACTGAAAATGCATATCTCAGCTGGAAACCCAAAGATACCAAAGATATCGCAGTTTCCGCATGTTAAACGCACTGTGGTGTTCTGAAAACACCAGGAAACGTGTTCTTCGCATTCAATAGCACGAAAACAGCGATTTCGGTGATTCTGCACACTTGTAACAGCAGAATCATGAATTTATCACTGAAAATGCATATCTCAGCTGGAAACCCAACGAAACCGAAGATATCGCAGTTTCCGCATGTCAAACGCACTGCGGAGTTCTGAAAACACCAGGAAACGTGTTTTTCGCATTCAGTCGCACGAAAAGAGCGATTGCGGTGATTCTGCACACTTGTAACAGCAGAATCATGAATTTATCACTGAAAATGCATATCTCAGCTGGAAACCCAACTATACCGAAGATATTTCTGTTTCCGCATGTCAAACGCACTGCGGAGTGCTGAAAACACCAGGAAACGTGTTTTTCGCATTCAATAGCACGAAACCAGTGATTTCGGTGATTCTGCACACCTGCAAAAGCAGAATCATGAATTTATCACTGAAAATGCATATCTCAGCTGGAAACCCAAAGATACCAAAGATATCGCAGTTTCCGCATGTTAAACGCACTGTGGTGTTCTGAAAACACCAGGAAACGTGTTCTTCGCATTCAATAGCACGAAAACAGCGATTTCGGTGATTCTGCACACTTGTAACAGCAGAATCATGAATTTATCACTGAAAATGCATATCTCAGCTGGAAACCCAACGAAACCGAAGATATCGCAGTTTCCGCATGTCAAACGCACTGCGGAGTTCTGAAAACACCAGGAAACGTGTTTTTCGCATTCAGTCGCACGAAAAGAGCGATTGCGGTGATTCTGCACACTTGTAACAACGGGATCATGTAGATTATCACTGAAAATGCATATCTCAGCTGGAAACCCAAAGATACCAAAGATATCGCAGTTTCCGCATGTTAAACGCACTGTGGTGTTCTGAAAACACCAGGAAACGTGTTCTTCGCATTCAATAGCACGAAAACAGCGATTTCGGTGATTCTGCACACTTGTAACAGCAGAATCATGAATTTATCACTGAAAATGCATATCTCAGCTGGAAACCCAACGAAACCGAAGATATCGCAGTTTCCGCATGTCAAACGCACTGCGGAGTTCTGAAAACACCAGGAAACGTGTTTTTCGCATTCAGTCGCACGAAAAGAGCGATTGCGGTGATTCTGCACACTTGTAACAACGGGATCATGTAGATTATCACTGAAAATGCATATCTCAGCTGGAAACCCAAAGATACCAAAGATATCGCAGTTTCCGCATGTTAAACGCACTGTGGTGTTCTGAAAACACCAGGAAACGTGTTCTTCGCATTCAATAGCACGAAAACAGCGATTTCGGTGATTCTGCACACTTGTAACAGCAGAATCATGAATTTATCACTGAAAATGCATATCTCAGCTGGAAACCCAACGAAACCGAAGATATCGCAGTTTCCGCATGTCAAACGCACTGCGGAGTTCTGAAAACACCAGGAAACGTGTTTTTCGCATTCAGTCGCACGAAAAGAGCGATTGCGGTGATTCTGCACACTTGTAACAACGGGATCATGTAGATTATCACTGAAAATGCATATCTCAGCTGGAAACCCAAAGATACCAAAGATATCGCAGTTTCCGCATGTTAAACGCACTGTGGTGTTCTGAAAACACCAGGAAACGTGTTCTTCGCATTCAATAGCACGAAAACAGCGATTTCGGTGATTCTGCACACTTGTAACAGCAGAATCATGAATTTATCACTGAAAATGCATATCTCAGCTGGAAACCCAACGAAACCGAAGATATCGCAGTTTCCGCATGTCAAACGCACTGCGGAGTTCTGGAAACACCATGAAACGTGTTTTTCGCATTCAGTCGCACGAAAAGAGCGATTGCGGTGATTCTGCACACTTGTAACAGCAGGATAATGAAGATTATCACTAAAAATGCATATCTCAGCTGGAAACCCAACTATACCGAAGATATTTCTGTGTCCGCATGTCAAACGCACTGCGGAGTGCTGAAAACACCAGGAAACGTGTTTTTCGCATTCAATAGCACGAAACCAGTGATTTCGGTGATTCTGCACACCTGCAAAAGCAGAATCATGAATTTATCACTGAAAATGCATATCTCAGCTGGAAACCCAAAGATACCAAAGATATCGCAGTTTCCGCATGTTAAACGCACTGTGGTGTTCTGAAAACACCAGGAAACGTGTTCTTCGCATTCAATAGCACGAAAACAGCGATTTCGGTGATTCTGCACACTTGTAACAGCAGAATCATGAATTTATCACTGAAAATGCATATCTCAGCTGGAAACCCAACGAAACCGAAGATATCGCAGTTTCCGCATGTCAAACGCACTGCGGAGTTCTGAAAACACCAGGAAACGTGTTTTTCGCATTCAGTCGCACGAAAAGAGCGATTGCGGTGATTCTGCACACTTGTAACAACGGGATCATGTAGATTATCACTGAAAATGCATATCTCAGCTGGAAACCCAAAGATACCAAAGATATCGCAGTTTCCGCATGTTAAACGCACTGTGGTGTTCTGAAAACACCAGGAAACGTGTTCTTCGCATTCAATAGCACGAAACCAGCGATTTCGGTGATTCTGCACACCTGTAAAAGCAGAATCATGAATTTATCACTGAAAATGCATATCTCAGCTGGAAACCCAAAGATACCAAAGATATCGCAGTTTCCGCATGTTAAACGCACTGTGGTGTTCTGAAAACACCAGGAAACGTGTTCTTCGCATTCAATAGCACGAAAACAGCGATTTCGGTGATTCTGCACACTTGTAACAGCAGAATCATGAATTTATCACTGAAAATGCATATCTCAGCTGGAAACCCAACGAAACCGAAGATATCGCAGTTTCCGCATGTCAAACGCACTGCGGAGTTCTGAAAACACCAGGAAACGTGTTTTTCGCATTCAGTCGCACGAAAAGAGCGATTGCGGTGATTCTGCACACTTGTAACAACGGGATCATGTAGATTATCACTGAAAATGCATATCTCAGCTGGAAACCCAAAGATACCAAAGATATCGCAGTTTCCGCATGTTAAACGCACTGTGGTGTTCTGAAAACACCAGGAAACGTGTTCTTCGCATTCAATAGCACGAAAACAGCGATTTCGGTGATTCTGCACACTTGTAACAGCAGAATCATGAATTTATCACTGAAAATGCATATCTCAGCTGGAAACCCAACGAAACCGAAGATATCGCAGTTTCCGCATGTCAAACGCACTGCGGAGTTCTGGAAACACCATGAAACGTGTTTTTCGCATTCAGTCGCACGAAAAGAGCGATTGCGGTGATTCTGCACACTTGTAACAGCAGGATAATGAAGATTATCACTAAAAATGCATATCTCAGCTGGAAACCCAACTATACCGAAGATATTTCTGTTTCCGCATGTCAAACGCACTGCGGAGTGCTGAAAACACCAGGAAACGTGTTTTTCGCATTCAATAGCACGAAACCAGTGATTTCGGTGATTCTGCACACCTGCAAAAGCAGAATCATGAATTTATCACTGAAAATGCATATCTCAGCTGGAAACCCAAAGATACCAAAGATATCGCAGTTTCCGCATGTTAAACGCACTGTGGTGTTCTGAAAACACCAGGAAACGTGTTCTTCGCATTCAATAGCACGAAAACAGCGATTTCGGTGATTCTGCACACTTGTAACAGCAGAATCATGAATTTATCACTGAAAATGCATATCTCAGCTGGAAACCCAACGAAACCGAAGATATCGCAGTTTCCGCATGTCAAACGCACTGCGGAGTGCTGAAAACACCAGGAAACGTGTTTTTCGCATTCAATAGCACGAAACCAGTGATTTCGGTGATTCTGCACACCTGCAAAAGCAGAATCATGAATTTATCACTGAAAATGCATATCTCAGCTGGAAACCCAAAGATACCAAAGATATCGCAGTTTCCGCATGTTAAACGCACTGTGGTGTTCTGAAAACACCAGGAAACGTGTTCTTCGCATTCAATAGCACGAAAACAGCGATTTCGGTGATTCTGCACACTTGTAACAGCAGAATCATGAATTTATCACTGAAAATGCATATCTCAGCTGGAAACCCAACGAAACCGAAGATATCGCAGTTTCCGCATGTCAAACGCACTGCGGAGTTCTGAAAACACCAGGAAACGTGTTTTTCGCATTCAGTCGCACGAAAAGAGCGATTGCGGTGATTCTGCACACTTGTAACAACGGGATCATGTAGATTATCACTGAAAATGCATATCTCAGCTGGAAACCCAAAGATACCAAAGATATCGCAGTTTCCGCATGTTAAACGCACTGTGGTGTTCTGAAAACACCAGGAAACGTGTTCTTCGCATTCAATAGCACGAAACCAGCGATTTCGGTGATTCTGCACACCTGTAAAAGCAGAATCATGAATTTATCACTGAAAATGCATATCTCAGCTGGAAACCCAAAGATACCAAAGATATCGCAGTTTCCGCATGTTAAACGCACTGTGGTGTTCTGAAAACACCAGGAAACGTGTTCTTCGCATTCAATAGCACGAAAACAGCGATTTCGGTGATTCTGCACACTTGTAACAGCAGAATCATGAATTTATCACTGAAAATGCATATCTCAGCTGGAAACCCAACGAAACCGAAGATATCGCAGTTTCCGCATGTCAAACGCACTGCGGAGTTCTGAAAACACCAGGAAACGTGTTTTTCGCATTCAGTCGCACGAAAAGAGCGATTGCGGTGATTCTGCACACTTGTAACAGCAGGATAATGAAGATTATCACTAAAAATGCATATCTCAGCTGGAAACCCAACTATACCGAAGATATTTCTGTTTCCGCATGTCAAACGCACTGCGGAGTGCTGAAAACACCAGGAAACGTGTTTTTCGCATTCAATAGCACGAAACCAGTGATTTCGGTGATTCTGCACACCTGCAAAAGCAGAATCATGAATTTATCACTGAAAATGCATATCTCAGCTGGAAACCCAAAGATACCAAAGATATCGCAGTTTCCGCATGTTAAACGCACTGTGGTGTTCTGAAAACACCAGGAAACGTGTTCTTCGCATTCAATAGCACGAAAACAGCGATTTCGGTGATTCTGCACACTTGTAACAGCAGAATCATGAATTTATCACTGAAAATGCATATCTCAGCTGGAAACCCAACGAAACCGAAGATATCGCAGTTTCCGCATGTCAAACGCACTGCGGAGTTCTGAAAACACCAGGAAACGTGTTTTTCGCATTCAGTCGCACGAAAAGAGCGATTGCGGTGATTCTGCACACTTGTAACAACGGGATCATGTAGATTATCACTGAAAATGCATATCTCAGCTGGAAACCCAAAGATACCAAAGATATCGCAGTTTCCGCATGTTAAACGCACTGTGGTGTTCTGAAAACACCAGGAAACGTGTTCTTCGCATTCAATAGCACGAAAACAGCGATTTCGGTGATTCTGCACACCTGTAAAAGCAGAATCATGAATTTACCACTGAAAATGCATATCTCAGCTGGAAACCCAAAGATACCAAAGATATCGCAGTTTCCGCATGTTAAACGCACTGTGGTGTTCTGAAAACACCAGGAAACGTGTTCTTCGCATTCAATAGCACGAAAACAGCGATTTCGGTGATTCTGCACACTTGTAACAGCAGAATCATGAATTTATCACTGAAAATGCATATCTCAGCTGGAAACCCAACGAAACCGAAGATATCGCAGTTTCCGCATGTCAAACGCACTGCGGAGTTCTGAAAACACCAGGAAACGTGTTTTTCGCATTCAGTCGCACGAAAAGAGCGATTGCGGTGATTCTGCACACTTGTAACAGCAGAATCATGAATTTATCACTGAAAATGCATATCTCAGCTGGAAACCCAACTATACCGAAGATATTTCTGTTTCCGCATGTCAAACGCACTGCGGAGTGCTGAAAACACCAGGAAACGTGTTTTTCGCATTCAATAGCACGAAACCAGTGATTTCGGTGATTCTGCACACCTGCAAAAGCAGAATCATGAATTTATCACTGAAAATGCATATCTCAGCTGGAAACCCAAAGATACCAAAGATATCGCAGTTTCCGCATGTTAAACGCACTGTGGTGTTCTGAAAACACCAGGAAACGTGTTCTTCGCATTCAATAGCACGAAAACAGCGATTTCGGTGATTCTGCACACTTGTAACAGCAGAATCATGAATTTATCACTGAAAATGCATATCTCAGCTGGAAACCCAACGAAACCGAAGATATCGCAGTTTCCGCATGTCAAACGCACTGCGGAGTTCTGAAAACACCAGGAAACGTGTTTTTCGCATTCAGTCGCACGAAAAGAGCGATTGCGGTGATTCTGCACACTTGTAACAACGGGATCATGTAGATTATCACTGAAAATGCATATCTCAGCTGGAAACCCAAAGATACCAAAGATATCGCAGTTTCCGCATGTTAAACGCACTGTGGTGTTCTGAAAACACCAGGAAACGTGTTCTTCGCATTCAATAGCACGAAAACAGCGATTTCGGTGATTCTGCACACTTGTAACAGCAGAATCATGAATTTATCACTGAAAATGCATATCTCAGCTGGAAACCCAACGAAACCGAAGATATCGCAGTTTCCGCATGTCAAACGCACTGCGGAGTTCTGAAAACACCAGGAAACGTGTTTTTCGCATTCAGTCGCACGAAAAGAGCGATTGCGGTGATTCTGCACACTTGTAACAACGGGATCATGTAGATTATCACTGAAAATGCATATCTCAGCTGGAAACCCAAAGATACCAAAGATATCGCAGTTTCCGCATGTTAAACGCACTGTGGTGTTCTGAAAACACCAGGAAACGTGTTCTTCGCATTCAATAGCACGAAAACAGCGATTTCGGTGATTCTGCACACTTGTAACAGCAGAATCATGAATTTATCACTGAAAATGCATATCTCAGCTGGAAACCCAACGAAACCGAAGATATCGCAGTTTCCGCATGTCAAACGCACTGCGGAGTTCTGAAAACACCAGGAAACGTGTTTTTCGCATTCAGTCGCACGAAAAGAGCGATTGCGGTGATTCTGCACACTTGTAACAACGGGATCATGTAGATTATCACTGAAAATGCATATCTCAGCTGGAAACCCAAAGATACCAAAGATATCGCAGTTTCCGCATGTTAAACGCACTGTGGTGTTCTGAAAACACCAGGAAACGTGTTCTTCGCATTCAATAGCACGAAAACAGCGATTTCGGTGATTCTGCACACTTGTAACAGCAGAATCATGAATTTATCACTGAAAATGCATATCTCAGCTGGAAACCCAACGAAACCGAAGATATCGCAGTTTCCGCATGTCAAACGCACTGCGGAGTTCTGGAAACACCATGAAACGTGTTTTTCGCATTCAGTCGCACGAAAAGAGCGATTGCGGTGATTCTGCACACTTGTAACAGCAGGATAATGAAGATTATCACTAAAAATGCATATCTCAGCTGGAAACCCAACTATACCGAAGATATTTCTGTGTCCGCATGTCAAACGCACTGCGGAGTGCTGAAAACACCAGGAAACGTGTTTTTCGCATTCAATAGCACGAAACCAGTGATTTCGGTGATTCTGCACACCTGCAAAAGCAGAATCATGAATTTATCACTGAAAATGCATATCTCAGCTGGAAACCCAAAGATACCAAAGATATCGCAGTTTCCGCATGTTAAACGCACTGTGGTGTTCTGAAAACACCAGGAAACGTGTTCTTCGCATTCAATAGCACGAAAACAGCGATTTCGGTGATTCTGCACACTTGTAACAGCAGAATCATGAATTTATCACTGAAAATGCATATCTCAGCTGGAAACCCAACGAAACCGAAGATATCGCAGTTTCCGCATGTCAAACGCACTGCGGAGTTCTGAAAACACCAGGAAACGTGTTTTTCGCATTCAGTCGCACGAAAAGAGCGATTGCGGTGATTCTGCACACTTGTAACAACGGGATCATGTAGATTATCACTGAAAATGCATATCTCAGCTGGAAACCCAAAGATACCAAAGATATCGCAGTTTCCGCATGTTAAACGCACTGTGGTGTTCTGAAAACACCAGGAAACGTGTTCTTCGCATTCAATAGCACGAAACCAGCGATTTCGGTGATTCTGCACACCTGTAAAAGCAGAATCATGAATTTATCACTGAAAATGCATATCTCAGCTGGAAACCCAAAGATACCAAAGATATCGCAGTTTCCGCATGTTAAACGCACTGTGGTGTTCTGAAAACACCAGGAAACGTGTTCTTCGCATTCAATAGCACGAAAACAGCGATTTCGGTGATTCTGCACACTTGTAACAGCAGAATCATGAATTTATCACTGAAAATGCATATCTCAGCTGGAAACCCAACGAAACCGAAGATATCGCAGTTTCCGCATGTCAAACGCACTGCGGAGTTCTGAAAACACCAGGAAACGTGTTTTTCGCATTCAGTCGCACGAAAAGAGCGATTGCGGTGATTCTGCACACTTGTAACAACGGGATCATGTAGATTATCACTGAAAATGCATATCTCAGCTGGAAACCCAAAGATACCAAAGATATCGCAGTTTCCGCATGTTAAACGCACTGTGGTGTTCTGAAAACACCAGGAAACGTGTTCTTCGCATTCAATAGCACGAAAACAGCGATTTCGGTGATTCTGCACACTTGTAACAGCAGAATCATGAATTTATCACTGAAAATGCATATCTCAGCTGGAAACCCAACGAAACCGAAGATATCGCAGTTTCCGCATGTCAAACGCACTGCGGAGTTCTGGAAACACCATGAAACGTGTTTTTCGCATTCAGTCGCACGAAAAGAGCGATTGCGGTGATTCTGCACACTTGTAACAGCAGAATCATGAATTTATCACTGAAAATGCATATCTCAGCTGGAAACCCAACGAAACCGAAGATATCGCAGTTTCCGCATGTCAAACGCACTGCGGAGTGCTGAAAACACCAGGAAACGTGTTTTTCGCATTCAATAGCACGAAACCAGTGATTTCGGTGATTCTGCACACCTGCAAAAGCAGAATCATGAATTTATCACTGAAAATGCATATCTCAGCTGGAAACCCAAAGATACCAAAGATATCGCAGTTTCCGCATGTTAAACGCACTGTGGTGTTCTGAAAACACCAGGAAACGTGTTCTTCGCATTCAATAGCACGAAAACAGCGATTTCGGTGATTCTGCACACTTGTAACAGCAGAATCATGAATTTATCACTGAAAATGCATATCTCAGCTGGAAACCCAACGAAACCGAAGATATCGCAGTTTCCGCATGTCAAACGCACTGCGGAGTTCTGAAAACACCAGGAAACGTGTTTTTCGCATTCAGTCGCACGAAAAGAGCGATTGCGGTGATTCTGCACACTTGTAACAACGGGATCATGTAGATTATCACTGAAAATGCATATCTCAGCTGGAAACCCAAAGATACCAAAGATATCGCAGTTTCCGCATGTTAAACGCACTGTGGTGTTCTGAAAACACCAGGAAACGTGTTCTTCGCATTCAATAGCACGAAACCAGCGATTTCGGTGATTCTGCACACCTGTAAAAGCAGAATCATGAATTTATCACTGAAAATGCATATCTCAGCTGGAAACCCAAAGATACCAAAGATATCGCAGTTTCCGCATGTTAAACGCACTGTGGTGTTCTGAAAACACCAGGAAACGTGTTCTTCGCATTCAATAGCACGAAAACAGCGATTTCGGTGATTCTGCACACTTGTAACAGCAGAATCATGAATTTATCACTGAAAATGCATATCTCAGCTGGAAACCCAACGAAACCGAAGATATCGCAGTTTCCGCATGTCAAACGCACTGCGGAGTTCTGAAAACACCAGGAAACGTGTTTTTCGCATTCAGTCGCACGAAAAGAGCGATTGCGGTGATTCTGCACACTTGTAACAGCAGGATAATGAAGATTATCACTAAAAATGCATATCTCAGCTGGAAACCCAACTATACCGAAGATATTTCTGTTTCCGCATGTCAAACGCACTGCGGAGTGCTGAAAACACCAGGAAACGTGTTTTTCGCATTCAATAGCACGAAACCAGTGATTTCGGTGATTCTGCACACCTGCAAAAGCAGAATCATGAATTTATCACTGAAAATGCATATCTCAGCTGGAAACCCAAAGATACCAAAGATATCGCAGTTTCCGCATGTTAAACGCACTGTGGTGTTCTGAGAACACCAGGAAACGTGTTCTTCGCATTCAATAGCACGAAAACAGCGATTTCGGTGATTCTGCACACTTGTAACAGCAGAATCATGAATTTATCACTGAAAATGCATATCTCAGCTGGAAACCCAACGAAACCGAAGATATCGCAGTTTCCGCATGTCAAACGCACTGCGGAGTTCTGAAAACACCAGGAAACGTGTTTTTCGCATTCAGTCGCACGAAAAGAGCGATTGCGGTGATTCTGCACACTTGTAACAACGGGATCATGTAGATTATCACTGAAAATGCATATCTCAGCTGGAAACCCAAAGATACCAAAGATATCGCAGTTTCCGCATGTTAAACGCACTGTGGTGTTCTGAAAACACCAGGAAACGTGTTCTTCGCATTCAATAGCACGAAAACAGCGATTTCGGTGATTCTGCACACCTGTAAAAGCAGAATCATGAATTTATCACTGCAAATGCATATCTCAGCTGGAAACCCAAAGATACCAAAGATATCGCAGTTTCCGCATGTCAAACGCACTGCGGAGTTCTGAAAACACCAGGAAACGTGTTTTTCGCATTCAGTCGCACGAAAAGAGCGATTGCGGTGATTCGGCACACTTGTAACAACGGGATCATGTAGATTATCACTGAAAATGCATATCTCAGCTGGAAACCCAATGATACCAAAGATATCGCAGTTTCCGCATGTTAAACGCACTGTGGTGTTCTGAAAACACCAGGAAACGTGTTTTTCGCATTCAGTAGCACGAAAACAGAGATTTCGGTGATTCTGCACACTTGTAACAACGGGATCATGTAGATTATCACTGAAAATGCATATCTCAGCTGGAAACCCAACGAAACCGAAGATATCGCAGTTTCCGCATGTCAAACGCACTGCGGAGAGCTGAAAACACCAGAAAACGTGTTTTATGCATTCAATATCACGAAAACAGCGGTTTCGGAGATTCTGCACTCTTGTAACAGCAGGATAATGAAGATTATCACTGAAAATGCATATCTCAGCGGGAAACCCAACTATACCGAAGACATTTCTGTTTCCGCCTGTCAAACGCACTGTGGAGTTCTGAAAACACCAGGAAACGTGTTTTTCGCATTCAATAGCACGAAAACAGCGATTTCGGTGATTCTGCACTCCTGCAAAAGCAGACTCATGAATTTATCACTGAAAATACATATCTCAGCTGGAAACCCAAACATACCAAAGATATCGCAGTTTCCGCATGTCAAACGCACTGTGGAGTTCTGAAAACACCAGGAAACGTGTTTTTCGCATTCAGTAGCACGAAAACAGCGATTTCGGTGATTCTGCACACTTGTAACAACGGGATCATGTAGATTATCACTGAAAATGCATATCTCAGCTGGAAACCCAACGAAACCGAAGATATCGCAGTTTCCGCATGCCAACGCACTGTGGAGTGCTGAAAACACCAGAAAACGTGATTCATGCATTCAATATCACGAAAATAGCGGTTTCGGTGATTCTGCTCACATGTAACAGCAGGATAATGAAGACTATCTCTGACAATGCATATCTCAGTTGGAAACCCAACTATACCGAAGATATTTCTGTTTCCGCATGTCAAACGCACTGCGGACTGCTCAAAACACCAGGAAACGTGTTTTTCGCATTCAATTGCACGAAAACAGCGATTTCGGTGATTCTGCACTCCTGTAATTGCAGAATCATGAATTTATCACTGAAAATGCATATCTCAGCTGGAAACCCAAGGATACCAAAGATATCGCAGTTTCCGCATGTCAAACGCACTGTGGGGTTCTGAAAACACCAGGAAACGTGTTCTTCGCATTCAATAGCACGAACACAGCGATTTCGGTGATTCTGCAAACTTGAAACAGCAGAATCATGAATTTATCACTGAAAATGCATATCTCAGCTGGAAACCCAACGAAACCGAAGATATCACAGTTTCCGCAAGTCAAACGCAATGTGGAGTGCTGAAAACACCAGGAAACGTGTTTTTCGCATTCAATAGCACGAACACAGCGATTTCGGTGATTCTGCAAACTTGAAACAGCAGAATCATGAATTCATCACTGAAAATGCAAATCTCAGGTGGAAACCCAACGAAACCGAAGATATCACAGTTTCCGCATGTCAAACGCACTGTGGAGTTCTGAAAACACCAGGAAACGTGTTTTTCGCATTCAATAGCACGAAAACAGCGATTTGGGAGTTTCTGCACACCTCTAACAGCAGAATCATGAATTTATCACTGAAAATGCATATCTCAGCTGGAAACCCAAAGATACCAAAGATATCACAGTTTCCGCATGTCAAACGCACTGTGGAGTTCTGAAAACACCAGGAAACGTGTTTTTCGCATTCAATAGCACGAAAACAGCGATTTCGGTGATTCTGCGCACTGGTAACAACGGGATCATGTAGATTATCACTGAAAATGCATATCTCAGCTGGAAACCCAACGAAACCGAAGATATCGCAGTTTCCGCATGTCAAACGCTCTGTCGAGTGCTGAAAACACCAGAAAACGTGTTTTTCGCATTCAATAGCACGAAAACAGCGATTTCGGTGATTCTGCACACTTGTAACAGCAGGATAATGAAGATTATCACTGAAAATGCATATCTCAGCTGGAAACCCAACTATACCGAAGATATTTCTGTTTCCGCATGTCAAACGCACTGCAGAGTGCTGAAAACACCAGGAAACGTGTTTTTCGCATTCAATAGCACGAAAACAGCGATTTGGGAGTTTCTGCACACCTGTAACAGCAGAATCATGAATTTATCACTGAAAATGCATATCTCAGCTGGAAACCCAACGAAACCGAAGATATCACAGTTTCCGCAAGTCAAACGCAATGTGGAGTGCTGAAAACACCAGGAAACGTGTTTTTCGCATTCAATAGCACGAACACAGCGATTTCGGTGATTCTGCAAACTTGAAACAGCAGAATCATGAATTTATCACTGAAAATGCAAATCTCAGGTGGAAACCCAACGAAACCGAAGATATCACAGTTTCCGCATGTCAAACGCACTGTGGAGTTCTGAAAACACCAGGAAACGTGTTTTTCGCATTCAATAGCACGAAAACAGCGATTTGGGAGTTTCTGCACACCTGTAACAGCAGAATCATGAATTTATCACTGAAAATGCATATCTCAGCTGGAAACCCAAAGATACCAAAGATATCGCAGTTTCCGCATGTCAAACGCACTGTGGAGTTCTGAAAACACCAGGAAACGTGTTTTTCGCATTCAATAGCACGAAAACAGCGATTTCGGTGATTCTGCACACTTGTAACAGCAGGATAATGAAGATTATCACTGAAAATGCATATCTCAGCTGGAAACCCAACGAAACCGAAGATATCACAGTTTCCGCATGTCAAACGCACTGTGGAGTTCTGAAAATACCAGGAAACGTGTTTTTCGCATTCAATAGCACGAAAACAGCGATTTCGGTGATTCTGCGCACTGGTAACAACGGGATCATGTAGATTATCACTGAAAATGCATATCTCAGCTGGAAACCCAACGAAACCGAAGATATCGCAGTTTCCGCATGTCAAACGCACTGTCGAGTGCTGAAATCACCAGAAAACGTGTTTTTCGCATTCAATAGCACGAAAACAGCGATTTCGGTGATTCTGCACACTTGAAACAGCAGGATAATGAAGATTATCACTGAAAATGCATATCTCAGCTGGAAACCCAACGAAACCGAAGATATTTCTGTTTCCGCATGTCAAACGCACTGCAGAGTGCTGAAAACACCAGGAAGCTTGTTTTGCGCATTCAATAGCACGAAAACAGCGATTTCGGTGATTCTGCAAACTTGAAACAGCAGAATCATGAACTTATCACTGAAAATGCATATCTCAGCTGGAAACCCAACGAAACAGAAGATATCACAGTTTCCGCAAGTCAAACGCAATGTGGAGTGCTGAAAACACCAGGAAACGTGTTTTTCGCATTCAATAGCACGAACACAGCGATTTCGGTGATTCTGCAAACTTGAAACAGCAGAATCATGAATTTATCACTGAAAATGCAAATCTCAGGTGGAAACCCAACGAAACCGAAGATATCACAGTTTCCGCATGTCAAACGCACTGTGGAGTTCTGAAAACACCAGGAAACGTGTTTTTCGCATTCAATAGCACGAAAACAGCGATTTGGGAGTTTCTGCACACCTGTAACAGCAGAATCATGAGTTTATCACTGAAAATGCATATCTCAGCTGGAAACCCAAAGATACCAAAGATATCGCAGTTTCCGCATGTCAAACGCACTGTGGAGTTCTGAAAACACCAGGAAACGTGTTTTTCGCATTCAATAGCACGAAAACAGCGATTTCGGTGATTCTGCACACTTGTAACAGCAGGATAATGAAGATTATCACTGAAAATGCATATCTCAGCTGGAAACCCAACGAAACCGAAGATATCACAGTTTCCGCATGTCAAACGCACTGTGGAGTTCTGAAAACACCAGGAAACGTGTTTTTCGCATTCAATAGCACGAAAACAGCGATTTCGGTGATTCTGCGCACTGGTAACAACGGGATCATGTAGATTATCACTGAAAATGCATATCTCAGCTGGAAACCCAACGAAACCGAAGATATCGCAGTTTCCGCATGTCAAACGCACTGTCGAGTGCTGAAATCACCAGAAAACGTGTTTTTCGCATTCAATAGCACGAAAACAGCGATTTCGGTGATTCTGCACACTTGAAACAGCAGGATAATGAAGATTATCACTGAAAATGCATATCTCAGCTGGAAACCCAACGAAACCGAAGATATTTCTGTTTCCGCATGTCAAACGCACTGCAGAGTGCTGAAAACACCAGGAAGCTTGTTTTGCGCATTAAATAGCACGAAAACAGCGATTTCGGTGATTCTGCAAACTTGAAACAGCAGAATCATGAACTTATCACTGAAAATGCATATCTCAGCTGGAAACCCAACGAAACCGAAGATATCACAGTTTCCGCAAGTCAAACGCAATGTGGAGTGCTGAAAACACCAGGAAACGTGTTTTTCGCATTCAATAGCACGAACACAGCGATTTCGGTGATTCTGCAAACATGAAACAGCAGAATCATGAATTTATCACTGAAAATGCATATCTCAGCTGGAAACCCAACGAAACCGAAGATATCGCAGTTTCCGCATGTCAAACGCACTGTGGAGTTCTGAAAACACCAGGAAACGTGTTTTTCGAATTCAATAGCAGGGAAAGACCGATTTCGGTGATTCTACACACTTGTCACAGAAGAATCTCGATGATTATCACTGAAAATGCATATCTGAGGTGGAATCCCAACGAAACCGAAGATATCGCAGTTTCCGAATATCAAACGCACTGTGGAGTGCTGAAAGCACCAGAAAACATGTTTTTCGCATTCAATAGCACGAAAAGACCGATTTCGGTTTTTCTACACACTTGTCACAGAAGAATCTCGATGATTATAACTGATAATGCATATCTCAGGTGGAAACCCAACGAAACCGAAGATATCGCAGATTCCGAATAGCAAGCGCTCTGTGGAGTGCTGAAAACACCAGGAAAGGTGTTTTTCGCATTCAATAGCACGAACACAGCGATTTCGGTGATTCTGCAAACATGAAACAGTAGAATCATGAATTTATCACTGAAAATGCATATCTCAGCTGGAAACCCAACGAAACCGAAGATATCACAGTTTCCGCATGTCAAACGCACTGTGGAGTGCTGAAAACACCAGAAAACGTGTTTTATGCATTCAATATCACGAAAACAGCGGGTTTGGAGGTTCTGCACACTTGTAACAGCAGGATAATGAAGATTATCACTAAAAATGCATATCTCAGCTGGAAACCCAACTATACCGAAGATATTTCTGTTTCCGCGTGTCGAAAGCACTGCGGAGTGCTGAAAACACCAGAAAACGTGTTTTATGCATTCAATATCACGAAAACAGCGATTTCGATGACTCTGCACACCTGTAAAAGCAGAATCATGAATTTATCACTGAAAATGCATATCTCAGCTGGAAACCCAAAGATACCAAAGATATCGCAGTTTCCGCATGTCAAACGCACTGTGGAGTTCTGAAAACACCATGAAACGTGTTTTTCGCATTCAGTAGCACGAAAAGAGCGATTGCGGTGATTCTGCACACTTGTAACAACGGGATCATGTAGATTATCACTGAAAATGCATATCTCAGCTGGAAACCCAACGAAACCGAAGATATCACAGTTTCCGCATGTCAAACGCACTGTGGAGTTCTGAAAACACCAGGAAACGTGTTTTTCGCATTCAATAGCACGAAACCAGCGATTTCGGTGATTCTGCACTCGTGCAAAAGCAGAATCATGAATTTATCACTGAAAATGCATATCTCAGCTGGAAACCAAACGAAACCGAATATATCGCCGTTTCCGCATGTCAAACGCACTGTCGAGTGCTGAAAACACCAGAAAACGTGTTTTTCGCATTCAATAGCACGAAAACAGCGATTCCGGGGATTCTGCACACTTGTAACAGCAGGATAATGAGGATTATCACTGAAAATGCATATCTCAGCTGGAAACCCAACTATACTGAAGATATTTCTTTTTCCGCATGTCAAACGCACTGCGGAGTGCTGAAAACACCAGGAAACGTGTTTTTCGCATTCAATAGCACGAAACGAGCGATTTCGGTGATTCTGCACACCTGTAAAAGCAGAATCATGAATTTATCACTGAAAATGCATATCTCAGCTGGAAACCCAAAGATACCGAAGGTATCGCAGTGTCCGCATGTCAAACGCACTGTGGAGTGCTGAAAACACCAGAAAACGTGTTTTATGCATTCAATATCACGAAAACAGCGGTTTCGGAGATTCTGCACACTTGTAACTGCAGGATAATGAAGATTATCACTAAAAATGCATATCTCAGCTGGAACCCCAACTATACCGAAGATATGTCTGTTTCCGCATGTCAAACGCACTGCGGAGTGCTGAAAACACCAGGAAACGTGTTTTTCGCATTCAATAGCACGAAACCAGCGATTTCGGTGATTCTGCACACCTGTAAAAGCAGAATCATGAATTTATCACTGAAAATGCATATCTCAGCTGGAAACCCAAAGATACCAAAGATATCGCAGTTTCCGCATGTCAAACGCACTGTGGAGTTCTGAATACACCAGGAAACGTGTTTTTCGCATTCAGTAGCACGAAAACAGCGATTTCGGTGATTCTGCACACTTGTAACAACGGGATCATGTAGATTATCACTGAAAATGCATATCTCAGCTGGAAGCCCAACGAAACCGAAGATATCGCAGTTTCCGCATGTCAAACGCACTGCGGACTGCTGAAAACAGCAGGAAACGTGTTTTTCGCATTCAATAGCACGAAACCAGCGATTTCGGTGATTCTGCACTCCTGTAAAAGCAGAATCATGAATTTATCACTGAAAATGCATGTCCCAGCTGGAAACCCAAAGATACCAAAGATATCGCAGTTTCCGCATGTCAAACGCACTGTGGAGTTCTGAAAACACCAGAAAACGTGTTCTTCGCATTCAATAGCACGAAAACAGCGATTTCGGTGATTCTGCAAACATGAAACAGCAGAATCATGAATTTATCACTGAAAATGCATATCTCAGCTGGAAACCCTACGAAACCGAAGATATCACAGTTTCCGCATGTCAAACGCAATGTGGAGTGCTGAAAACACCAGGAAACGTGTTTTTCGCATTCAATAGCACGGAAACAGCGATTTCGGTGATTCTGCACACTTCTCACAGAAGAATATCCAAGATTATCATAGATAATGCATGTCGCAGCTGGCGACCCCACGAAAACGAAGATATCGCGGTTTCCGCAAATCAAACGCACTGTGGAGTGCTGAAAACACCAGGAAACGTGTTTTTCGCATTCAACAGCACGAAAACAGCGATTTCGGTGATTCTGCAAACTTGAAACAGCAGAATCATGAATTTATCACTGAAAATGCATATCTCAGCTGGAAACCCAACGAAACCGAAGATATCACAGTTTCCGCAAGTCAAACGCACTGTGGAGTTCTGAAAACACCAGGAAACGTGTTTTCGCATACAATAGCACGAACACAGCGATTTCGGTGATTCTGCAAACTTGAAACAGCAGAATCATGAATTTATCACTGAAAATGCATATCTCAGCTGGAAACCCAACGAAACCGAAGATATCACAGTTTCCGCAAGTCAAACGCACTGTGGAGTTCTGAAAACACCAGGAAACGTGTTTTTCGCATTCAATAGCACGAAAACAGCGATTTCGGTGATTCTGCACACTTCTCACAGAAGAATATCCAAGATTATCATAGATAATGCATGTCGCAGCTGGCAACCCCACGAAAACGAAGATATCGCGGTTTCCGCAAATCAAACGCACTGTGGAGTGCTGAAAACACCAGGAAACGTGTTTTTCGCATTCAACAGCACGAAAACAGCGATTTCGGTGAATCTGCAAACTTGAAACAGCAGAATCATGAATTTATCACTGAAAATGCATATCACAGCTGGAAAACCGACGAAACCGAAGATATCACAGTTTCCGCAAGTCAAACGCAATGTGGAGTGCTGAAAACACCAGGAAACGTGTTTTTCGCATTCAATAGCACGAACACAGCGATTTCGGTGATTCTGCAAACTTGAAACAGCAGAATCATGAATTTATCAGTGAAAATGCATATCTCAGCTGGAAACCCAACGAAACCGAAGATATCACAGTTTCCGCATGTCAAACGCACTGTGGAGTTCTGAAAACACCAGGAAACGTGTTTTTCGCATTCAATAGCACGAAAACAGCGATTTCGGTGATTCTGCAAACTTGAAACAGCAGAATCATGAATTTATCACTGAAAATGCATATCTCAGCTGGAAACCCAACGAAACCGAAGATATCACAGTTTCCGCATGTCAAACGCAATGTGGAGTGCTGAAAACACCAGGAAACGTGTTTTTCGCATTCAATAGCACGGAAACAGCGATTTCGGTGATTCTGCACACTTCTCACAGAAGAATATCCAAGATTATCATAGATAATGCATGTCGCAGCTGGCGACCCCACGAAAACGAAGATATCGCGGTTTCCGCAAATCAAACGCACTGTGGAGTGCTGAAAACACCAGGAAACGTGTTTTTCGCATTCAACAGCACGAAAACAGCGATTTCGGTGATTCTGCAAACTTGAAACAGCAGAATCATGAATTTATCACTGAAAATGCATATCTCAGCTGGAAACCCAACGAAACCGAAGATATCACAGTTTCCGCAAGTCAAACGCACTGTGGAGTTCTGAAAACACCAGGAAACGTGTTTTCGCATACAATAGCACGAACACAGCGATTTCGGTGATTCTGCAAACTTGAAACAGCAGAATCATGAATTTATCACTGAAAATGCATATCTCAGCTGGAAACCCAACGAAACCGAAGATATCACAGTTTCCGCAAGTCAAACGCACTGTGGAGTTCTGAAAACACCAGGAAACGTGTTTTTCGCATTCAATAGCACGAAAACAGCGATTTCGGTGATTCTGCACACTTCTCACAGAAGAATATCCAAGATTATCATAGATAATGCATGTCGCAGCTGGCAACCCCACGAAAACGAAGATATCGCGGTTTCCGCAAATCAAACGCACTGTGGAGTGCTGAAAACACCAGGAAACGTGTTTTTCGCATTCAACAGCACGAAAACAGCGATTTCGGTGATTCTGCAAACTTGAAACAGCAGAATCATGAATTTATCACTGAAAATGCATATCACAGCTGGAAAACCAACGAAACCGAAGATATCACAGTTTCCGCAAGTCAAACGCAATGTGGAGTGCTGAAAACACCAGGAAACGTGTTTTTCGCATTCAATAGCACGAACACAGCGATTTCGGTGATTCTGCAAACTTGAAACAGCAGAATCATGAATTTATCAGTGAAAATGCATATCTCAGCTGGAAACCCAACGAAACCGAAGATATCACAGTTTCCGCATGTCAAACGCACTGTGGAGTTCTGAAAACACCAGGAAACGTGTTTTTCGCATTCAATAGCACGAAAACAGCGATTTCGGTGATTCTGCAAACTTGAAACAGCAGAATCATGAATTTATCACTGAAAATGCATATCTCAGCTGGAAACCCAACGAAACCGAAGATATCACAGTTTCCGCATGTCAAACGCACTGTGGAGTTCTGAAAACACCAGGAAACGTGTTTTTCGCATTCAATAGCACGAAAACAGCGATTTCGGTGATTCTGCACACTTGTAACAACGGGATCATGTAGATTATCACTGAAAATGCATATCTCAGCTGGAAACCCAACGAAACCGAAGATATCGCAGTTTCCGCATGTCAAACGCACTGTGGAGTTCTGAAAACACCAGGAAACGTGTTTTTCGCATTCAATAGCACGAAAACAGCGATTTCGGTGATTCTGCAAACTTGAAACAGCAGAATCATGAATTTATCACTGAAAATGCATATCTCAGCTGGAAACCCTACGAAACCGAAGATATCACAGTTTCCGCATGTCAAACGCAATGTGGAGTGCTGAAAACACCAGGAAACGTGATTCATGCATTCAGTATCACGAAAACAGCGGTTTCGGTGATTCTGCTCACTTGTAACAGCAGGATAATGAAGACTATCACTGACAATGCATATCTCAGCTGGAAACCCAACTATACCGAAGATATTTCTGTTTCCGCATGTCAAACGCACTGCGGACTGCTCAAAACACCAGGAAACGTGTTTTTCGCATTCAATAGCACGAAACCAGCGATTTCCGTGATTCTGCACTCCTGTAAAAGCAGAATCATGAATTTATCACTGAAAATGCATATCTCAGTTGGAAACCCAAAGATACCAAAGATATCGCAGTTTCCGCATGTCAAACGCACTGTGGAGTTCTGAAAACACCAGGACACGTGTTCTTCGTATTCAATAGCACGAACACAGCGATTTCGGTGATTCTGCAAACTTGAAACAGCAGAATCATGAATTTATCACTGAAAATGCATATCTCAGCTGGAAACCCAACGAAACCGAAGATATCACAGTTTCCGCAAGTCAAACGCAATGTGGAGTGCTGAAAACACCAGGAAACGTGTTTTTCGCATTCAGTAGCACGAACACAGCGATTTCGGTGATTCTGCAAACTTGAAACAGCAGAATCATGAATTTATCACTGAAAATGCATATCTCAGCTGGAAACCCAGAGATACCAAAGATATCGCAGTTTCCGCATGTCAAACGCACTGTGGAGTTCTGAAAACACCAGGACACGTGTTCTTCGCATTCAATAGCACGAAAACAGCGGTTTCGGTGATTCTGCTCACTTGTAACAGCAGGATAATGAAGACTATCACTGACAATGCATATCTCAGCTGGAAACCCAACTATACCGAAGATATTTCTGTTTCCACATGTCAAACGCACTGCGGACTGCTCAAAACACCAGGAAACGTGTTTTTCGCATTCAATAGCACGAACACAGCGATTTCGGTGATTCTGCAAACTTGAAACAGCAGAATCATGAATTTATCACTGAAAATGCATATCTCAGCTGGAAACCCAACGAAACCGAAGATATCACAGTTTCCGCATGTCAAACGCACTGTGGAGTTCTGAAAACACCAGGAAACGTGTTTTTCGCATTCAATAGCACGAAACCAGCGATTTCGGTGATTCTGCACACCTGCAAAAGCAGAATCATGAATTTATGACTGAAAATGCATATCTCAGCTGGAAACCCAAAGATACCAAAGATATCGCAGTTTCCGCATGTTAAACGCACTGTGGTGTTCTGAAAACACCAGGAAACGTGTTCTTCTCATTCAATAGCACGAAAACAGCGATTTCGGTGATTCTGCACACTTGTAACAGCAGAATCATGAATTTATCACTGAAAATGCATATCTCAGCTGGAAACCCAACGAAACCGAAGATATCGCAGTTTCCGCATGTCAAACGCACTGTGGAGTGCTGAAAACACCAGAAAACGTGTTTCATGCATTCAATATCACGAAAACAGCGGTTTCGGTGATTCTGCACACTTGTAACAGCAGGATAATGAAGACTATCACTGACAATGCATATCTCAGCTGGAAACGCAACTATACCGAAGATATTTCTGTTTCCGCATGTCAAACGCACTGCGGAGTGCTGAAAACCCCAGGAAACGTGTTTTTCGCATTCAAGAGCACGAAACCAGCGATTTCGGTGATTCTGCGCACCTGTAAAAGCAGAATCATGAATTTATCACTGAAAATGCATATCTCAGCTGGAAACCCAAAGATACCAAAGATATCGCAGTTTCCGCATGTCAAACGCACTGTGGAGTTCTGAAAACACCAGGACACGTGTTCTTCGCATTCAATAGCACGAAAACAGCGGTTTCGGTGATTCTGCTCACTTGTAACAGCAGGATAATGAAGACTATCACTGACAATGCATATCTCAGCTGGAAACCCAACTATACCGAAGATATTTCTGTTTCCGCATGTCAAACGCACTGCGGACTGCTCAAAACACCAGGAAACGTGTTTTTCGCATTCAATAGCACGAACACAGCGATTTCGGTGATTCTGCAAACTTGAAACAGCAGAATCATGAATTTATCACTGAAAATGCATATCTCAGCTGGAAACCCAACGAAACCGAAGATATCACAGTTTCCGCATGTCAAACGCACTGTGGAGTTCTGAAAACACCAGGAAACGTGTTTTTCGCATTCAATAGCACGAAACCAGCGATTTCGGTGATTCTGCACACCTGCAAAAGCAGAATCATGAATTTATCACTGAAAATGCATATCTCAGCTGGAAACCCAAAGATACCAAAGATATCGCAGTTTCCGCATGTTAAACGCACTGTGGTGTTCTGAAAACACCAGGAAACGTGTTCTTCTCATTCAATAGCACGAAAACAGCGATTTCGGTGATTCTGCACACTTGTAACAGCAGAATCATGAATTTATCACTGAAAATGCATATCTCAGCTGGAAACCCAACGAAACCGAAGATATCGCAGTTTCCGCATGTCAAACGCACTGTGGAGTGCTGAAAACACCAGAAAACGTGTTTCATGCATTCAATATCACGAAAACAGCGGTTTCGGTGATTCTGCACACTTGTAACAGCAGGATAATGAAGACTATCACTGACAATGCATATCTCAGCTGGAAACGCAACTATACCGAAGATATTTCTGTTTCCGCATGTCAAACGCACTGCGGACTGCTCAAAACACCAGGAAACGTGTTTTTCGCATTCAATAGCACGAACACAGCGATTTCGGTGATTCTGCAAACTTGAAACAGCAGAATCATGAATTTATCACTGAAAATGCATATCTCAGCTGGAAACCCAACGAAACCGAAGATATCACAGTTTCCGCATGTCAAACGCACTGTGGAGATCTGAAAACACCAGGACACGTGTTCTTCGCATTCAATAGCACGAACACAGCGATTTCGGTGATTCTGCAAACTTGAAACAGCAGAATCATGAATTTATCACTGAAAATGCATATCTCAGCTGGAAACCCAACGAAACCGAAGATATCACAGTTTCCGCAAGTCAAACGCAATGTGGAGTGCTGAAAACACCAGGAAACGTGTTTTTCGCATTCAATAGCACGGAAACAGCGATTTCGGTGATTCTGCACACTTCTCACAGAAGAATATCCAAGATTATCATATATAATGCATGTCGCAGCTGGCAACCCCACGAAAACGGAGATATCGCGGTTTCCGCAAAACAAACGCACTGTGGAGTGCTGAAAACACCAGGAAACGTGTTTTTCGCATTCAATAGCACGGAAACAGCGATTTCGGTGATTCTGCACACTTCTCACAGAAGAATATCCAAGATTATCATAGATAATGCATGTCGCAGGTGGCAACCCCACGAAAACGAAGATATCGCGGTTTCCGCAAATCAAACGCACTGCGGAGTGCTGAAAACACCAGGAAACGTGTTTTTCGCATTCAACAGCACGAAAACAGCGGTTTCGGAGATTCTGCACACTTGTAACAGCAGAATCATGAATATATCACTGAAAAAGCATATCTCAGCTGGAAACCCAACGAAACCGAAGATATCACAGTTTCCGCAAGTCAAACGCACGTTGGAGTGCTGAAAACACCAGGAAACGTGTTTTTCGCATTCAATAGCACGAACACAGCGATTTCGGTGATTCTGCAAACTTGAAACAGCAGAATCATGAATTTATCAGTGAAAATGCATATCTCAGCTGGAAACCCAACGAAACCGAAGATATCACAGTTCTCGCATGTCAAACGCACTGTGGGGTTCTGAAAACACCAGGAAACGTGTTTTTCGCATTCAATAGCACGAACACAGCGATTTCGGTGATTCTGCAAACTTGAAACAGCAGAATCATGAATTTATCACTGAAAATGCATATCTCAGCTGGAAACCCAACGAAACCGAAGATATCACAGTTTCCGCATGTCAAACGCACTGTGGAGTTCTGAAAACACCAGGAAACGTGTTTTTCGCATTCAATAGCACGAAAACAGCGATTTCGGTGATTCTGCAAACTTGAAACAGCAGAATCATGAATTTATCACTGAAAATGCATATCTCAGCTGGAAACCCAACGAAACCGAAGATATCACAGTTTCCGCATGTCAAACGCACTGTGGAGTTCTGAAAACACCAGGAAACGTGTTTTTCGCATTCAATAGCACGAAAACAGCGATTTCGGTGATTCTGCACACTTGTAACAACGGGATCATGTAGATTATCACTGAAAATGCATATCTCAGCTGGAAACCCAACGAAACCGAAGATATCGCAGTTTCCGCATGTCAAACGCACTGTGGAGTTCTGAAAACTCCAGGAAACGTGTTTTTCGCATTCAATAGCACGAACACAGCGATTTCGGTGATTCTGCAAACTTGAAACAGCAGAATCATGGATTTATCACTGAAAATGCATATCTCAGCTGGAAACCCAACGAAACCGAAGATATCACAGTTTCCGCATGTCAAACGCACTGTGGAGTTCTGAAAACACCAGGAAACGTGTTTTTCGCATTCAATAGCACGAAAACAGCGATTTCGGTGATTCTGCACACTTGTAACAACGGGATCATGTAGATTATCACTGAAAATGCATATCTCAGCTGGAAACCCAACGAAACCGAAGATATCGCAGTTTCCGCATGTCAAACGCACTGTGGAGTGCTGAAAACACCAGAAAACGTGATTCATGCATTCAGTATCACGAAAACAGCGGTTTCGGTGATTCTGCTCACTTGTAACAGCAGGATGATGAAGACTATCACTGACAATGCATATCTCAGCTGGAAACCCAACTATACCGAAGATATTTCTGTTTCCGCATGTCAAACGCACTGCGGACTGCTCAAATCACCAGGAAACGTGTTTTTCGCATTCAATAGCACGAAACCAGCGATTTCGGTGATTCTGCACTCCTGTAAAAGCAGAATCATGAATTTATCACTGAAAATGCATATCTCAGCTGGAAACCCAAAGATACCAAAGATATCGCAGTTTCCGCATGTCAAACGCACTGTGGAGTTCTGAAAACACCAGGACACGTGTTCTTCGCATTCAATAGCACGAACACAGCGATTTCGGTGATTCTGCAAACTTGAAACAATAGAATCATGAATTTATCACTGAAAATGCATATCTCAGCTGGAAACCCAACGAAACCGAAGATATCACAGTTTCCGCAAGTCAAACGCAATGTGGAGTGCTGAAAACACCAGGAAACGTGTTTTTCGCATTCAGTAGCACGAACACAGCGATTTCGGTGATTCTGCAAACTTGAAACAGCAGAATCATGAATTTATCACTGAAAATGCATATCTCAGCTGGAAACCCAAAGATACCAAAGATATCGCAGTTTCCGCATGTTAAACGCACTGTGGTGTTCTGAAAACACCAGGAAACGTGTTCTTCTCATTCAATAGCACGAAAACAGCGATTTCGGTGATTCTGCACACTTGTAACAGCAGAATCATGAATTTATCACTGAAAATGCATATCTCAGCTGGAAACCCAACGAAACCGAAGATATCGCAGTTTCCGCATGTCAAACGCACTGTGGAGTGCTGAAAACACCAGAAAACGCGTTTCATGCATTCAATATCACGAAAACAGCGGTTTCGGTGATTCTGCGCACCTGTAAAAGCAGAATCATGAATTTATCACTGAAAATGCATATCTCAGCTGGAAACCCAATGATACCAAAGATATCGCGGTTTCCGCAAATCAAACGCACTGTGGAGTGCTGAAAACACCAGGAAACGTGTTTTTCGCATTCAATAGCACGAAACCAGCGATTTCGGTGATTCTGCGCACCTGTAAAAGCAGAATCATGAATTTATCACTGAAAATGCATATCTCAGCTGGAAACCCAATGATACCAAAGATATCGCAGTTTCCGCATGTCAAACGCACTGTGGAGTGCTGAAAACACCAGAAAACGTGTTTCATGCATTCAATATCACGAAAACAGCGGTTTCGGTGATTCTGCTCACTTGTAACAGCAGGATAATGAAGACTATCACTGACAATGCATATCTCAGCTGGAAACCCAACTATACCGAAGATATTTCTGTTTCCGCATGTCAAACGCACTGCGGACTGCTCAAAACACCAGGAAACGTGTTTTTCGCATTCAATAGCAGGAAACCAGCGATTTCGGTGATTCTGCACTCCTGTAAAAGCAGAATCATGAATTTATCACTGAAAATGCATATCTCAGCTGGAAACCCAAAGATACCAAAGATATCGCAGTTTCCGCATGTCAAACGCACTGTGGAGTTCTGAAAACACCAGGAAACGTGTTCTTCGCATTCAATAGCACGAAACCAGCGATTTCGGTGATTCTGCGCACCTGTAAAAGCAGAATCATGAATTTATCACTGAAAATGCATATCTCAGCTGGAAACCCAATGATACCAAAGATATCGCAGTTTCCGCATGTCAAACGCACTGTGGAGTGCTGAAAACACCAGAAAACGTGTTTCATGCATTCAATATCACGAAAACAGCGGTTTCGGTGATTCTGCTCACTTGTAACAGCAGGATAATGAAGACTATCACTGACAATGCATATCTCAGCTGGAAACCCAACTATACCGAAGATATTTCTGTTTCCGCATGTCAAACGCACTGCGGACTGCTCAAAACACCAGGAAACGTGTTTTTCGCATTCAATAGCAGGAAACCAGCGATTTCGGTGATTCTGCACTCCTGTAAAAGCAGAATCATGAATTTATCACTGAAAATGCATATCTCAGCTGGAAACCCAAAGATACCAAAGATATCGCAGTTTCCGCATGTCAAACGCACTGTGGAGTTCTGAAAACACCAGGAAACGTGTTCTTCGCATTCAATAGCACGAAAACAGCGATTTCGGTGATTCTGCAAACTTGAAACAGCAGAATCATGAATTTATCACTGAAAATGCATATCTCAGCTGGAAACCCAACGAAACCGAAGATATCACAGTTTCCGCATGTCAAACGCACTGTGGAGTTCTGAAAACACCAGGAAACGTGTTTTTCGCATTCAATAGCACGAAAACAGCGATTTCGGTGATTCTGCACACTTGTAACAACGGGATCATGTAGATTATCACTGAAAATGCATATCTCAGCTGGAAACCCAACGAAACCGAAGATATCGCAGTTTCCGCATGTCAAACGCACTGTGGAGTTCTGAAAACTCCAGGAAACGTGTTTTTCGCATTCAATAGCACGAACACAGCGATTTCGGTGATTCTGCAAACTTGAAACAGCAGAATCATGGATTTATCACTGAAAATGCATATCTCAGCTGGAAACCCAACGAAACCGAAGATATCACAGTTTCCGCATGTCAAACGCACTGCGGAGTGCTGAAAACCCCAGGAAACGTGTTTTTCGCATTCAAGAGCACGAAACCAGCGATTTCGGTGATTCTGCGCACCTGTAAAAGCAGAATCATGAATTTATCACTGAAAATGCATATCTCAGCTGGAAACCCAAAGATACCAAAGATATCGCAGTTTCCGCATGTCAAACGCACTGTGGAGTTCTGAAAACACCAGGACACGTGTTCTTCGCATTCAATAGCACGAAAACAGCGGTTTCGGTGATTCTGCTCACTTGTAACAGCAGGATAATGAAGACTATCACTGACAATGCATATCTCAGCTGGAAACCCAACTATACCGAAGATATTTCTGTTTCCGCATGTCAAACGCACTGCGGACTGCTCAAATCACCAGGAAACGTGTTTTTCGCATTCAATAGCACGAAACCAGCGATTTCGGTGATTCTGCACTCCTGTAAAAGCAGAATCATGAATTTATCACTGAAAATGCATATCTCAGCTGGAAACCCAAAGATACCAAAGATATCGCAGTTTCCGCATGTCAAACGCACTGTGGAGTTCTGAAAACACCAGGACACGTGTTCTTCGCATTCAATAGCACGAACACAGCGATTTCGGTGATTCTGCAAACTTGAAACAATAGAATCATGAATTTATCACTGAAAATGCATATCTCAGCTGGAAACCCAACGAAACCGAAGATATCACAGTTTCCGCAAGTCAAACGCAATGTGGAGTGCTGAAAACACCAGGAAACGTGTTTTTCGCATTCAGTAGCACGAACACAGCGATTTCGGTGATTCTGCAAACTTGAAACAGCAGAATCATGAATTTATCACTGAAAATGCATATCTCAGCTGGAAACCCAAAGATACCAAAGATATCGCAGTTTCCGCATGTTAAACGCACTGTGGTGTTCTGAAAACACCAGGAAACGTGTTCTTCTCATTCAATAGCACGAAAACAGCGATTTCGGTGATTCTGCACACTTGTAACAGCAGAATCATGAATTTATCACTGAAAATGCATATCTCAGCTGGAAACCCAACGAAACCGAAGATATCGCAGTTTCCGCATGTCAAACGCACTGTGGAGTGCTGAAAACACCAGAAAACGTGTTTCATGCATTCAATATCACGAAAACAGCGGTTTCGGTGATTCTGCGCACCTGTAAAAGCAGAATCATGAATTTATCACTGAAAATGCATATCTCAGCTGGAAACCCAATGATACCAAAGATATCGCGGTTTCCGCAAATCAAACGCACTGTGGAGTGCTGAAAACACCAGGAAACGTGTTTTTCGCATTCAATAGCACGAAACCAGCGATTTCGGTGATTCTGCGCACCTGTAAAAGCAGAATCATGAATTTATCACTGAAAATGCATATCTCAGCTGGAAACCCAATGATACCAAAGATATCGCAGTTTCCGCATGTCAAACGCACTGTGGAGTGCTGAAAACACCAGAAAACGTGTTTCATGCATTCAATATCACGAAAACAGCGGTTTCGGTGATTCTGCACACTTGTAACAGCAGGATAATGAAGACTATCACTGACAATGCATATCTCAGCTGGAAACGCAACTATACCGAAGATATTTCTGTTTCCGCATGTCAAACGCACTGCGGAGTGCTGAAAACCCCAGGAAACGTGTTTTTCGCATTCAATAGCACGAAACCAGCGATTTCGGTGATTCTGCGCACCTGTAAAAGCAGAATCATGAGTTTATCACTGAAAATGCATATCTCAGCTGGAAACCCAATGATACCAAAGATATCGCAGTTTCCGCATGTCAAACGCACTGTGGAGTTCTGAAAACACCAGGAAACGTGTTTTTCGCATTCAGTAGCACGAAAACAGCGGTTTCGGAGATTCTGCACACTTGTAACAGCAGAATCATGAATTTATCACTGAAAAAGCATATCTCAGCTGGAAACCCAACGAAACCGAAGATATCACAGTTTCCGCAAGTCAAACGCACTTTGGAGTTCTGAAAACACCAGGAAACGTGTTTTTCGCATTCAATAGCACGAAAACAGCGATTTCGGTGATTTCTGCACTCCTGTAAAAGCAGAATCATGAATTTATCACTGAAAATACATACCTCAGCTGGAAACCCAATGATACCAAAGATATCGCAGATTCCGCATGTCAAACGCACTGTGGAGTTCTGAAAACACCAGGAAACGTGTTTTTCGCATTCAGTAGCACGAAAACAGCGATTTCGGTGATTCTGCACACTTGTAACAACGGGATCATGTAGATTATCACTGAAAATGCATATCTCAGCTGGAAACCCAACGAAACCGAAGATATCGCAGTTTCCGCATGTCAAACGCACTGTGGAGTGCTGAAAACACCAGAAAACGTGATTCATGCATTCAATATCACGAAAACAGCGGTTTCGGTGATTCTGCTCACTTGTAACAGCAGGATAATGAAGACTATCACTGACAATGCATATCTCAGCTGGAAACCCAACTATACCGAAGATATTTCTGTTTCCGCATGTCAAACGCACTGCGGACTGCTCAAAACACCAGGAAACGTGTTTTTCGCATTCAATAGCAGGAAACCAGCGATTTCGGTGATTCTGCACTCCTGTAAAAGCAGAATCATGAATTTATCACTGAAAATGCATATCTCAGCTGGAAACCCAAAGATACCAAAGATATCGCAGTTTCCGCATGTCAAACGCACTGTGGAGTTCTGAAAACACCAGGAAACGTGTTCTTCGCATTCAATAGCACGAAAACAGCGATTTCGGTGATTCTGCAAACTTGAAACAGCAGAATCATGAATTTATCACTGAAAATGCATATCTCAGCTGGAAACCCTACGAAACCGAAGATATCACAGTTTCCGCATGTCAAACGCAATGTGGAGTGCTGAAAACACCAGGAAACGTGTTTTTCGCATTCAGTAGCACGAAAACAGCGATTTCGGTGATTCTGCACACTTCTCACAGAAGAATATCCAAGATTATCATAGATAATGCATGTCGCAGCTGGCAACCCCACGAAAACGAAGATATCGCGGTTTCCGCAAGTCAAACGCACTTTGGAGTTCTGAAAACACCAGGAAACGTGTTTTTCGCATTCAATAGCACGAAAACAGCGATTTCGGTGATTTCTGCACTCCTGTAAAAGCAGAATCATGAATTTATCACTGAAAATACATATCTCAGCTGGAAACCCAATGATACCACAGATATCGCAGTTTCCGCATGTCAAACGCACTGTGGAGTTCTGAAAACACCAGGAAACGTGTTTTTCGCATTCAGTAGCACGAAAACAGCGATTTCGGTGATTCTGCACACTTGTAACAACGGGATCATGTAGATTATCACTGAAAATGCATATCTCAGCTGGAAACCCAACGAAACCGAAGATATCGCAGTTTCCGCATGTCAAACGCACTGTGGAGTGCTGAAAACACCAGAAAACGTGATTCATGCATTCAATATCACGAAAACAGCGGTTTCGGTGATTCTGCTCACTTGTAACAGCAGGATAATGAAGACTATCACTGACAATGCATATCTCAGCTGGAAACCCAACTATACCGAAGATATTTCTGTTTCCGCATGTCAAACGCACTGCGGACTGCTCAAAACACCAGGAAACGTGTTTTTAGCATTCAATAGCACGAAACCAGCGATTTCGGTGATTCTGCACTCCTGTAAAAGCAGAATCATGAATTTATCACTGAAAATGCATATCTCAGCTGGAAACCCAAAGATACCAAAGATATCGCAGTTTCCGCATGTCAAACGCACTGTGGAGTTCTGAAAACACCAGGAAACGTGTTCTTCGCATTCAATAGCACGAAAACAGCGATTTCGGTGATTCTGCAAACTTGAAACAGCAGAATCATGAATTTATCACTGAAAATGCATATCTCAGCTGGAAACCCTACGAAACCGAAGATATCACAGTTTCCGCATGTCAAACGCAATGTGGAGTGCTGAAAACACCAGGAAACGTGTTTTTCGCATTCAACAGCACGAAAACAGCGATTTCGGTGATTCTGCTCACTTGTAACAGCAGGATAATGAAGACTATCACTGACAATGCATATCTCAGCTGGAAACCCAACTATACCGAAGATATTTCTGTTTCCGCATGTCAAACGCACTGCGGACTGCTCAAAACACCAGGAAACGTGTTTTTCGCATTCAATAGCACGAAACCAGCGATTTCGGTGAGTCTGCACTCCTGTAAAAGCAGAATCATGAATTTATCACTAAAAATGCATATCTCAGCTGGAAACCCAAAGATACCAAAGATATCGCAGTTTCCGCATGTCAAACGCACTGTGGAGTTCTGAAAACACCAGGACACGTGTTCTTCGCATTCAATAGCACGAACACAGCGATTTCGGTGATTCTGCAAACTTGAAACAGCAGAATCATGAATTTATCACTGAAAATGCATATCTCAGCTGGAAACCCAACGAAACCGAAGATATCACAGTTTCCGCAAGTCAAACGCAATGTGGAGTGCTGAAAACACCAGGAAACGTGTTTTTCGCATTCAGTAGCACGTACACAGCGATTTCCGTGATTCTGCAAACTTGAAACAGCAGAATCATGAATTTATCACTGAAAATGCATATCGCAGCTGGAAACCCAACGAAACCGAAGATATCACAGTTTCCGCATGTCAAACGCACTGTGGAGTTCTGAAAACACCAGGAAACGTGTTTTTCGCACTCAATAGCACGAAACCAGCGATTTCGGTGATTCTGCACACCTGCAAAAGCAGAATCATGAATTTATCACTGAAAATGCATATCTCAGCTGGAAACCCAAAGATACCAAAGATATCGCAGTTTCCGCATGTTAAACGCACTGTGGTGTTCTGAAAACACCAGGAAACGTGTTCTTCGCATTCAATAGCACGAAAACAGCGATTTCGGTGATTCTGCACACTTGTAACAGCAGAATCATGAATTTATCACTGAAAATGCATATCTCAGCTGGAACCCCAACGAAACCGAAGATATCACAGTTTCCGCAAGTCAAACGCAATGTGGAGTGCTGAAAACACCAGGAAACGTGTTTTTCGCATTCAGTAGCACGAACACAGCGATTTCCGTGATTCTGCAAACTTGAAACAGCAGAATCATGAATTTATCACTGAAAATGCATATCGCAGCTGGAAACCCAACGAAACCGAAGATATCACAGTTTCCGCATGTCAAACGCACTGTGGAGTTCTGAAAACACCAGGAAACGTGTTTTTCGCATTCAATAGCACGAAACCAGCGATTTCGGTGATTCTGCACACCTGCAAAAGCAGAATCATGAATTTATCACTGAAAATGCATATCTCAGCTGGAAACCCAAAGATACCAAAGGTATCGCAGTTTCCGCATGTTAAACGCACTGTGGTGTTCTGAAAATACCAGGAAACGTGTTCTTCGCATTCAATAGCACGAAAACAGCGATTTCGGTGATTCTGCACACTTGTAACAGCAGAATCATGAATTTATCACTGAAAATGCATATCTCAGCTGGAAACCACCGAAACCGAAGATATCGCAGTTTCCGCATGTCAAACGCACTGTGGAGTGCTGAAAACACCAGAAAACGTGTTTCATGCATTCAATATCACGAAAACAGCGGTTTCGGTGATTCTGCACACTTGTAACAGCAGGATAATGAAGACTATCACTGACAATGCATATCTCAGCTGGAAACGCAACTATACCGAAGATATTTCTGTTTCCGCATGTCAAACGCACTGCGGATGCTGAAAACACCAGGAAACGTGTTTTTCGTATTCAATAGCACGAAACCAGCGATTTCGGTGAATCTGCACACCTGTAAAAGCAGAATCATGAATTTATCACTGAAAATGCATATCTCAGCTGGAAACCAAACGAAACCGAAGATATCGCCGTTTCCGCATGTCAAACGCACTGTCGAGTGCTGAAAACACCAGAAAACGTGTTTTTCGCATTCAATAGCACGAAAACAGCGATTTCGGTGATTCTGCACACTTGTAACAGCAGGATAATGAAGATTATCACTGAAAATGCGTATCTCAGCTGGAAACCCAACTATACTGAAGATATTTCTATTTCCGCATGTCAAACGCACTGCGGAGTGCTGAAAACACCAGGAAACGTGTTTTTCGCATTCAATTGCACGAAACGAGCGATTTCGGTGATTCTGCACACCTGTAAAAGCAGAATCATGAATTTATCACTGAAAATGCATATCTCAGCTGGAAACCCAACGAAACCGAAGATATCACAGTTTCCGCAAGTCAAACGCAATGTGGAGTGCTGAAAACACCAGGAAACGTGTTTTCGCATTCAGTAGCACGAAAACAGCGATTTCGGTGATTCTGCACACTTGTAACAACGGGATCATGTAGATCATCACTGAAAATGCATATCTCAGCTGGAAGCCCAACGAAACCGAAGATATCGCAGTTTCCGCATGTCAAACGCACTGTGGAGTGCTGAAAACACCAGAAAACGTGATTCATGCATTCAATATCACGAAAACAGCGGTTTCGGTGATTCTGCTCACTTGTAACAGCAGGATAATGAAGACTATCACTGACAATGCATGTCTCAGCTGGAAACCCAACTATACCGAAGATATTTCTGTTTCCGCATGTCAAACGCACTGCGGACTGCTGAAAACAGCAGGAAACGTGTTTTTCGCATTCAATAGCACGAAACCAGCGATTTCGGTGATTCTGCACTCCTGTAAAAGCAGAATCATGAATTTATCACTGAAAATGCATATCTCAGCTGGAAACCCAAAGATACCAAAGATATCGCAGTTTCCGCATGTCAAACGCACTGTGGAGTTCTGAAAACACCAGGAAACGTGTTCTTCGCATTCAATAGCACGAAAACAGCGATTTCGGTGATTCTGCAAACTTGAAACAGCAGAATCATGAATTTATCACTGAAAATGCATATCTCAGCTGGAAACCCTACGAAACCGAAGATATCACAGTTTCCGCAAGTCCAACGCAATGTGGAGTGCTGAAAACACCAGGAAACGTGTTTTTCGCATTCAGTAGCACGTACACAGCGATTTCCGTGATTCTGCAAACTTGAAACAGCAGAATCATGAATTTATCACTGAAAATGCATATCGCAGCTGGAAACCCAACGAAACCGAAGATATCACAGTTTCCGCATGTCAAACGCACTGTGGAGTTCTGAAAACACCAGGAAACGTGTTTTTCGCATTCAATAGCACGAAACCAGCGATTTCGGTGATTCTGCACACCTGCAAAAGCAGAATCATGAATTTATCACTGAAAATGCATATCTCAGCTGGAAACCCAAAGATACCAAAGGTATCGCAGTTTCCGCATGTTAAACGCACTGTGGTGTTCTGAAAACACCAGGAAGCGTGTTCTTCGCATTCAATAGCACGAAAACAGCGATTTCGGTGATTCTGCACACTTGTAACAGCAGAATCATGAATTTATCACTGAAAATGCATATCTCAGCTGGAAACCACCGAAACCGAAGATATCGCAGTTTCCGCATGTCAAACGCACTGTGGAGTGCTGAAAACACCAGAAAACGTGTTTCATGCATTCAATATCACGAAAACAGCGGTTTCGGTGATTCTGCACACTTGTAACAGCAGGATAATGAAGACTATCACTGACAATGCATATCTCAGCTGGAAACGCAACTATACCGAAGATATTTCTGTTTCCGCATGTCAAACGCACTGCGGAGTGCTGAAAACACCAGGAAACGTGTTTTTCGCATTCAATAGCACGATACCAGCGATTTCGGTGATTCTGCACACCTGTAAAAGCAGAATCATGAATTTATCACTGAAAATGCATGTCTCAGCTGGAAACCAAACGAAACCGAAGATATCGCCGTTTCCGCATGTCAAACGCACTGTCGAGTGCTGAAAACACCAGGAAACGTGTTTTTCGCATTCAATAGCACGAAACCAGCGATTTCGGTGATTCTGCACACTTGTAACAGCAGGATAATGAAGATTATCACTGAAAATGCGTATCTCAGCTGGAAACCCAACTATACTGAAGATATTTCTTTTTCCGCATGTCAAACGCACTGCGCAGTGCTGAAAACACCAGGAAACGTGTTTTTCGCATTCAATTGCACGAAACGAGCGATTTCGGTGATTCTGCACACCTGTAAAAGCAGAATCATGAATTTATCACTGAAAATGCATATCTCAGCTGGAAACCCAAAGATACCGAAGATATCGCAGTGTCCGCATGTCAAACGCACTGTGGAGTGCTGAAAACACCAGAAAACGTGTTTTATGCATTCAATATCACGAAAACAGCGGTTTCGGAGATTCTGCACACTTGTAACAGCAGGATAATGAAGATTATCACTGAAAATGCATATCTCAGCTGGAAGCCCAACGAAACCGAAGATATCGCAGTTTCCGCATGTCAAACGCACTGTGGAGTGCTGAAAACACCTGAAAACGTGATTCATGCATTCAATATCACGAAAACAGCGGTTTCGGTGATTCTGCTCACTTGTAACAGCAGGATAATGAAGACTATCACTGACAATGCATATCTCAGCTGGAAACCCAACTATACCGAAGATATTTCTGTTTCCGCATGTCAAACGCACTGCGGACTGCTGAAAACAGCAGGAAACGTGTTTTTCGCATTCAATAGCACGAAACCAGCGATTTCGGTAATTCTGCACTCCTGTAAAAGCAGAATCATGAATTTATCACTGAAAATGCATATCTCAGCTGGAAACCCAAAGATATCGCAGTTTCCGCATGTCAAACGCACTGTGGAGTTCTGAAAACACCAGGAAACGTGTTCTTCGCATTCAATAACACGAAAACAGCGATTTCGGTGATTCTGCAAACTTGAAACAGCAGAATCATGAATTTATCACTGAAAATGCATATCTCAGCTGGAAACCCTACGAAACCGAAGATATCACAGTTTCCGCATGTCAAACGCATTGTGGAGTGCTGAAAACACCACGAAACGTGTTTTTCGCATTCAATAGCACGGAAACAGCGATTTCGGTGATTCTGCACACTTCTCACATAAGAATATCCAAGATTATCATAGATAATGCATGTCGCAGCTGGCAACCCCACGAAAACGAAGATATCGCGGTTTCCGCAAATCAAACGCACTGTGGAGTGCAGAAAACACCAGGAAACGTGTTTTCGCATTCAGTAGCACGAAAACAGCGATTTCGGTGATTCTGCACACTTGTAACAACGGGATCATGTAGATTATCACTGAAAATGCATATCTCAGCTGGAAACCCAACGAAACCGAAGATATCACAGTTTCCGCAAGTCAAACGCAATGTGGAGTGCTGAAAACACCAGGAAACGTGTTTTCGCATTCAGTAGCACGAAAACAGCGATTTCGGTGATTCTGCACACTTGTAACAACGGGATCATGTAGATTATCACTGAAAATGCATATCTCAGCTGGAAGCCCAACGAAACCGAAGATATCGCAGTTTCCGCATGTCAAACGCACTGTGGAGTGCTGAAAACACCAGAAAACGTGATTCATGCATTCAATATCACGAAAACAGCGGTTTCGGTGATTCTGCTCACTTGTAACAGCAGGATAATGAAGACTATCACTGACAATGCATATCTCAGCTGGAAACCCAACTATACCGAAGATATTTCTGTTTCCGCATGTCAAACGCACTGCGGACTGCTGAAAACAGCAGGAAACGTGTTTTTCGCATTCAATAGCACGAAACCAGCGATTTCGGTGATTCTGCACTCCTGTAAAAGCAGAATCATGAATTTATCACTGAAAATGCATATCTCAGCTGGAAACCCAACGAAACCGAAGATATCACAGTTTCCGCATGTCAAACGCACTGTGGAGTTCTGAAAACACCAGGAAACGTGTTTTTCGCATTCAATAGCACGAAAACAGCGATTTGGGTGTTTCTGCACACCTGTAACAGCAGAATCATGAATTTATCACTGAAAATGCATATCTCAGCTGGAAACCCAAAGATACCAAAGATATCGCAGTTTCCGCATGTCAAACGCACTGTGGAGTTCTGAAAACACCAGGAAACGTGTTTTTCGCATTCAATAGCACGAAAACAGCGATTTCGGTGATTCTGCACACTTGTAACAGCAGGATAATGAAGATTATCACTGAAAATGCATATCTCAGCTGGAAACCCAACGAAACCGAAGATATCACAGTTTCCGCAAGTCAAACGCAATGTGGAGTGCTGAAAACACCAGGAAACGTGTTTTTCGCATTCACTAGCACGAAAACAGCGATTTCGGTGATTCTGCAAACTTGAAACAGCAGAATCATGAATTTATCACTGAAAATGCATATCTCAGCTGGAAACCCTACGAAACGGAAGATATCACAGTTTCCGCATGTCAAACGCACTGCGGACTGCTGAAAACACCAGGAAACGTGTTTTTCGCATTCAATAGCACGAAAACAGCGATTTCGGTGATTATGCACACTTGTCACAGGAGCAACTCGAAGATTATCACTGAAAATGCATATCTCAGCTGGAAGCCCAACGAAACAGAAGATATCGCAGTTTCCGAATATCAAACGCACTGTGGAGTGCTGAAAACACCAGAAAACGTATTTTTCGCATTCAATAGCAGGCAAAGAACGATTTCGGTGATTCTACACACTTGTCACAGAAGAATCTCGATGATTATCACTGAAAATGCATATCTCAGCTGGAAACCCAACGAAACCGAAGATATCACAGTTTCCGCATGTCAAACGCAATGTGGAGTGCTGAAAACACCAGGAAACGTGTTTTTCGCATTCAATAGCACGAAAACAGCGATTTGGGTGTTTCTGCACACCTGTAACAGCAGAATCATGAATTTATCACTGAAAATGCATATCTCAGCTGGAAAACCAACGAAACCGTAGATATCGCGGTTTCCGCATGTCAAACGCACTGTCGAGTGCTGAAAACACCAGACAACGTGTTTTTCGCATTCAATAGCACGAAAACAGCGATTTCGGTGATTATGCACACTTGTCACAGGAGCAACTCGAAGATTATCACTGAAAATGCATATCTCAGCTGGAAGCCCAACGAAACAGAAGATATCGCAGTTTCCGAATATCAAACGCACTGTGGAGTGCTGAAAACACCAGAAAACGTATTTTTCGCATTCAATAGCAGGCAAAGAACGATTTCGGTGATTCTACACACTTGTCACAGAAGAATCTCGATGATTATCACTGAAAATGCATATCTCAGCTGGAAACCCAACGAAACCGAAGATATCACAGTTTCCGCATGTCAAACGCAATGTGGAGTGCTGAAAACACCAGGAAACGTGTTTCTCGCATTCACTAGCACGAAAACAGCGATTTCGGTGATTCTGCAAACTTGAAACAGCAGAATCATGAATTTATCACTGAAAATGCATATCTCAGCTGGAAACCCTACGAAACGGAAGATATCACAGTTTCCGCATGTCAAACGCACTGCGGACTGCTGAAAACACCAGGAAACGTGTTTTTCGCATTCAATAGCACGAAAACAGCGATTTCGGTGATTATGCACACTTGTCACAGGAGCAACTCGAAGATTATCACTGAAAATGCATATCTCAGCTGGAAGCCCAACGAAACAGAAGATATCGCAGTTTCCGAATATCAAACGCACTGTGGAGTGCTGAAAACACCAGAAAACGTATTTTTCGCATTCAATAGCAGGCAAAGAACGATTTCGGTGATTCTACACACTTGTCACAGAAGAATCTCGATGATTATCACTGAAAATGCATATCTCAGCTGGAAACCCAACGAAACCGAAGATATCACAGTTTCCGCATGTCAAACGCAATGTGGAGTGCTGAAAACACCAGGAAACGTGTTTTTCGCATTCAATAGCACGAAAACAGCGATTTGGGTGTTTCTGCACACCTGTAACAGCAGAATCATGAATTTATCACTGAAAATGCATATCTCAGCTGGAAACCCAACGAAACCGAAGATATCGCAGTTTCCGCATGTCAAACGCACTGTGGAGTGCTGAAAACCCCAGGAAACGTGTTTTTCGCATTCAATAGCACGACAACAGCGATCTCGGAGATTCTGCACACATGTCACTGAAGACTCTCGAAGATTATCACTGAAGATGCATATCTCAGCTGGAAAACCAACGAAACCGAAGATATCGCAGTTTCCGCATGTCAAACGCGCTGTGGAGTGCTGAAAGCACCACAAAAGGTGTTTTTCGCAATAAACAGCACGAAAACAGCGAATTCGGTGAATCTGCACACTTGCCACAGAACCATCTCGAAGAATACCACAGAAAATGCATATCTCAGCTGGAATCCCAACGAAACCGAAGATATCGCAGTTTCCGAATATCAAACGCACTGTGGAGTGCTGAAAGCACCAGAAAACGTGCTTTTAGCATTCAATAGCACGACAACAGCGAATTCGGTGATTCTGCGCACTTGTCACAGAACCATCCCGAAGATTATCACTGAAAATGCATATCTCAGCTGGAATCCCAACGAAACCGAGGATATCGCAGTTTCCGAATATCAAACGCACTGTCGAGTGCTGAAAGCACCAGTAAACATGTTTTTCGCATTAAACAGCACGAAAAAAGCGAATTCGGTGATTCTGCACTCTTGTCACGGAACCATCTGGAAGAATACCACAGAAAATGCATATCTCAGCTGGAATCCCAACGAAACCGAAGATATCGCAGTTTCCGAATATCAAACGCACTGTGGAGTGCTGAAAGCACCAGAAAACATGTTTTTCGCATTCAATAGCACGAAAAGACCGATTTCGGTTTTTCTACACACTTGTCACAGAAGAATCTCGATGATTATAACTGAAAATGCATATCTCAGCTGGAAACCCAACGAAACCGAAGATATCGCAGTTTCCAAATAGCAAGCGCTCTGTGGAGTGCTGAAAACACCAGGAAACGTGTTTTTCGCATTCAATAGCACGAAAACAGCGATTTCGGTGATTATGCACACTTGTCACAGGAGCAACTCGAAGATTATCACTGAAAATGCATATCTCAGCTGGAAGCCCAACGTAACAGAAGATATCGCAGTTTCCGAATATCAAACGCACTGTGGAGTGCTGAAAACACCAGAAAACGTATTTTTCGCATTCAATAGCAGGCAAAGAACGATTTCGGTGATTCTACACACTTGTCACAGAAGAATCTCGATGATTATCACTGAAAATGCATATCTCAGCTGGAAACCCAACGAAACCGAAGATATCACAGTTTCCGCATGTCAAACGCAATGTGGAGTGCTGAAAACACCAGGAAACGTGTTTTTCGCATTCAGTAGCACGAAAACAGCGATTTGGGTGTTTCTGCACACCTGTAACAGCAGAATCATGAATTTATCACTGAAAATGCATATCTCAGCTGGAAACCCAACGAAACCGTAGATATCGCTGTTTCCGCATGTCAAACGCACTGTCGAGTGCTGAAAACACCAGACAACGTGTTTTTCGCATTCAATAGCACGAAACCAGCGATTTCGGTGATTCTGCACACCTGTAAAAGCAGAATCATGAATTTATCACTGAAAATGCATATCTCAGCTGGAATCCCAAAGATACCAAAGATATCGCAGTTTCCGCATGTTAAACCCACTGTGGTGTTCTGAAAACACCAGGAAACGTGTTTTCGCATTCAATAGCACGAACACAGCGATTTCGGTGATTCTGCAAACTTGAAACAGCAGAATCATGAATTTATCACTGAAAATGCATATCTCAGCTGGAAACCCAATGATACCAAAGATATCGCAGTTTCCGCATGTCAAACGCACTGTGGAGTTCTGAAAACACCAGGAAACGTGATTTTCGCATTCAGTAGCACGAAAACAGCGATTTCGGTGATTCTGCACACTTGTAACAACGGGATCAGGTAGATTATGACTGAAAATGCATATCGCAGCTGGAAACCCAACGAAACCGAAGATATCACAGTTTCCGCATGTCAAACGCACTGTGAGGTTCCGAAAACACCAGGAAACGTGTTTTTCGCATTCACTAGCACGAAAACAGCGATTTCGGTGATTCTGCAAACTTGAAACAGCAGAATCATGAATTTATCACTGAAAATGCATATCTCAGCTGGAAACCCTACGAAACGGAAGATATCACAGTTTCCGCATGTCAAACGCACTGCGGACTGCTGAAAACACCAGGAAACGTGTTTTTCGCATTCAATAGCACGAAAACAGCGATTTCGGTGATTATGCACACTTGTCACAGGAGCAACTCGAAGATTATCACTGAAAATGCATATCTCAGCTGGAAGCCCAACGAAACAGAAGATATCGCAGTTTCCGAATATCAAACGCACTGTGGAGTGCTGAAAACACCAGAAAACGTATTTTTCGCATTCAATAGCAGGCAAAGAACGATTTCGGTGATTCTACACACTTGTCACAGAAGAATCTCGATGATTATCACTGAAAATGCATATCTCAGCTGGGAACCCAACGAAACCGAAGATATCACAGTTTCCGCAAGTCAAACGCAATGTGGAGTGCTGAAAACACCAGGAAACGTGTTTTTCGCATTCAGTAGCACGAAAACAGCGATTTCGGTGATTCTGCACACTTGCAACAACGGGATCATGTAGATTATCACTGAAAATGCATATCTCAGCTGGAAACCCAACGAAACCGAAGATATCGCAGTTTCCGCATGTCAAACGCACTGTGGAGTGCTGAAAACCCCAGGAAACGTGTTTTTCGCATTCAATAGCACGACAACAGCGATCTCGGAGATTCTGCACAAATGTCACTGAAGACTCTCGAAGATTATCACTGAAGATGCATATCTCAGCTGGAAAACCAACGAAACCGAAGATATCGCAGTTTCCGCATGTCAAACGCGCTGTGGAGTGCTGAAAGCACCACAAAAGGTGTTTTTCGCAATAAACAGCACGAAAACAGCGAATTCGGTGAATCTGCACACTTGCCACAGAACCATCTGGAAGAATACCACAGAAAATGCATATCTCAACTGGAATCCCAACGAAACCGAAGATATCGCAGTTTCCGAATATCAAACGCACTGTGGAGTGCTGAAAGCACCAGAAAACGTGCTTTTAGCATTCAATAGCACGACAACAGCGAATTCGGTGATTCTGCGCACTTGTCACAGAACCATCCCGAAGATTATCACTGAAAATGCATATCTCAGCTGGAATCCCAACGAAACCGAGGATATCGCAGTTTCCGAATATCAAACGCACTGTCGAGTGCTGAAAGCACCAGTAAACATGTTTTTCGCATTCAATAGCACGAAAAGACCGATTTCGGTTTTTCTACACACTTGTCACAGAAGAATCTCGATGATTATAACTGAAAATGCATATCTCAGCTGGAAACCCATCGAAACCGAAGATATCGCAGTTTCCGAATAGCAAGCGCTCTGTGGAGTGCTGAAAACACCTGGAAACGTGTTTTTCGCATTCAATAGCACGAAAACAGCGATTTCGGTGATTCTGCATACTTCTCACAGAAGAATATCCAAGATTATCATAGATAATGCATGTCGCAGCTGGCAACCCCACGAAAACGAAGATATCCCGGTTTCCGCAAATCAAACGCACTGTCGAGTGCTGAAAACACCAGAAAACGTGTTTTTCGCAATCAATAGCACGACAACAGCGATCTCGGTGATTCTGCATACTTCTCACAGAAGAACATCCAAGATTATCGTAGAAAATGCATGTCTCAGCTGGAAACCCAACGAAAACGAAGGTATCGCAGTTTCAGCATATCAAACGCACTGTGGAGTGCTGAAAGCACCAGAAAAGGTGTTTTTCGCATTAAACAGCACGAAAACAGCGAATTCGGTGAATCTGCACGCTTGCCACAGAACCATCTCGAAGAATACCACAGAAAATGCATATCTCAGCAGGAATCCCAACGAAACCGAAGATATCGCAGTTTCCGAATATCAAACGCACTGTGGAGTGCTGAAAGCACCAGAAAACGTGCTTTTAGCAGTCAATAGCACGACAACAGCGAATTCGGTGATTCTGCGCACTTGTCACAGAACCATCCCGAAGATTATCACTGAAAATGCATATCTCAGCTGGAATCCCAACGAAACCGAAGATATCGCAGTTTCCGAATATCAAACGCACTGTGGAGTGCTGAAAGCACCAGAAAACATGTTTTTCGAATTCAATAGCACGAAAAGACCGATTTCGGTTTTTCTACACACTTGTCACAGAACCATCCCGAAGATTATCACTGAAAATGCATATCTCAGCTGGAATCCCAACGAAACCGAAGATATCGCAGTTTCCGAATATCAAACGCACTGTGGAGTGCTGAAAGCACCAGAAAACATGTTTTTCGAATTCAATAGCACGAAAAGACCGATTTCGGTTTTTCTACACACTTGTCACTGAACACTCACCAAGATTATAACTGAAAATGCATGTCTCAGCTGGAAACCCAACGAAAACGAAGGTATCGCAGTTTCAGCATATCAAACGTACTGCGGAGTGCTGAAAGCATCAGAAAAACTGTTTTTCGCATTAAATTGCACGAATACAGCGAATTCGGTGATTCTGCGCACTTGTCACAGAACCATCTCGAAGATTATCACTGAAAATGCATGTCTCAGCTGGAAACCCAACGAAAACGGAGGTATCGCAGTTTCAGCATATCAAACGCACTGTGGAGTGCTGAAAGCGCCAGAAAAGGTGTTTTTCGCATTCAAAAGCATGAAAACAGCGAATTCGGTGATTCTGCACACTTGTCACAGAACCATCTCGAAGAATACCACAGAAAATGCATATCTCAGCTGGAATCCCAACGAAACCGAAGATATCGCAGTTTCCGAATATCAAACGCACTGTGGAGTGCTGAAAGCACCAGAAAACCTGTTGTTCGCATGAAGTTGCACGAAAACAGCGAATTCGGTGATTCTGCACACTTGTCACATTATCCATCTCGAAGATTATCACTGAAAATGCATATCTCAGCTGGAAGCCCAACGAAACAGAAGATATCGCAGTTTCCGAATATCAAACGCAGTGTGGAGTGCTGAAAACACCAGAAAACGTGTTATTCGAATTCAATAGCAGGCAAAGACCGATTTCGGTGATTCTACACACTTGTCACAGAAGAATCTCGATGATTATCACTGAAAATTCATATCTCAGCTGGAAACCCAACGAAACCGAAGATATCGCAGTTTCCAAATGTGAAACGCACTGTGGAGTGCTGAAAACACCAGAGAACGTGTTTTTCGCATTCAATAGCACGAAACCAGCGATTTCGGTGATTCTGCACACCTGTAACAGCAGAATCATGAATTTATCACTGAAAATGCATATCTCAGCTGGAAACCCAACGAAAACGAAGATATCGCCGTTTCCGCATGTCAAACGCACTGTGGAGTGCTGAAAACACCAGGAAACGTGTTTTTCGCATTCAGTAGCACGAAAACAGCGATTTCGGTGATTCTGCACACTTGCAACAACGAGATCATGTAGATTATCACTGAAAATGCATATCTCAGCTGGAAACCCAACGAAACCGAAGATATCGCAGTTTCCAAATGTGAAACGCACTGTGGAGTGCTGAAAACACCAGAGAACGTGTTTTTCGCATTCAGTAGCACGAAAACTGCGATTTCGGTGATTCTGCACACTTGTAACAACGGGATCATGTAGATTATCACTGAAAATGCATATCTCAGCTGGCAACCCAACGAAACCGAAGATATCGCAGTTTCCGCATGTCAAACGCACTGTGGAGTGCTGAAAACCCCAGGAAACGTGTTTTTCGCATTCAGTAGCACGACAACAGCGATCTCGGTGATTCTGCATACTTCTCACAGAAGAATATCCAAGATTATCGTAGAAAATGCATGTCTCAGCTGGAAACCCAACGAAACCGTAGATATCGCGGTTTCCGCATGTCAAACGTACTGTCGAGTGCTGAAAACACCAGAAAACGTGTTTTTCGCATTCAATAGCACGAAGACAGCGATTTCGGTGATTCTGCATACTTCTCACAGAAGAATATCCAAGATTATCATAGATAATGCATGTCGCAGCTGGCAACCCCACGAAAACGAAGATATCCCGGTTTCCGCAAATCAAACGCACTGTCGAGTGCTGATAACACCAGAAAACGTGTTTTTTCTCAATCAATAGCACGACAACAGCGATCTCGGTGTTTCTGCATACTTCTCACAGAAGAATATCCAAGATTATCGTAGAAAATGCATGTCTCAGCTGGAAACCCAACGAAAACGAAGGTATCGCAGTTTCAGCATATCAAACGCACTGTGGAGTGCTGAAAGCACCAGAAAAGCTGTTTTTCGAATTAAATTGCACGAAAACAGCGAATTCGGTGATTCTGCACACTTGTCACGGAACCATCTCGAAGATTATCACAGAAAATGCATATTTTGGCTGGAAGCCCAACGAAACAGAAGATATCGCAGTTTCCGAATATCAAACGCTCTGTGGAGTGCTGAAAACAACAGAAAACGTGTTTTTCGCATTCAATAGCACGAAAAGACCGATTTCGGTGATTCTACACACTTGTCACAGAAGAATCTCGAAGATTATGGTAGAAAATGCATGTCTCAGCTGGAAACCTTTCGAAAACGAAGGTATCGCAGTTTCAGCATATCAAACGCACTGTGGAGTGCTGAAAATACCAGAAAACGTGTTTTTCGCATTCAATAGCACGAAAAGAGCGATTTCGGTGATTCTACACACTTGTCACAGAAGAATCTCGAAGACTATCTTAAAGAATGCATGTCTCAGCTAGAAACCCTTCGAAAACGAAGGTATCGCAGTTTCCGCATGTCAAACGCACTGTGGAGTGCTGAAAACCCCAGGAAACGTGTTTTTCGCATTCAATAGCACGACAACAGCGATCTCGGAGATTCTGCACACATGTCACTGAAGACTCTCGAAGATTATCACTGAAAATGCATATCTCAGCTGGAAACCCAACGAAAACGAAGATATCGCCGTTTCCGCATGTCAAACGCACTGTGGAGTGCTGAAAACACCAGGAAACGTGTTTTTCGCATTCAGTAGCACGAAAACAGCGATTTCGGTGATTCTGCACACCTGTAACAGCAGAATCATGAATTTATCACTGAAAATGCATATCTCAGCTGGAAACCCAACGAAAACGAAGATATCGCCGTTTCCGCATGTCAAACGCACTGTGGAGTGCTGAAAACACCAGGAAACGTGTTTTTCGCATTCAGTAGCACGAAAACAGTGATTTCGGTGATTCTGCACACTTGCAACAACGGGATCATGTAGATTATCACTGAAAATGCATATCTCAGCTGGAAACCCAACGAAACCGAAGATATCGCAGTTTCCAAATGTGAAACGCACTGTGGAGTGCTGAAAACACCAGAGAACGTGTTTTTCGCATTCAGTAGCACGAAAACAGCGATTTCGGTGATTCTGCACACTTGTAACAACGGGATCATGTAGATTATCACTGAAAATGCATATCTCAGCTGGCAACCCAACGAAACCGAAGATATCGCAGTTTCCGCATGTCAAACGCACTGTGGAGTGCTGAAAACCCCAGGAAACGTGTTTTTCGCATTCAATAGCACGACAACAGCGATCTCGGAGATTCTGCACATATGTCACTGAAGACTCTCGAAGATTATCACTGAAGATGCATATCTCAGCTGGAAAACCAACGAAACCGAAGATATCGCAGTTTCCGCATGTCGAACGCGCTGTGGAGTGCTGAAAGCACCAGAAAAGGTGTTTTTCGCATTAAACAGCACGAAAACAGCGAATTCGGTGAATCTGCACACTTGCCACAGAACCATCTCGAAGAATACCACAGAAAATGCATATCTCAGCTGGAATCCCAACGAAACCGCAGATATCGCAGTTTCCGAATATCAAACGCACTGTGGAGTGCTGAAAGCACCAGAAAACGTGCTTTTAGCATTCAATAGCACGACAACAGCGAATTCGGTGATTCTGCGCACTTGTCACAGAACCATCCCGAAGATTATCACTGAAAATGCATATCTCAGCTGGAATCCCAACGAAACCGAGGATATCGCAGTTTCCGAATATCAAACGCACTGTCGAGTGCTGAAAGCACCAGTAAACATGTTTTTCGCATTCAATAGCACGAAAAGACCGATTTCGGTTTTTCTACACACTTGTCACTGAAGAATCTCGATGATTATAACTGAAAATGCATATCTCAGCTGGAAACCCATCGAAACCGAAGATATCGCAGTTTCCGAATAGCAAGCGCTCTGTGTAGTGCTGAAAACACCCGGAAACGTGTTTTTCGCATTCAATAGCACGAAAACAGCGATTTCGGTGATTCTGCATACTTCTCACAGAAGAATATCCAAGATTATCATAGATAATGCATGTCGCAGCTGGCAACCCCACGAAAACGAAGATATCCCGGTTTCCGCAAATCAAACGCACTGTCGAGTGCTGAAAACACCAGAAAACGTGTTTTTCGCAATCAATAGCACGACAACAGCGATCTCGGTGATTCTGCATACTTCTCACAGAAGAATATCCAAGATTATCGTAGAAAATGCATGTCTCAGCTGGAAACACAACGAAAACGAAGGTATCGCAGTTTCAGCATATCAAACGCACTGTGGAGTGCTGAAAGCACCAGAAAAGGTGTTTTTCGCATTAAACAGCACGAAAACAGCGAATTCGGTGTTTCTGCACACTTGTCACGGAACCATCTGGAAGAATACCACAGAAAATGCATATCTCAGCTGGAATCCCAACGAAACCGAAGATATCGCAGTTTCCGAATATCAAACGCACTGTGGAGTGCTGAAAGCACCAGAAAACATGTTTTTCGCATTCAATAGCACGAAAAGACCGATTTCGGTTTTTCTACACACTTGTCACAGAAGAATCTCGATGATTATAACTGAAAACGCATATCTCAGCTGGAAACCCAACGAAACCGAAGATATCGCAGTTTCCAAATAGCAAGCGCTCTGTGGAGTGCTGAAAACACCAGGAAACGTGTTTTTCGCATTCAATAGCACGAAAACAGCGATTTCGATGATTATGCACACTTGTCACAGGAGCAACTCGAAGATTATCACTGAAAATGCATATCTCAGCTGGAAGCCCAACGTAACAGAAGATATCGCAGTTTCCGAATATCAAACGCACTGTGGAGTGCTGAAAACACCAGAAAACGTATTTTTCGCATTCAATAGCAGGCAAAGAACGATTTCGGTGATTCTACACACTTGTCACAGAAGAATCTCGATGATTATCACTGAAAATGCATATCTCAGCTGGAAACCCAACGAAACCGAAGATATCACAGTTTCCGCATGTCAAACGCAATGTGGAGTGCTGAAAACACCAGGAAACGTGTTTTTCGCATTCAGTAGCACGAAAACAGCGATTTGGGTGTTTCTGCACACTTGCAACAACGGGATCATGTAGATTATCACTGAAAATGCATATCTCAGCTGGAAACCCAACGAAACCGAAGATATCGCAGTTTCCGCATGTCAAACGCACTGTGGAGTGCTGAAAACCCCAGGAAACGTGTTTTTCGCATTCAATAGCACGACAACAGCGATCTCGGAGATTCTGCACACATGTCACTGAAGACTCTCGAAGATTATCACTGAAGATGCATATCTCAGCTGGAAAACCAACGAAACCGAAGATATCGCAGTTTCCGCATGTCAAACGCGCTGTGGAGTGCTGAAAGCACCACAAAAGGTGTTTTTCGCAATAAACAGCACGAAAACAGCGAATTCGGTGAACCTGCACACTTGCCACAGAACCATCTGGAAGAATACCACAGAAAATGCATATCTCAACTGGAATCCCAACGAAACCGAAGATATCGCAGTTTCCGAATATCAAACGCACTGTGGAGTGCTGAAAGCACCAGAAAACGTGCTTTTAGCATTCAATAGCACGACAACAGCGAATTCGGTGATTCTGCGCACTTGTCACAGAACCATCCCGAAGATTATCACTGAAAATGCATATCTCAGCTGGAATCCCAACGAAACCGAGGATATCGCAGTTTCCGAATATCAAACGCACTGTTGAGTGCTGAAAGCACCAGTAAACATGTTTTTCGCATTCAATAGCACGAAAAGACCGATTTCGGTTTTTCTACACACTTGTCACAGAAGAATCTCGATGATTATAACTGAAAATGCATATCTCAGCTGGAAACCCATCGAAACCGAAGATATCGCAGTTTCCGAATAGCAAGCGCTCTGTGGAGTGCTGAAAACACCAGAAAACGTGTTTTTCGCAATCAATAGCACGACAACAGCGATCTCGGTGATTCTGCATACTTCTCACAGAAGAATATCCAAGATTATCGTAGAAAATGCATGTCTCAGCTGGAAACCCAACGAAAACGAAGGTATCGCAGTTTCAGCATATCAAACGCACTGTGGAGTGCTGAAAGCACCAGAAAAGGTGTTTTTCGCATTAAACAGCACGAAAACAGCGAATTCGGTGAATCTGCACACTTGCCACAGAACCATCTCGAAGAATACCACAGAAAATGCATATCTCAGCTGGAATCCCAACGAAACCGAAGATATCGCAGTTTCCGAATATCAAACGCACTGTGGAGTGCTGAAAGCACCAGAAAACGTGCTTTTAGCAGTCAATAGCACGACAACAGCGAATTCGGTGATTCTGCGCACTTGTCACAGAACCATCCCGAAGATTATCACTGAATATGCATATCTCAGCTGGAATCCCAACGAAACCGAAGATATCGCAGTTTCCGAATATCAAACGCACTGTGGAGTGCTGAAAGCACCAGAAAACATGTTTTTCGAATTCAATAGCACGAAAAGACCGATTTCGGTTTTTCTACACACTTGTCACAGAACCATCCCGAAGATTATCACTGAAAATGCATATCTCAGCTGGAATCCCAACGAAACCGAAGATATCGCAGTTTCCGAATATCAAACGCACTGTGGAGTGCTGAAAGCACCAGAAAACATGTTTTTCGAATTCAATAGCACGAAAAGACCGATTTCGGTTTTTCTACACACTTGTCACTGAACACTCACCAAGATTATAACTGAAAATGCATGTCTCAGCTGGAAACCCAACGAAAACGAAGGTATCGCAGTTTCAGCATATCAAACGTACTGCGGAGTGCTGAAAGCATCAGAAAAACTGTTTTTCGCATTAAATTGCACGAATACAGCGAATTCGGTGATTCTACGCACTTGTCACAGAACCATCTCGAAGATTATCACTGAAAATGCATGTCTCAGCTGGAAACCCAACGAAAACGGAGGTATCGCAGTTTCAGCATATCAAACGCACTGTGGAGTGCTGAAAGCACCAGAAAAGGTGTTTTTCGCATTAAACAGCACGAAAACAGCGAATTCGGTGATTCTGCACACTTGTCACATTATCCATCTCGAAGATTATCACTGAAAATGCATATCTCAGCTGGAAGCCCAACGAAACAGAAGATATCGCAGTTTCCGAATATCAAACGCAGTGTGGAGTGCTGAAAACACCTGAAAACGTGTTTTTCGAATTCAATAGCAGGCAAAGACCGATTTCGGTGATTCTACACACTTGTCACAGAAGAATCTCGATGATTATCACTGAAAATTCATATCTCAGCTGGAAACCCAACGAAACCGAAGATATCGCAGTTTCCAAATGTGAAACGCACTGTGGAGTGCTGAAAACACCAGAGAACGTGTTTTTCGCATTCAATAGCACGAAACCAGCGATTTCGGTGATTCTGCACACCTGTAACAGCAGAATCATGAATTTATCACTGAAAATGCATATCTCAGCTGGAAACCCAACGAAAACGAAGATATCGCCGTTTCCGCATGTCAAACGCACTGTGGAGTGCTGAAAACACCAGGAAACGTGTTTTTCGCATTCAGTAGCACGAAAACAGCGATTTCGGTGATTCTGCACACTTGCAACAACGGGATCATGTAGATTATCACTGAAAATGCATATCTCAGCTGGAAACCCAACGAAACCGAAGATATCGCAGTTTCCAAATGTGAAACGCACTGTGGAGTGCTGAAAACACCAGAGAACGTGTTTTTCGCATTCAGTAGCACGATAACAGCGATTTCGGTGATTCTGCACACTTGTAACAACGGGATCATGTAGATTATCACTGAAAATGCATATCTCAGCTGGCAACCCAACGAAACCGAAGATATCGCAGTTTCCGCATGTCAAACGCACTGTGGAGTGCTGAAAACCCCAGGAAACGTGTTTTTCGCAATCAATAGCACGACAACAGCGATCTCGGTGATTCTGCATACTTCTCACAGAAGAATATCCAAGATTATCGTAGAAAATGCATGTCTCAGCTGGAAACCCAACGAAACCGTAGATATCGCGGTTTCCGCATGTCAAACGCACTGTCGAGTGCTGAAAACACCAGAAAACGTGTTTTTCGCATTCAATAGCACGAAGACAGCGATTTCGGTGATTCTGCATACTTCTCACAGAAGAATATCCAAGATTATCATAGATAATGCATGTCGCAGCTGGCAACCCCACGAAAACGAAGATATCCCGGTTTCCGCAAATCAAACGCACTGTCGAGTGCTGATAACACCAGAAAACGTGTTTTTCGCAATCAATAGCACGACAACAGCGATCTCGGTGATTCTGCATACTTCTCACAGAAGAATATCCAAGATTATCGTAGAAAATGCCTGTCTCAGCTGGAAACCCAACGAAAACGAAGGTATCGCAGTTTCAGCATATCAAACGCACTGTGGAGTGCTGAAAGCACCAGAATAGCTGTTTTTCGAATTAAATTGCACGAAAACAGCGAATTCGGTGATTCTGCACACTTGTCACGGAACCATCTCGAAGATTATCACAGAAAATGCATATTTTGGCTGGAAGCCCAACGAAACAGAAGATATCGCAGTTTCCGAATATCAAACGCTCTGTGGAGTGCTGAAAGCACCAGAAAACCTGTTGTTCGCATGAAGTTGCACGAAAACAGCGAATTCGGTGATTCTGCACACTTGTCACATTATCCATCTCGAAGATTATCACTGAAAATGCATATCTCAGCTGGAAGCCCAACGAAACAGAAGATATCGCAGTTTCCGAATATCAAACGCAGTGTGGAGTGCTGAAAACACCAGAAAACGTGTTTTTCGAATTCAATAGCAGGCAAAGACCGATTTCGGTGATTCTACACACTTGTCACAGAAGAATCTCGATGATTATCACTGAAAATTCATATCTCAGCTGGAAACCCAACGAAACCGAAGATATCGCAGTTTCCAAATGTGAAACGCACTGTGGAGTGCTGAAAACACCAGAGAACGTGTTTTTCGCATTCAATAGCACGAAACCAGCGATTTCGGTGATTCTGCACACCTGTAACAGCAGAATCATGAATTTATCACTGAAAATGCATATCTCAGCTGGAAACCCAACGAAAACGAAGATATCGCCGTTTCCGCATGTCAAACGCACTGTGGAGTGCTGAAAGCACCAGAAAAGGTGTTTTTCGCATTAAACAGCACGAAAACAGCGAATTCGGTGAATCTGCACACTTGCCACAGAACCATCTCGAAGAATACCACAGAAAATGCATATCTCAGCTGGAATCCCAACGAAACCGAAGATATCGCAGTTTCCGAATATCAAACGCACTGTGGAGTGCTGAAAGCACCAGAAAACGTGCTTTTAGCAGTCAATAGCACGACAAAAGCGAATTCGGTGATTCTGCGCACTTGTCACAGAACCATCCCGAAGATTATCACTGAAAATGCATATCTCAGCTGGAATCCCAACGAAACCGAAGATATCGCAGTTTCCGAATATCAAACGCACTGTGGAGTGCTGAAAGCACCAGAAAACATGTTTTTCGAATTCAATAGCACGAAAAAACCAATTTCGGTTTTTCTACACACTTGTCACAGAACCATCCCGAAGATTATCACTGAAAATGCATATCTCAGCTGGAATCCCAACGAAACCGAAGATATCGCAGTTTCCGAATATCAAACGCACTGTGGAGTGCTGAAAGCACCAGAAAACATGTTTTTCGAATTCAATAGCACGAAAAGACCGATTTCGTTTTTTCTACACACTTGTCACTGAAGACTCACCAAGATTATAACTGAAAATGCATGTCTCAGCTGGAAACCCAACGAAAACGAAGGTATCGCAGTTTCAGCATATCAAACGTACTGCGGAGTGCTGAAAGCATCAGAAAAACTGTTTTTCGCATTAAATTGCACGAATACAGCGAATTCGGTGATTCTGCGCACTTGTCACAGAACCATCTCGAAGATTATCACTGAAAATGCATGTCTCAGCTGGAAACCCAACGAAAACGAAGGTATCGCAGTTTCAGCATATCAAACGCACTGTGGAGTGCTGAAAGCACCAGAAAAGGTGTTTTTCGCATTAAACAGCACGAAAACAGCGAATTCGGTGATTCTGCACACTTGTCACATTATCCATCTCGAAGATTATCACTGAAAATGCATATCTCAGCTGGAAGCCCAACGAAACAGAAGATATCGCAGTTTCCGAATATCAAACGCAGTGTGGAGTGCTGAAAACACCTGAAAACGTGTTTTTCGAATTCAATAGCAGGCAAAGACCGATTTCGGTGATTCTACACACTTGTCACAGAAGAATCTCGATGATTATCACTGAAAATTCATATCTCAGCTGGAAACCCAACGAAACCGAAGATATCGCCGTTTCCGCATGTCAAACGCACTGTGGAGTGCTGAAAACACCAGGAAACGTGTTTTTCGCATTCAGTAGCACGAAAACAGCGATTTCGGTGATTCTGCACACTTGCAACAACGGGATCATGTAGATTATCACTGAAAATGCATATCTCAGCTGGAAACCCAACGAAACTGAAGATATCGCAGTTTCCAAATGTGAAACACACTGTGGAGTGCTGAAAACACCAGAGAACCTGTTTTTCGCATTCAGTAGCACGAAAACAGCGATTTCGGTGATTCTGCACACTTGTAACAACGGGATCATGTAGATTATCACTGAAAATGCATATCTCAGCTGGCAACCCAACGAAACCGAAGATATCGCAGTTTCCGCATGTCAAACGCACTGTGGAGTGCTGAAAACCCCAGGAAACGTGTTTTTCGCATTCAATAGCACGACAACAGCGATCTCGGAGATTCTGCACATATGTCACTGAAGACTCTCGAAGATTATCACTGAAGATGCATATCTCAGCTGGAAAACCAACGAAACCGAAGATATCGCAGTTTCCGCATGTCAAACGCGCTGTGGAGTGCTGAAAGCACCAGAAAAGGTGTTTTTCGCATTAAACAGCACGAAAACAGCGAATTCGGTGAATCTGCACACTTGCCACAGAACCATCTCGAAGAATACCACAGAAAATGCATATCTCAGCTGGAAACCCATCGAAACCGAAGATATCGCAGTTTCCGAATAGCAAGCGCTCTGTGGAGTGCTGAAAACACCCGGAAACGTGTTTTTCGCATTCAATAGCACGAAAACAGCGATTTCGGTGATTCTGCATACTTCTCACAGAAGAATATCCAAGATTATCATAGATAATGCATGTCGCAGCTGGCAACCCCACGAAAACGAAGATATCCCGGTTTCCGCAAATCAAAACACACTGTCGAGTGCTGAAAACACCAGAAAACGTGTTTTTCGCAATCAATAGCACGACAACAGCGATCTCGGTGATTCTGCATACTTCTCACAGAAGAATATCCAAGATTATCGTAGAAAATGCATGTCTCAGCTGGAAACCCAACGAAAACGAAGGTATCGCAGTTTCAGCATATCAAACGCACTGTGAAGTGCTGAAAGCACCAGAAAAGGTGTTTTTCGCATTAAACAGCACGAAAACAGCGAATTCGGTGAATCTGCACACTTGCCACAGAACCATCTCGAAGAATACCACAGAAAATGCATATCTCAGCTGGAATCCCAACGAAACCGAAGATATCGCAGTTTCCGAATATCAAACGCACTGTGGAGTGCTGAAAACCCCAGGAAACGTGTTTTTCGCATTCAATAGCACGACAACAGCGATCTCGGAGATTCTGCACATATGTCACTGAAGACTCTCGAAGATTATCACTGAAGATGCATATCTCAGCTGGAAAACCAACGAAACCGAAGATATCGCAGTTTCCGCATGTCAAACGCGCTGTGGAGTGCTGAAAGCACCAGAAAAGGTGTTTTTCGCATTAAACAGCACGAAAACAGCGAATTCGGTGAATCTGCACACTTGCCACAGAACCATCTCGAAGAATACCACAGAAAATGCATATCTCAGCTGGAATCCCAACGAAACCGAAGATATCGCAGTTTCCGAATATCAAACGCACTGTGGAGTGCTGAAAGCACCAGAAAACGTGCTTTTAGCATTCAATAGCACGACAACAGCGAATTCGGTGATACTGCGCACTTGTCACAGAACCATCCCGAAGATTATCACTGAAAATGCATATCTCAGCTGGAATCCCAACGAAACCGAGGATATCGCAGTTTCCGAATATCAAACGCACTGTCGAGTGCTGAAAGCACCAGAAAACATGTTTTTCGCATTCAATAGCACGAAAAGACCGATTTCGGTTTTTCTACACACTTGTCACAGAAGAATCTCGATGATTATAACTGAAAATGCATATCTCAGCTGGAAACCCATCGAAACCGAAGATATCGCAGTTTCCGAATAGCAAGCGCTCTGTGGAGTGCTGAAAACACCCGGAAACGTGTTTTTCGCATTCAATAGCACGAAAACAGCGATTTCGGTGATTCTGCATACTTCTCACAGAAGAATATCCAAGATTATCATAGATAATGCATGTCGCAGCTGGCAACCCCACGAAAACGAAGATATCCCGGTTTCCGCAAAACAAAACACACTGTCGAGTGCTGAAAACACCAGAAAACGTGTTTTTCGCAATCAATAGCACGACAACAGCGATCTCGGTGATTCTGCATACTTCTCACAGAAGAATATCCAAGATTATCGTAGAAAATGCATGTCTCAGCTGGAAACCCAACGAAAACGAAGGTATCGCAGTTTCAGCATATCAAACGCACTGTGAAGTGCTGAAAGCACCAGAAAAGGTGTTTTTCGCATTAAACAGCACGAAAACAGCGAATTCGGTGAATCTGCACACTTGCCACAGAACCATCTCGAAGAATACCACAGAAAATGCATATCTCAGCTGGAATCCCAACGAAACCGAAGATATCGCAGTTTCCGAATATCAAACGCACTGTGGAGTGCTGAAAGCACCAGAAAACGTGCTTTTAGCATTCAATAGCACGACAACAGCGAATTCGGTGATTCTGCGCACTTGTCCCAGAACCATCCCGAAGATTATCACTGAAAATGCATATCTCAGCTGGAATCCCAACGAAACCGAAGACATCGCAGTTTCCGAATATCAAACGCACTGTGGAGTGCTGAAAGCACCAGAAAACATGTTTTTCGCATTCAATAGCACGAAAAGACCGATTTAGGTTTTTCTACACACTTGTCACAGAAGAATCTCGATGATTATAACTGAAAATGCATATCTCAGCTGGAAACCCATCGAAACCGAAGATATCGCAGTTTCCGAGTAGCAAGCGCTCTGTGGAGTGCTGAAAACACCCGGAAACGTGTTTTTCGCATTCAATAGCACGAAAACAGCGATTTCGGTGATTCTGCATACTTCTCACAGAAGAATATCCAAGATTATCATAGATAATGCATGTCGCAGCTGGCAACCCCACGAAAACGAAGATATCCCGGTTTCCGCAAATCAAACGCACTGTCGAGTGCTGAAAACACCAGAAAACGTGTTTTTCGCATTAAACAGCACGAAAACAACGAATTCGGTGAATCTGCACACTTGCCACCGAACCATCTCGAAGAATACCACAGAAAATGCATATCTCAGCTGGAATCCCAACGAAACCGAAGATATCGCAGTTTCCGAATATCAAACGCACTGTGGAGTGCTGAAAGCACCAGAAAACGTGCTTTTAGCATTCAATAGCACGACAACAGCGAATTCGGGGATTCTGCGCACTTGTCACAGAACCATCCCGAAGATTATCACTGAAAATGCATATCTCAGCTGGAATCCCAACGAAACCGAAGATATCGCAGTTTCCGAATATCAAACGCACTGTGGAGTGCTGAAAGCACCAGAAAACATGTTTTTCGCATTCAATAGCACGAAAAGACCGATTTAGGTTTTTCTACACACTTGTCACAGAAGAATCTCGATGATTATAACTGAAAATGCATATCTCAGCTGGAAACCCATCGAAACCGAAGATATCGCAGTTTCCGAATAGCAAGCGCTCTGTGGAGTGCTGAAAACACCCGGAAACGTGTTTTTCGCATTCAATAGCACGAAAACAGCGATTTCGGTGATTATGCACACTTGTCACTGAAGACTCACCAAGATTATAACTGAAAATGCATGTCTCAGCTGGAAACCGAACGAAAACGAAGGTATCGCAGTTTCAGCATATCAAACGTACTGTGGAATGCTGAAAGCATCAGAAAAACTGTTATTCGCATTAAATTGTACGAATACAGCGAATTCGGTGATTCTGCGCACTTGTCACAGAACCATCTCGAAGATTATCACTGAAAATGCATGTCTCAGCTGGAAACCCAACGAAAACGAAGGTATCGCAGTTTCATCATATCACACGCACTGTGGAGTGCTGAAAGCACCAGAAAACGTGTTTTTCGCTATCAATAGCACGAAAACAGCGATTTCGGTGATTATGCACACTTGTCACAGAACCATCTCGAAGAATACCTCAGAAAATGCATATCTCAGCTGGAATCCCAACGAAACCGAAGATATCGCAGTTTCCGAATATCAAACGCACTGTGGAGTGCTGAAAGCACCAGAAAACCTGTTTTTCGCATGAAGTTGCACGAAAATAGCGAATTCGGTGATTCTGCACACTTGTCACATTATCCATCTCGAAGATTATCACTGAAAATGCATATCTCAGCTGGAAGCCCAACGAAACAGAAGATATCGCAGTTTCCGAATATCAAACGCAGTGTGGAGTGCTGAAAACACCAGAAAACGTGTTTTTCGAATTCAATAGCAGGCAAAGACCGATTTCGGTGATTCTACACACTTGTCACAGAAGAATCTCGATGATTATCACTGAAAATTCATATCTCAGCTGGAAACCCAACGAAACCGAAGATATCGCAGTTTCCAAATGTGAAACGCACTGTGGAGTGCTGAAAACACCAGAGAACGTGTTTTTCGCATTCAATAGCACGAAACCAGCGATTTCGGTGATTCTGCACACCTGTAACAGCAGAATCATGAATTTATCACTGAAAATGCATATCTCAGCTGGAAACCCAACGAAACCGTAGATATCGCGGTTTCCGCATGTCAAACGCACTGTCGAGTGCTGAAAACACCAGAAAACGTGTTTTTCGCATTCAATAGCACGAAGACAGCGATTTCGGTGATTCTGCATACCTCTCACAGAAGAATATCCAAGATTATCATAGATAATGCATGTCGCAGCTGGCAACCCCACGAAAACGAAGATATCCCGGTTTCCGCAAATCAAACGCACTGTGGAGTGCTGAAAACACCAGGAAACGTGTTTTTCGCTTTCAACAGCACGAAAACAGCGATTTCGGTGATTCTGCAAACTTGAAACAGCAGAATCATGAATTTATCACTGAAAATGCATATCTCAGCTGGAAACCCAAAGATACCAAAGATATCGCAGTTTCCGCATGTCAAACGCACTGTGGAGTTCTGAAAACACCAGGAAACGTGTTTTTCGCATTCAATAGCACGAAAACAGCGATTTCGGTGATTCTGCACACTTGTAACAGCAGGATAATGAAGATTATCACTGAAAATGCATATCTCAGCTGGAAACCCAACGAAACCGAAGATATCACAGTTTCCGCATGTCAAACGCACTGTGGAGTTCTGAAAACACCAGGAAACGTGTTTTTCGCATTCAATAGCACGAAAACAGCGATTTGGGTGTTTCTGCACACCTGTAACAGCAGAATCATGAATTTATCACTGAAAATGCATATCTCAGCTGGAAACCCAACGAAACCGAAGATATCACAGTTTCCGCATGTCAAACGCACTGTGGAGTTCTGAAAACACCAGGAAACGTGTTTTTCGCATTCAATAGCACGAAAACAGCGATTTGGGTGTTTCTGCACACCTGTAACAGCAGAATCATGAATTTATCACTGAAAATGCATATCTCAGCTGGAAACCCAAAGATACCAAAGATATCGCAGTTTCCGCAAGTCAAACGCAATGTGGAGTGCTGAAAACACCAGGAAACGTGTTTTTCGCATTCACTAGCACGAAGCCAGCGATTTCGGTGATTTCTGCACTCCTGTAAAAGCAGAATCATGAATTTATCACTGAAAATACATATCTCAGCTGGAAACCCAATGATACCAAAGATATCGCAGTTTCCGCATATCAAACGCACTGTGGAGTGCTGAAAGCGCCAGAAAAGGTGTTTTTCGCATTCAATAGCTCGAAAACAGAGAATTCGGTGATTCTGCACACTTGTCACAGATCCATCTCGAAGATTATCACTGAAAATGCATATCTCAGCGGAAGCCCAACGAAACAGAAGATATCGCAGTTTCCGAATATCAAACGCACTGTGGAGTGCTGAAAGCACCAGAAAACCTGTTTTTCGCATGAAGTTGCACGAAAACAGCGAATTCGGTGATTCTGCACACTTGTCACAGATCCATCTCGAAGATTATCACTGAAAATGCATATCTCAGCTGGAAGCCCAACGAAACAGAAGATATCGCAGTTTCCGAATATCAAACGCAGTGTGGAGTGCTGAAAACACCAGAAAACGTGTTTTTCGAATTCAATAGCAGGCAAAGACCGATTTCGGTGATTCTACACACTTGTCACAGAAGAATCTCGATGATTATCACTGAAAATGCATATCTCAGGTGGAATCCCAACGAAACCGAAGATATCGCAGTTTCCGAATATCAAACGCACTGTGGAGTGCTGAAAGCACCAGAAAACCTGTTTTTCGCATGAAGTTGCACGAAAACAGCGAATTCGGTGATTCTGTACACTTGTCACAGATCCATCTCGAAGACTATCACTGAAAATGCATATCTCAGCTGGAAGCCCAACGAAACCGAAGATATCACAGTTTCCGCATGTCAAACGCAATGTGGAGTGCTGAAAACACCAGGAAACGTGTTTTTCGCATTCAATAGCACGAAAACAGCGATTTGGGTGTTTCTGCACACCTGTAACAGCAGAATCATGAATTTATCACTGAAAATGCATATCTCAGCTGGAAACCCAACGAAACCGTAGATATCGCGGTTTCCGCATGTCAAACGCACTGTCGAGTGCTGAAAACACCAGACAACGTGTTTTTCGCATTCAATAGCACGAAACCAGCGATTTCGGTGATTCTGCACACCTGTAAAAGCATTATCATGAATTTATCACTGAAAATGCATATCTCAGCTGGAATCCCAAAGATACCAAAGATATCGCAGTTTCCGCATGTTAAACCCACTGTGGTGTTCTGAAAACACCAGGAAACGTGTTCTTCGCATTCAATAGCACGAAAACAGCGATTTCGGTGATTCTGCAAACTTGAAACAGCAGAATCATGAATTTATCACTGAAAATGCATATCTCAGCTGGGAACCCAACGAAACCGAAGATATCACAGTTTCCGCAAGTCAAACGCAATGTGGAGTGCTGAAAACACCAGGAAACGTGTTTTTCGCATTCAGTAGCACGACAACAGCGATCTCGGAGATTCTGCACACATGTCACTGAAGACTCTCGAAGATTATCACTGAAGATGCATATCTCAGCTGGAAAACCAACGAAACCGAAGATATCGCAGTTTCCGCATGTCAAACGCGCTGTGGAGTGCTGAAAGCACCACAAAAGGTGTTTTTCGCAATAAACAGCACGAAAACAGCGAATTCGGTGAATCTGCACACTTGCCACAGAACCATCTCGAAGAATACCACAGAAAATGCATATCTCAGCTGGAATCCCAACGAAACCGAAGATATCGCAGTTTCCGAATATCAAACGCACTGTGGAGTGCTGAAAGCACCAGAAAACGTGCTTTTAGCATTCAATAGCACGACAACAGCGAATTCGGTGATTCCGCGCACTTGTCACAGAACCATCCCGAAGATTATCACTGAAAATGCATATCTCAGCTGGAATCCCAACGAAACCGAGGATATCGCAGTTTCCGAATATCAAACGCACTGTCGAGTGCTGAAAGCACCAGTAAACATGTTTTTCGCATTCAATAGCACGAAAAGACCGATTTCGGTTTTTCTACACACTTGTCACAGAAGAATTTCGATGATTATAACTGAAAATGCATATCTCAGCTGGAAACCCATCGAAACCGAAGATATCGCAGTTTCCGAATAGCAAGCGCTCTGTGGAGTGCTGAAAACACCCGGAAACGTGTTTTTCGTATTCAATAGCACGAAAACAGCGATTTCGGTGATTCTGCATACTTCTCACAGAAGAATATCCAAGATTATCATAGATAATGCATGTCGCAGCTGGCAACCCCACGAAAACGAAGATATCCCGGTTTCCGCAAATCAAACGCACTGTCGAGTGCTGAAAACACCAGAAAACGTGTTTTTCGCAATCAATAGCACGACAACAGCGATCTCGGTGATTATGCACACTTGTCACTGAAGACTCACCAAGATTATAACTGAAAATGCATGTCTCAGCTGGAAAACCAACGAAAACGAAGGTATCGCAGTTTCAGCATATCAAACGTACTGTGGAGTGCTGAAAGCATCAGAAAAACTGTTTTTCGCATTAAATTGCACGAATACAGCGAATTCGGTGATTCTGCGCACTTGTCACAGAACCATCTCGAAGATTATCACTGAAAATGAATGTCTCAGCTGGAAACCCAACGAAAACGAAGGTATCGCAGTTTCAGCATATCAAACGCACTGTGGAGTGCTGAAAGCACCAGAAAACGTGTTTTTCGCTATCAATAGCACGAAAACAGCGATTTCGGTGATTATGCACACTTGTCACAGGAGCAACTCGAAGATTATCACTGAAAATGCATATCTCAGCTGGAAGCCCAGCGAAACAGAAGATATCGCAGTTTCCGAATATCAAACGCACTGTGGAGTGCTGAAAGCACCAGAAAACCTGTTTTTCGCATGAAGTTACACGAAAACAGCGAATTCGGTGATTCTGCACACTTGTCACAGATCCATCTCGAAGATTATCACTGAAAATGCATATCTCAGCTGGAAGCCCAACGAAACAGAAGATATCGAAGTTTCCGAATATCAAACGCAGTGTGGAGTGCTGAAAACACCAGAAAACGTGTTTTTCGAATTCAATAGCATGCAAAGACCGATTTCGGTGATTCTACACACTTGTCACAGAAGAATCTCGATGATTATCACTGAAAATGCATATCTCAGCTGGAAACCCAACAAAACCGAAGATATCGCAGTTTCCGAATATCAAACGCACTATGAAGTGCTGAAAGCACCAGAAAAGGTGTTTTTCGCATTCAATAGCACGAAAACAGCGAGTTGGGAGAATCTGCATACTTCTCACAGAAGAATATCCAAGATTATCATAGAAAATGCATGTCGCAGCTGGCAACCCCACGAAAACGAAGATATCCCGGTTTCCGCAAATCAAACGCACTGCCGAGTGCTGAAAACACCAGAAAACGTGTTTTTCGCATTCAATAGCACGAAGACAGCGATTTCGGTGATTCTGCATACTTCTCACAGAAGAATATCCAAGATTATCATAGATAATGCATGTCGCAGCTGGCAACCCCACGAAAACGAAGGTATCGCAGTTTCAGCATATCAAACGCACTGTGGAGTGCTGAAAGCACCAGAAAAGGTGATTTTCGAATTAAATTGCACGAAAACAGCGAATTCGGTGATTCTGCACACTTGTCACGGAACCATCTCGAAGATTATCACAGAAAATGCATATTTTGGCTGGAAGCCCAACGAAACAGACGATATCGCAGTTTCCGAATATGAAACGCTCTGTGGAGTGCTGAAAACAACAGAAAACGTGTTTTTCGCATTCAATAGCACGAAAAGACCGATTTCGGTGATTCTACACACTTGTCACAGAAGAATCTCGAAGATTATGGTAGAAAATGCATGTCTCAGCTGGAAACCTTTCGAAAACGAAGGTATCGCAGTTTCAGCATATCAAACGCACTGTGGAGTGCTGAAAACACCAGAGAACGTGTTTTTCGCATTCAATAGCACGAAAAGAGCGATTTCGGTGATTCTACACACTTGTCACAGAAGAATCTCGAAGACTATCTTAAAGAATGCATGTCTCAGCTTGAAACCCTTCGAAAACGAAGGTATCGCAGTTTCCGCATGTCAAACGCACTGTGGAGTGCTGAAAACCCCAGGAAACGTGTTTTTCGCATTCAATAGCACGACAACAGCGATCTCGGAGATTCTGCATACATGTCACTGAAGACTCTCGAAGATTATCACTGAAAATGCATATCTCAGCTAGAAACCCTTCGAAAACGAAGGTATCGCAGTTTCCGCATGTCAAACGCACTGTGGAGTGCTGAAAACACCAGGAAACGTGTTTTTCGCATTCAGTAGCACGAAAACAGCGATTTCGGTGATTCTGCACACTTGCAACAACGGGATCATGTAGATTATCACTGAAAATGCATATCTCAGCTGGAAACCCAACGAAACCGAAGATATCGCAGTTTCCAAATGTGAAACGCACTGTGGAGTGCTGAAAACACCAGAGAACGTGTTTTTCGCATTCAGTAGCACGAAAACAGCGATTTCGGTGATTCTGCACACTTGTAACAACGGGATCATGTAGATTATCACTGAAAATGCATATCTCAGCTGGCAACCCAACGAAACCGAAGATATCGCAGTTTCCGCATGCCAAACGCACTGTGGAGTGCTGAAAACCCCAGGAAACGTGTTTTTCGGATTCAATAGCACGACAACAGCGATCTCGGAGATTCTGCACATATGTCACTGAAGACTCTCGAAGATTATCACTGAAGATGCATATCTCAGCTGGAAAACCAACGAAACCGAAGATATCGCAGTTTCCGCATGTCAAACGCGCTGTGGAGTGCTGAAAGTACCAGAAAAGGTGTTTTTCGCATTAAACAGCACGAAAACAGCGAATTCGGTGAATCAGCACACTTGCCACAGAACCATCTCGAAGAATACCACAGAAAATGCATATCTCAGCTGGATTCCCAACGAAACCGAAGATATCGCAGTTTCCGAATATCAAACGCACTGTGGAGTGCTGAAAGCACCAGAAAACGTGCTTTTAGCATTCAATAGCACGACAACAGCGAATTCGGTGATTCTGCGCACTTGTCACAGAACCATCCCGAAGATTATCACTGAAAATGCATATTTCAGCTGGAATCCCAACGAAACCGAGGATATCGCAGTTTCCGAATATCAAACGCACTGTCGAGTGCTGAAAGCACCAGTAAACATGTTTTTCGCATTCAATAGCACGAAAAGACCGATTTCGGTTTTTCTACACACTTGTCACAGAAGAATCTCGATGATTATAACTGAAAATGCATATCTCAGCTGGAAACCCATCGAAACCGAAGATATCGCAGTTTCCGAATAGCCAGCGCTCTGTGGAGTGCTGAAAACACCCGGAAACGTGTTTTTCGCATTCAATAGCACGAAAACAGCGATTTCGGTGATTCTACATACTTCTCACAGAAGAATATCCAAGATTATCACTGAAAATGCATATCTCAGCTAGAAACCCTTCGAAAACGAAGGTATCGCAGTTTCCGCATGTCAAACGCACTGTGGAGTGCTGAAAACACCAGGAAACGTGTTTTTCGCATTCAGTAGCACGAAAACAGCGATTTCGGTGATTCTGCACACTTGCAACAACGGGATCATGTAGATTATCACTGAAAATGCATATCTCAGCTGGAAACCCAACGAAACCGAAGATATCGCAGTTTCCAAATGTGAAACGCACTGTGGAGTGCTGAAAACACCAGAGAACGTGTTTTTCGCATTCAGTAGCACGAAAACAGCGATTTCGGTGATTCTGCACACTTGTAACAACGGGATCATGTAGATTATCACTGAAAATGCATATCTCAGCTGGCAACCCAACGAAACCGAAGATATCGCAGTTTCCGCATGCCAAACGCACTGTGGAGTGCTGAAAACCCCAGGAAACGTGTTTTTCGGATTCAATAGCACGACAACAGCGATCTCGGAGATTCTGCACATATGTCACTGAAGACTCTCGAAGATTATCACTGAAGATGCATATCTCAGCTGGAAAACCAACGAAACCGAAGATATCGCAGTTTCCGCATGTCAAACGCGCTGTGGAGTGCTGAAAGTACCAGAAAAGGTGTTTTTCGCATTAAACAGCACGAAAACAGCGAATTCGGTGAATCAGCACACTTGCCACAGAACCATCTCGAAGAATACCACAGAAAATGCATATCTCAGCTGGATTCCCAACGAAACCGAAGATATCGCAGTTTCCGAATATCAAACGCACTGTGGAGTGCTGAAAGCACCAGAAAACGTGCTTTTAGCATTCAATAGCACGACAACAGCGAATTCGGTGATTCTGCGCACTTGTCACAGAACCATCCCGAAGATTATCACTGAAAATGCATATTTCAGCTGGAATCCCAACGAAACCGAGGATATCACAGTTTCCGAATATCAAACGCACTGTCGAGTGCTGAAAGCACCAGAAAACATGTTTTTCGCATTCAATAGCACGAAAAGACCGATTTCGGTTTTTCTACACACTTGTCACAGAAGAATCTCGATGATTATAACTGAAAATGCATATCTCAGCTGGAAACCCATCGAAACCGAAGATATCGCAGTTTCCGAATAGCAAGCGCTCTGTGGAGTGCTGAAAACACCCGGAATCGTGTTTTTCGCATTCAATAGCACGAAAACAGCGATTTCGGTGATTCTGCAAACTTCTCACAGAAGAATATCCAAGATTATCATAGATAATGCATGTCGCAGCTGGCAACCCCACGAAAACGAAGATATCCCGGTTTCCGCAAATCAAACGCACTCTCGAGTGCTGAAAACACCAGAAAACGTGTTTTTCGCAATCAATAGCACGACAACAGCGATCTCGGTGATTCTGCATACTTCTCACAGAAGAATATCCAAGATTATCGTAGAAAATGCATGTCTCAGCTGGAAACCCAACGGAAACGAAGGTATCGCAGTTTCAGCATATCAAACGCACTGTCGAGTGCTGAAAACACCAGAAAACGTGTTTTTCGCAATCAATAGCACAACAACAGCGATCTCGGTGATTCTGCATACTTCTCACAGAAGAATATCCAAGATTATCGTAGAAAATGCATGTCTCAGCTGGAAACCCAACGAAAACGAAGGTATCGCAGTTTCAGCATATCAAACGCACTGTGGAGTGCTGAAAGCACCAGAAAAGGTGTTTTTCGCATTAAACAGCACGAAAACAGCGAATTCGGTGAATCTGCACACTTGCCACAGAACCATCACGAAGAATACCACAGAAAATGCATATCTCAGCTGGAATCCCAACGAAACCGAAGATATCGCAGTTTCCGAATATCAAACGCACTGTGGAGTGCTGAAAGCACCAGAAAACGTGTTTTTCGCATTCAATAGCACGACAACAGCGAATTCGGTGATTCTGCGCACTTGTCACAGAACCATCCCGAAGATTATCACTGAAAATGCATATCTCAGCTGGAATCCCAACGAAACCGAAGATATCGCAGTTTCCGAATATCAAACGCACTGTGGAGTGCTGAAAGCACCAGAAAACATGTTTTTCGCAATCAATAGCACGAAAAGACCGATTTCGGTTTTTCTACACACTTGTCACAGAAGAATCTCGATGATTATAACTGAAAATGCATATCTCAGCTGGAAACCCATCGAAACCGAAGATATCGCAGTTTCCGAATAGCAAGCGCTCTGTGGAGTGCTGAAAACACCCGGAAACGTGTTTTTCGCATTCAATAGCACGAAAACAGCGATTTCGGTGATTCTGCATACTTCTCACAGAAGAATATCCAAGATTATCATAGATAATGCATGTCTCAGCTGGAAACCCAACGAAAACGAAGGTATCGCAGTTTCAGCATATCACACGCACTGTGGAGTGCTGAAAGCACCAGAAAACCTGTTTTTCGCATGAAGTTGCACGAAAATAGCGAATTCGGTGATTCTGCACACTTGTCACATTATCCATCTCGAAGATTATCACTGAAAATGCATATCTCAGCTGGAAGCCCAACGAAACAGAAGATATCGCAGTTTCCGAATATCAAACGCAGTGTGGAGTGCTGAAAACACCAGAAAACGTGTTTTTCGAATTCAATAGCAGGCAAAGACCGATTTCGGTGATTCTACACACTTGTCACAGAAGAATCTCGATGATTATCACTGAAAATTCATATCTCAGCTGGAAACCCAACGAAACCGAAGATATCGCAGTTTCCAAATGTGAAACGCACTGTGGAGTGCTGAAATCACCAGAGAACGTGTTTTTCGCATTCAATAGCACGAAACCAGCGATTTCGGTGATTCTGCACACCTGTAACAGCAGAATCATGAATTTATCACTGAAAATGCATATCTCAGCTGGAAACCCAACGAAACCGTAGATATCGCGGTTTCCGCATGTCAAACGCACTGTCGAGTGCTGAAAACACCAGAAAACGTGTTTTTCGCATTCAATAGCGCGAAGACAGCGATTTCGGTGATTCTGCATACTTCTCACAGAAGAATATACAAGATTATCATAGATAATGCATGTCGCAGCTGGCAACCCCACGAAAACGAAGATATCCCGGTTTCCGCAAATCAAACGCACTGTCGAGTGCTGAAAACACCAGAAAACGTGTTTTTCGCAATCAATAGCACGACAACGGCGATCTCGGTGATTCTGCATACTTCTCACAGGAGAATATCCAAGATTATCGTAGAAAATGCATGTCTCAGCTGGAAACCCATCGAAAACGAAGGTATCGCAGTTTCAGCATACCAAACGCACTGTGGAGTGCTGAAAGCACCAGAAAAGCTGTTTTTCGAATTAAATTGCACGAAAACTGCGAATTCGGTGATTCTGCACACTTGTCACGGAACCATCTCGAAGATTATCACAGAAAATGCATATTTTAGCTGGAAGCCCAACGAAACAGAAGATATCGCAGTTTCCGAATATCAAACGCTCTGTGGAGTGCTGAAAATAACAGAAAACGTGTTTTTCGCATTCAATAGCACGAAAAGACCGATTTCGGTGATTCTACACACTTGTCACAGAAGAATCTCGAAGATTATGGTAGAAAATGCATGTCTCAGCTGGAAAACTTTCGAAAACGAAGGTATCGCAGTTTCAGCATATCAAACGCACTGTGGAGTGCTGAAAACACCAGAAAACGTGTTTTTCGCATTCAATAGCACGAAAAGAGCGATTTCGGTGATTCTACACACTTGTCACAGAAGAATCTCGAAGATTATCTTAAAGAATGCATGTCTCAGCTAGAAACCCTTCGAAAACGAAGGTATCGCAGTTTCCGCATGTCAAACGCACTGTGGAGTGCTGAAAACCCCAGGAAACGTGTTTTTCGCATTCAATAGCACGACAACAGCGATCTCGGAGATTCTGCACACATGTCACTGAAGACTCTCGAAGATTATCACTGAAAATGCATATCTCAGCTGGAAACCCAACAAAAACGAAGGTATCGCAGTTTCAGCATATCAAACGCACTGTGGAGTGCTGAAAACACCAGGAAACGTGTTTTTCGCATTCAATAGCGGTATGTGCAAGAAAAGTGTACGGTCGACCTTACGGTTTTCGAGAAAAACTCAAGAAACCGACCGCTTTGGGAATGTCTCCGAGCGGCCGCGGCGAAATTCTTCGAAGTTCCTGCACGCCGTAGCCTGGCCGTACGTGCGACGCGTGTAACTCCGCCCGTTCGGATCGTTGTTGCGCCCGATCTACGGGTCGGATCGAGGAGACAGCTATATGGTTAGGTTGGCATTGCTGCTGGCTACGGGGTGACCGTGAAACATTTTGCAAAATCGAAAATTTTTTGTTCGGTCCAGGTGAAAAATCTTCAAAAAATTTTCGGACGGACGGGAACGTTAGATCATTGTGTGGGACGCCGAGAAGGACACGTACGTGCAACAATAGTGTATGGACGACCTGTCGGTTTTCGAGAAAAACTCAAGAAGCCGACCGCTTTGGGAATGTATCCGAGCGGCCGCGGCGAAATTCTTCGAAGTCCCTGCGCGCCGTTGCCTGGCCGTACGTGCGACGCGTTTATTCGCCCGTTCGGATCGTTGTTGCGCCCGATCTACGGCACGGATCCAGAAGACAGCTATAAGGTTCGCTTCGCATTGCTACTGGCTACGTGATGAGCGTGAAACATTTTGCAAAATCGAAAATTTTTCGTTTGGTGCAGGTAAAAAATTTTCAAAAAAATTTTCGGATGGACGGGAACGTTAGATCATTGTGTGGGACGCCGAGACGGACACGTACGTGCAAGAAAAGTGTATGGTCGACCTGACGGTTTTCGAGTAAAACTCATGAAACCGACCGCTTTGGGAATGTCTCCGAGCGGCCGAGGCGAAATTCTTCGATGTCCCTGCGCGGCGTTGCCTGGCTGTACATGCGACGCGTTTATTCGCCCGTTCGGATCGTCGTTGCGCCCAATCTACGGCTCGGATCGAGGATACAGCTATATGGTTCGCTTCGCATTGCTACTGGCTACGTGATGACTGTGAAACATTTTGCAAAATCGAAAATTTTTGTTCGGTCCAGGTAAAAAATTTTCAAAAAAATTTTCGGATGGACGGGAACGTCAGATCATTGTGTGGGACGCAGAGCCGGACACGTACGTGCAAGAAAACTGTATGGTCGACCTGACGGTTTTCGAGTAAAACTCAAGAAACCGACCGCTTTGGGAATGTCTCCGAGCGGCCGCGGCGAAATTCTTCGAAGTCCCTGCGCGCCGTTGCCTGGCCGTACGTGCGACGCGTTTATTCGCCCGTTCGGATCGTTGTTGCGCCCGATCTACGGCTCGGATCGAGGAGACAGCTATATGGTTCGCTTCGCATTGCTACTGGCTACGTGATGAGCGTGAAACATTTTGCAAAATCGAACATTTTTCGTTCGGTCCAGGTGAAAAATCTTCAAAAAATTTTCGGACGGACGGGAACGTTAGATCATTGTGTGGGACGCCGAGACGGACACGCACGAGCAAAAAAAGTGTATGGTCGACCTGACGGTTTTCGAGAAATACTCAAGAAACCGTCCGCTTTCGGAGTGTCTCCGAGCGGCCGAGGCGAAATTCTTCAAAGTTCCTGCACGCCGTAGCCTGGCCGTACGTGCGACGCGTGTAACTCCGCCCGTTCGGATCGTTGTTGCGCCCTATCTACGGGTCGGATCGAGGAGACAGCTATATGGTTAGGTTGGCATTGCTGCTGGCTACGGGGTGACCGTGAAACATTTTGCAAAATCGAAAATTTTTTGTTCGGTCCAGGTGAAAAATCTTCAAAAAATTTTCGGACGGACGGGAACGTTAGATCATTGTGTGGGACGCCGAGACGGACACGCACGAGCAAAAAAAGTGTATGGTCGACCTGACGGTTTTCGAGAAATACTCAAGAAACCGACCGCTTTCGGAGTGTCTCCGAGCGGCCGAGACGAAATTCTTCAAAGTCCCTGCGCGCCGTAGCCTGGCCGTACGTGCGACGCGTGTAACTTCGCCCGTTCGGATCGTTGTTGCGCCCGATCTACGGCTCGGATCCAGAAGACAGCTATAAGGTTCGCTTCGCATTGCTACTGGCTACGTGATGAGCGTGAAACATTTTGCAAAATCGAAAATTTTTCGTTGGGTTCAGGTAAAAATTTTCAACAGAATTTTCGGACGGACGGGAACGTTAGATCATTGTGTGGGACGCCGAGAAGGACACGTACGTGCAACAATAGTGTATGGACGACCTGACGGTTTTCGAGAAAAACTCAAGAAGCCGACCGCTTTCGGAATGTCTCCGAGCGGCCGCGGCGAAATTCTTCGAAGTCCCTGCGCGCCGTTGCCTGGCCGTACGTGCGACCCGTTTATTCGCCCGTTCGGATCGTTGTTGCGCCCGATCTACGGCTCGGATCCAGAAGACAGCTATAAGGTTCGCTTCGCATTGCTACTGGCTACGTGATGAGCGTGAAACATTTTGCAAAATCGAAAATTTTTCGTTTGGTGCAGGTAAAAAATTTTCAAAAAAATTTTCGGACGGACGGGAACGTTAGATCATTGTGTGGGACGCCGAGACGGACACGTACGTGCAAGAAAAGTGTATGGTCGACCTGACGGTTTTCGAGAAAAACTCAAGAAACCGACCGCTTTCGGAATGTCTCCGAGCGGCCGCGGCGAAATTCTTCGAAGTCCCTGCGCGCCGTTGCCTGGCCGTACGTGCGACGCGTTTATTCGCCCGTTCGGATCGTCATTGCGCCCGATCTACGGCTCGGATCGAGGAGACAGCTATATGGTTCGCTTCGCATTGCTACTGGCTACGTGATGAGCGTGAAACATTTTGCAAAATCGAACATTTTTCGTTTGGTGCAGGTAAAAAATTCTCAAAAAAATTTTCGGGTGGACGGGAACGTTAGATCATTGTGTGGGACGCCGAGAAGGACACGTACGTGCAACAATAGTGTATGGACGACCTGTCGGTTTTCGAGAAAAACTCAAGAAGCCGACCGCGTTGGGAATGTCTCCGAGCGGCCGCGGCGAAATTCTTCGAAGTCCCTGCGCGCCGTTGCCTGGCCGTACGTGCGACGCGTTTATTCGCCCGTTCGGATCGTTGTTGCGCCCGATCTACGGCACGGATCCAGAAGACAGCTATAAGGTTCGCTTCGCATTGCTACTGGCTACGTGATGAGCGTGAAGCATTTTGCAAAATCGAAAATTTTTCGTTTGGTGCAGGTAAAAAATTTTCAAAAAAATTTTCGGATGGACGGGAACGTTAGATCATTGTGTGGGACGCCGAGACGGACACGTACGTGCAACAATAGTGTATGGACGACCTGTCGGTTTTCGAGAAAAACTCAAGAAGCCGACCGCGTTGGGAATGTCTCCGAGCGGCCGCGGCGATATTCTTCGAAGTCCCTGCGCGCCGTTGCCTGGCCGTACGTGCGACGCGTTTATTCGCCCGTTCGGATCGTTGTTGCGCCCGATCTACGGCACGGATCCAGAAGACAGCTATAAGGTTCGCTTCGCATTGCTACTGGCTACGTGATGAGCGTGAAGCATTTTGCAAAATCGAAAATTTTTCGTTTGGTGCAGGTAAAAAATTTTCAAAAAAATTTTCGGATGGACGGGAACGTTAGATCATTGTGTGGGACGCCGAGACGGACACGTACGTGCAAGAAAAGTGTATGGTCGACCTGACGGTTTTCGAGTAAAACTCATGAAACCGACCGCTTTGGGAATGTCTCCGAGCGGCCGAGGCGAAATTCTTCGATGTCCCTGCGCGGCGTTGCCTGGCCGTACGTGCGACGCGTTTATTCTCCCGTTCGGATTGTCGTTGCGCCCGATCTACGGCTCGGATCGAGGGGACAGCTATATGGTCCGCTTCGCATTGCAACTGGCTACGTGATGACCGTGAAATATTTTGCAATATCGAAAATTTTTGTTCGGTTCAGGTAAAAAATTTTCAAAAACATTTTCGGACGGACGGGAACGTTAGATCATTGTGTGGGACGCCGAGACGGACGCGTATGTGGCAAAAAAAGTGTATGGTCGACCTGACGGTTTTCGAGAAATACTCAAGAAACCGACCGCGTTCGGAGTGTCTCCGAGCGGCCGAGGCGAAATTCTTCAAAGTTCCTGCACGCCGTAGCCTGGCCGTACGTGCGACGCGTGTAACTCCGCCCGTTCGGATCGTTGTTGCGCCCGATCTACGGGTCGGATCGAGGAGACAGCTATATGGTTAGGTTGGCATTGCTGCTGGCTACGGGGTGACCGTGAAACATTTTGCAAAATCGAAAATTTTTTGTTCGGTCCAGGTGAAAAATCTTCAAAAAATTTTCGGACGGACGGGAACGTTAGATCATTGTGTGGGACGCCGAGAAGGACACGTACGTGCAACAATAGTGTATGGACGACCTGACGGTTTTCGAGAAAAACTCAAGAAGCCGACCGCTTTGGGAATGTCTCCGAGCGGCCGCGGCGAAATTCTTCGAAGTCCCTGCGCGCCGTTGCCTGGCCGTACGTGCGACGCGTTTATTCGCCCGTTCGGATCGTTGTTGCGCCCGATCTACGGCTCGGATCCAGAAGACAGTTATATGGTTCGCTTCGCATTGCGACTGGCTACGTGAAGAGCGTGAAACATTTTCCAAAATCGAAAATTTTTGTTCGGTCCAGGTAAAAAATTTTCAAAAACATTTTCGGACGGACGGGAACGTTAGATCATTGTGTGGGACGCCGAGACGGACACGTACGTGCAAGAAAAGTGTATGGTCGACCTGACGGTTTTCGAGTAAAACTCAAGAAACCGACCGCTTTGGGAATGTCTCCGAGCGGCCGAGGCGAAATTCTTCGATGTCCCTGCGCGCCGTTGCCTGGCCGTACGTGCGACGCGTTTATTCGCCCGTTCGGATCGTCGTTGCGCCCGATCTATGGCTCGGATCCAGAAGACAGCTATATGGTTCACTTCGCATTGCGACTGGCTACGTGCTGAGCGTGAAACATTTTGCAAAATCGAAAATTTTTCGTTCGGTCCAGGTGAAAAATTTTCAAAAACATTTTCGGACGGACGGGAACGTTAGATCATTGTGTGGGACGCCGAGACGGACACGTACGTGCAAGAAAAGTGTATGGTCGACCTGACGGTTTTCGAGTAAAACTCAAGAAACCGACCGCTTTGGGAATGTCTCCGAGCGGCCGCGGCGAAATTCTTCGAAGTCCCTGCGCGCCGTTGCATGGCCGCACGTGCGACGCGTTTATTCGCCCGTTCGGATCGTCGTTGCGCCCGATCTACGGCTCGGATCCAGAAGACAGCTATATGGTTCGCTTCGCATTGCTACTGGCTACGTGATGAGCGTGAAACATTTTGCAAAATCGAAAATTTTTGTTCGGTCCAGGTAAAAAATTTTCAAAAACATTTTCGGACGGACGGGAACGTTAGATCATTGTGTGGGACGCCGAGACGGACACGTACGTGCAAGAAAAGTGTATGGTCGACCTGACGGTTTTCGAGTAAAACTCATGAAACCGACCGCTTTGGGAATGTCTCCGAGCGGCCGAGGCGAAATTCTTCGATGTCCCTGCGCGCCGTTGCCTGGCCGTACGTGCGACGCGTTTATTCGCCCGTTCGGATCGTCGTTGCGCCCGATCTACGGCTCGGATCCAGAAGACAGCTATATGGTTCGCTTCGCATTGCTACTGGCTACGTGATGAGCGTGAAACATTTTGCAAAATCGAAAATTTTTGTTCGGTCCAGGTAAATAATTTTCAAAAACATTTTCGGACGGACGGGAACGTTAGATCATTGTGTGGGACGCCGAGACGGACACGTACGTGCAAGAAAAGTGTATGGTCGACCTGACGGTTTTCGAGTAAAACTCAAGAAACCGACCGCTTTGGGAATGTCTCCGAGCGGCCGAGGCGAAATTCTTCGATGTCCCTTCGCGCCGTTGCCTGGCCGTACGTGCGACGCGTTTATTCGCCCGTTCGGATCGTCGTTGCGCCCGATCTACGGGTCCAATCGAGGAGAGAGCTACATGGTTCGCTTCGCATTGCTACTGGCTACGTGATGAGCGAGAAATATTTTGCAATATCGAAAATTTTTCGTTCGGTCCAGGTAAAAAATTTTCAAAAACACTTTCGGACGGACGGGAACGTTAGATCATTGTGTGGGACGCCGAGACGGACACGTATGTGGCAAAAAAAGTGTATGGTCGACCTGACGGTTTTCGAGTAAAACTCAAGAAACCGACCGCTTTGGGAATGTCTCCGAGCGGCCGCGGCGAAATTCTTCGAAGTCCCTGCGCGCCGTTGCATGGCCGCACGTGCGACGCGTTTATTCGCCCGTTCGGATCGTCGTTGCGCCCGATCTACGGCTCGGATCCAGAAGACAGCTATATGGTTCGCTTCGCATTGCTACTGGCTACGTGATGAGCGTGAAACATTATGCAAAATCGAAAATTTTTGTTCGGTCCAGGTAAAAAATTTTCAAAAACATTTTCGGACGGACGGGAACGTTAGATCATTGTGTGGGACGCCGAGACGGACACGTACGTGCAAGAAAAGTGTATGGTCGACCTGACGGTTTTCGAGTAAAACTCAAGAAACCGACCGCTTTGGGAATGTCTCCGAGCGGCCGAGGCGAAAATCTTCGATGTCCCTGCGCGCCGTTGCCTGGCCGTACGTGCGACGCGTTTATTCGCCCGTTCGGATCGTCGTTGCGCCCGATCTACGGCTCGGATCCAGAAGACAGCTATATGGTTCGCTTCGCATTGCTACTGGCTACGTGATGAGCGTGAAACATTTTGCAAAATCGAAAATTTTTGTTCGGTCCAGGTAAAAAATTTTCAAAAACATTTTCGGACGGACGGGAACGTTAGATCATTGTGTGGGACGCCGAGACGGACACGTACGTGCAAGAAAAGTGTATGGTCGACCTGACGGTTTTCGAGTAAAACTCAAGAAACCGACCGCTTTGGGAATGTCTCCGAGCGGCCGAGGCGAAATTCTTCGATGTCCCTTCGCGCCGTTGCCTGGCCGTACGTGAGACGCGTTTATTCGCCCGTTCGGATCGTCGTTGCGCCCGATCTACGGCTCGGATCCAGAAGACAGCTATATGGTTCACTTCGCATTGCGACTGGCTACGTGATGAGCGTGAAACATTTTGCAAAATCGAAAATTTTTCGTTCGGTCAAGGTGAAAAATTTTCAAAAACATTTTCGGACGGACGGGAACGTTAGATCATTGTGTGGGACGGCGAGACGGACACGTACGTTCAAAAAAAATGTATGGTCGACCTGACGGTTTTCGAGAAAAACTCAAGAAACCGACCGCTTTGGGAAAGTCTCGGAGCGCGCGGCGAAATTCTTCGAAGTGTCTGCGCGCCGTAGCATGGCCGTACCTGCGACGCGTGTAACTTCGCCCGTTCGGACTGTTGTAGCGCCCGATCTACGGGTCGGATCGAGGAGACAGCTATATGGTTCGCTTCGCATTGCGACTGGCTACGTGATGAGTGTGAAACATTTTGCAAAATCGAAAATCTTTCGTTCGGTCCAGGTAAAAAATTTTCAAAAACACTTGCGGACGGACGGGAACGTTAGATCATTGTGTGGGACGCCGAGACGGACACGTACGTGCTAAAAAAGTGTATGGTCGACCTGACGGTTATCGAGAAAAACTCAAGAAACCGACCGCTTTCGGAGTGTCTCCGAGCGGCCGAGACGAAATTCTTCAAAGTCCCTGCGCGCCGTAGCCTGGCCGTACGTGCGACGCGTGTAACTTCGCCCGTTCGGATCGTTGTTGCGCCCGATCTACGGGTCCGATCGAGGAGACAGCTATATGGTTCGCTTCGCATTGATACCCGCTACGTGATGAGCATGAAACATTTTGCAAAATCGAAAATTTTTCGTTGGGTTCAGGTAAAAATTTTCAACAGAATTTTCGGACGGACGGGAACGTTAGATCATTGTGTGGGACGCCGAGAAGGACACGTACGTGCAACAATAGTGTATGGACGACCTGACGGTTTTCGAGAAAAACTCAAGAAGCCGACCGCTTTCGGAATGTCTCCGAGCGGCCGCGGCGAAATTCTTCGAAGTCCCTGCGCGCCGTTGCCTGGCCGTACGTGCGACGCGTTTATTCGCCCGTTCGGATCGTTGTTGCGCCCGATCTACGGCTCGGATCCAGAAGACAGCTATAAGGTTCGCTTCGCATTGCTACTGGCTATGTGATGAGCGTGAAACATTTTGCAAAATCGAAAATTTTTCGTTTGGTGCAGGTAAAAAATTTTCAAAAAAATTTTCGGACGGACGGGAACGTTAGATCATTGTGTGGGACGCCGAGACGGACACGTACGTGCAAGAAAAGTGTATGGTCGACCTGACGGTTTTCGAGAAAAACTCAAGAAACCGACCGCTTTCGGAGTGTCTCCGAGCGGCCGAGGCGAAATTCTTCAAACTCCCTGCGCGCCGTAGCCTGGCCGTACGTGCGACGCGTGTAACTTTGCCCGTTCGGATCGTTGTTGCGCCCGATCTACGGCTCGGATCCAGAAGACAGCTATAAGGTTCGCTTCGCATTGCTACTGGCTACGTGATGAGCGTGAAACATTTTGCAAAATCGAAAATTTTTCGTTTGGTGCAGGTAAAAAATTTTGAAAAACATTTTCGGACGGACGGGAACGTTAGATCATTGTGTGGGACGCCGAGACGGAAGCTTACGTGCAAAAAAAGTGAATGGTCAACCTGACGGTTTTCGAGAAATACTCAAGAAACCGACCGCTTTCGGAGTGTCTCCGAGCGGCCGAGGCAAAATTCTTCAAAGTCCCTGCGCGCCGTAGCCTGGCCGTACGTGCGACGTGTGTAACTTTGCCCGTTCGGATCGTTGTTGCGCCCGATCTACGGGTCGGATCGAGGAGACAGCTATATGGTTCGCTTCGCATTGCGACTGGCTACGTGATGAGCGTGAAACATTTTGCAAAATCGAAAATTTTTCGTTCGGTCCAGGTGAAAAATCTTCAAAAAAATTTTCGGACGGACGGGAACGTTAGATCATTGTGTGGGACGCCGAGACGGACGCGTATGTGGCAAAAAAAGTGTATGGTCGACCTGACGGTTTTCGAGAAATACTCAAGAAACCGACCGCGTTCGGAGTGTCTCCGAGCGGCCGAGGCGAAATTCTTCAAAGTTCCTGCACGCCGTAGCCTGGCCGTACGTGCGACGCGTGTAACTCCGCCCGTTCGGATCGTTGTTGCGCCCGATCTACGGGTCGGATCGAGGAGACAGCTATATGGTTAGGTTGGCATTGCTGCTGGCTACGGGGTGACCGTGAAACATTTTGCAAAATCGAAAATTTTTTGTTCGGTCCAGGTGAAAAATCTTCAAAAAATTTTCGGACGGACGGGAACGTTAGATCATTGTGTGGGACGCCGAGAAGGACACGTACGTGCAACAATAGTGTATGGACGACCTGACGGTTTTCGAGAAAAACTCAAGAAGCCGACCGCTTTGGGAATGTCTCCGAGCGGCCGCGGCGAAATTCTTCGAAGTCCCTGCGCGCCGTTGCCTGGCCGTACGTGCGACGCGTTTATTCGCCCGTTCGGATCGTTGTTGCGCCCGATCTACGGCTCGGATCCAGAAGACAGTTATATGGTTCGCTTCGCATTGCGACTGGCTACGTGAAGTGCGTGAAACATTTTCCAAAATCGAAAATTTTTGTTCGGTCCAGGTAAAAAATTTTCAAAAACATTTTCGGACGGACGGGAACGTTAGATCATTGTGTGGGACGCCGAGACGGACACGTACGTGCAAGAAAAGTGTATGGTCGACCTGACGGTTTTCGAGTAAAACTCAAGAAACCGACCGCTTTGGGAATGTCTCCGAGCGGCCGAGGCGAAATTCTTCGATGTCCCTGCGCGCCGTTGCCTGGCCGTACGTGCGACGCGTTTATTCGCCCGTTCGGATCGTCGTTGCGCCCGATCTATGGCTCGGATCCAGAAGACAGCTATATGGTTCACTTCGCATTGCGACTGGCTACGTGATGAGCGTGAAACATTTTGCAAAATCGAAAATTTTTCGTTCGGTCCAGGTGAAAAATTTTCAAAAACATTTTCGGACGGACGGGAACGTTAGATCATTGTGTGGGACGCCGAGACGGACACGTACGTGCAAGAAAAGTGTATGGTCGACCTGACGGTTTTCGAGTAAAACTCAAGAAACCGACCGCTTTGGGAATGTCTCCGAGCGGCCGCGGCGAAATTCTTCGAAGTCCCTGCGCGCCGTTGCATGGCCGCACGTGCGACGCGTTTATTCGCCCGTTCGGATCGTCGTTGCGCCCGATCTACGGCTCGGATCCAGAAGACAGCTATATGGTTCGCTTCGCATTGCTACTGGCTACGTGATGAGCGTGAAACATTTTGCAAAATCGAAAATTTTTGTTCGGTCCAGGTAAAAAATTTTCAAAAACATTTTCGGACGGACGGGAACGTTAGATCATTGTGTGGGACGCCGAGACGGACACGTACGTGCAAGAAAAGTGTATGGTCGACCTGACGGTTTTCGAGTAAAACTCATGAAACCGACCGCTTTGGGAATGTCTCCGAGCGGCCGAGGCGAAATTCTTCGATGTCCCTGCGCGCCGTTGCCTGGCCGTACGTGCGACGCGTTTATTCGCCCGTTCGGATCGTCGTTGCGCCCGATCTACGGCTCGGATCCAGAAGACAGCTATATGGTTCGCTTCGCATTGCTACTGGCTACGTGATGAGCGTGAAACATTTTGCAAAATCGAAAATTTTTGTTCGGTCCAGGTAAATAATTTTCAAAAACATTTTCGGACGGACGGGAACGTTAGATCATTGTGTGGGACGCCGAGACGGACACGTACGTGCAAGAAAAGTGTATGGTCGACCTGACGGTTTTCGAGTAAAACTCAAGAAACCGACCGCTTTGGGAATGTCTCCGAGCGGCCGAGGCGAAATTCTTCGATGTCCCTTCGCGCCGTTGCCTGGCCGTACGTGCGACGCGTTTATTCGCCCGTTCGGATCGTCGTTGCGCCCGATCTACGGGTCCAATCGAGGAGAGAGCTACATGGTTCGCTTCGCATTGCTACTGGCTACGTGATGAGCGAGAAATATTTTGCAATATCGAAAATTTTTCGTTCGGTCCAGGTAAAAAATTTTCAAAAACACTTTCGGACGGACGGGAACGTTAGATCATTGTGTGGGACGCCGAGACGGACACGTATGTGGCAAAAAAAGTGTATGGTCGACCTGACGGTTTTCGAGTAAAACTCAAGAAACCGACCGCTTTGGGAATGTCTCCGAGCGGCCGCGGCGAAATTCTTCGAAGTCCCTGCGCGCCGTTGCATGGCCGCACGTGCGACGCGTTTATTCGCCCGTTCGGATCGTCGTTGCGCCCGATCTACGGCTCGGATCCAGAAGACAGCTATATGGTTCACTTCGCATTGCGACTGGCTACGTGATGAGCGTGAAACATTTTGCAAAATCGAAAATTTTTCGTTCGGTCAAGGTGAAAAATTTTCAAAAACATTTTCGGACGGACGGGAACGTTAGATCATTGTGTGGGACGCCGAGACGGACACGTACGTGCAAGAAAAGTGTATGGTCGACCTGACGGTTTTCGAGTAAAACTCAAGAAACCGACCGCTTTGGGAATGTCTCCGAGCGGCCGAGGCGAAAATCTTCGATGTCCCTGCGCGCCGTTGCCTGGCCGTACGTGCGACGCGTTTATTCGCCCGTTCGGATCGTCGTTGCGCCCGATCTACGGCTCGGATCCAGAAGACAGCTATATGGTTCGCTTCGCATTGCTACTGGCTACGTGATGAGCGTGAAACATTTTGCAAAATCGAAAATTTTTGTTCGGTCCAGGTAAAAAATTTTCAAAAACATTTTCGGACGGACGGGAACGTTAGATCATTGTGTGGGACGCCGAGACGGACACGTACGTGCAAGAAAAGTGTATGGTCGACCTGACGGTTTTCGAGTAAAACTCAAGAAACCGACCGCTTTGGGAATGTCTCCGAGCGGCCGAGGCGAAATTCTTCGATGTCCCTTCGCGCCGTTGCCTGGCCGTACGTGAGACGCGTTTATTCGCCCGTTCGGATCGTCGTTGCGCCCGATCTACGGCTCGGATCCAGAAGACAGCTATATGGTTCACTTCGCATTGCGACTGGCTACGTGATGAGCGTGAAACATTTTGCAAAATCGAAAATTTTTCGTTCGGTCAAGGTGAAAAATTTTCAAAAACATTTTCGGACGGACGGGAACGTTAGATCATTGTGTGGGACGGCGAGACGGACACGTACGTTCAAAAAAAATGTATGGTCGACCTGACGGTTTTCGAGAAAAACTCAAGAAACCGACCGCTTTGGGAAAGTCTCGGAGCGCGCGGCGAAATTCTTCGAAGTGTCTGCGCGCCGTAGCATGGCCGTACCTGCGACGCGTGTAACTTCGCCCGTTCGGACTGTTGTAGCGCCCGATCTACGGGTCGGATCGAGGAGACAGCTATATGGTTCGCTTCGCATTGCGACTGGCTACGTGATGAGTGTGAAACATTTTGCAAAATCGAAAATCTTTCGTTCGGTCCAGGTAAAAAATTTTCAAAAACACTTGCGGACGGACGGGAACGTTAGATCATTGTGTGGGACGCCGAGACGGACACGTACGTGCTAAAAAAGTGTATGGTCGACCTGACGGTTATCGAGAAAAACTCAAGAAACCGACCGCTTTGGGAATGTCTCGGAGCGCGCGGCGAAATTCTTCAAAGTCTCTGCGCGCCGTTGCCTGGCCGTACGTGCGACGCGTGTAACTTCGCCCGTTCGGACTGTTGTTGCGCCCGATCTACGGGTCGGATCGAGGAGACAGCTATATGGTTCGCTTCGCATTGCGACTAGCTACGTGATGAGCGTGAAACATTTTGCAAAATCGAAAATTTTTCGTTCGGTCCAGGTGAAAAATCTTCAAAAAAATTTTCGGATGGACGGGAACGCTAGATCATTATGTGGGACACCGAGACGGACACGTACGTGCAAAAAAAGTGTATGGTCGACCTGACGGTTTTCGAGAAAAACTCAAGAAACCGACCGCTTTCGGAGTGTCTCCGAGCGGCCGAGGCGAAATTCTTCAAAGTCTCTGCGCGCCGTGGCCTGGCCGTACCTGCGACGCGTGTAACTTCGCCCGTTCGGACTGTTGTAGCGCCCGATCTACGGGTCGGATCGAGGAGACAGCTATATGGTTCGCTTCGCATTGCGACTGGCTACGTGATGAGTGTGAAACATTTTGCAAAATCGAAAATCTTTCGTTCGGTCCAGGTAAAAAATTTTCAAAAACACTTTCGGACGGACGGGAACGTTAGATCATTGTGTGGGATGCCGAGACGGACACGCACGAGCAAAAAAAGTGTATGGTCGACCTGTCGGTTTTCGAGAAAAACTCAAGAAACCGACCGCTTTCGGAATGTCTCCGAGCGGCCGAGGCGAAATTCTTCGAAGTCCCTGCGCGCCGTTGCCTGGCCGTACGTGCGACCCGTTTATTCGCCCGTTCGGATCGTTTTTGCGCCCGATCTACGGGTCGGATCGAGGAGACAGCTATATGGTTCACTTCGCATTGCGACTAGCTACGTGATGAGCGTGAAACATTTTGCAAAATCGAAAATTTTTCGTTCGGTCCAGGTGAAAAATCTTCAAAAAAATTTTCGGATGGACGGGAACGCTAGATCATTATGTGGGACACCGAGACGGACACGTACGTGCAAAAAAAGTGTATGGTCGACCTGACGGTTTTCGAGAAAAACTCAAGAAACCGACCGCTTTGGGAATGTCTCGGAGCGCGCGGCGAAATTGTTCAAAGTCTCTGCGCGCCGTAGCCTGGCCGTACGTGCGACGCTTGTAACTTCGCCCGTTCGGATCGTTGTTGCGCCCGATCTACGGGTCGGATCGAGGAGGCAGCTATATGGTTCGCTTCGCATTGCGACTAGCTACGTGATGAGCGCGAAACATTTTGCAAAATCGAAAATTTTTCGTTCGGTCCAGGTGAAAAATCTTCAAAAAAATTTTCGGATGGACGGGAACGTTAGATCATTGTGTGGGACGCCGAGACGGACACGCACGAGCAAAAAAAGTGTATGGTCGACCTGTCGGTTTTCGAGAAAAACCCAAGAAACCGACCGCTTTCGGAGTGTCTCCGAGCGGCCGAGGCGAAATTCTTCAAAGTCCCTGCGCGCCGTAGCCTGGCCGTACGTGCGACGCGTGTAACTCCGCCCGTTCGGATCGTTGTTGCGCCCGATCTACGTGTCGGATCGAGGAGACAGCTATATGGGTAGCTTCGCATTGCTGCTGGCTACGATATGAGCGTGACACATTTTGCAAAATCGAAAATTTTTCGTTTGGTGCTGGTAATAAATTTTCAAAAAAATTTTCGGACGGACGGGAACGCCTATGGCGATACCCGGAACTCCCCTCCCTAGTCAGGGGGACGCGCGATGATGGTAGCCGTGGGGGTTTTAGTGGGTATAGTCCCACACTACCCCGCCTCCTCCCCCCCGGGGGGCGGGGTGTCCATGAGGATTTCCCCCACGTTTAAAAAAAGAAAAAGAATAAGGTCAGGTTGGGGAGCAGCTCAGGCTTCTCCGGGTCGTCTCGGGAACCGTCGGCCTCCCTGAGGGCCGCCGATGGTGCTGATGTAGTGCCCGGTGAAAACCGGCCGCTTCTTCGTCTAAGTTGGGGGGACCAGGAGTGCTAAATCCTCTGGCTCCACCTCCACGTGGGGCTCCCTGGGTCTCCGCGGCCGTGGCCCGGTCGCGGAGGGCGAACGGGACGAGGGGTAACCCTAGTGCACCCCTACCAAAGGAGGGTAGGGGTGCCCCACACCGTGGGCCGCCGGCGTAAGTTGCCAGGACTCTTGGCAGGGGATTCGGGGAATCGCCTGCTGAGGTACGCAAGCGCCGGGTTGGGCCTGTGGGGGGCTTGCCCTAAACGGCCGGCCCGCGAGGAGGATAAACATCACTAAATAAGTCGTTAACCCTAAGCAGAGGTGCGCGGCAATGGGGTACGCTTTGACGGATGCGTCAGGCGTGGCAGGTGACATCATCTGTCCCAAGCGGCCAATCTCCGGTACCAGGCGACCCCGGTTTTATTTAGCCCTCCCCAGGTAATGCGTCTCTGCCTGGGGTGAAATCTTTTGCGACCTACTTGTGAGACCAATTATGGATTCTTCAATAGCATTTAAAAAACCGGGGATGGGATGAAATGTAGAGAGGAGGACGAAGAGTGGAGAGGAGGAGGGAAAGGAAAGGAGTGGAGAGGAATCGAGGGAGGCTCAGGCTCTGTCTGGACCGAGCTCGGAGGTGGGGAGAGGTGGTGAGCGTGGTTAACCGGTAGCATCGGATTGGTCGACCTCCACCCGCGGCCAACCTAGGGGTAGGTTGGTCGACATATTCAAAGATCGAAGAGGTCGGAACATCGACCGCAGAGGGCGATCTTCGTCGTGTTCACGAGCGTTCTCTGCTCAAGGGCAGTGCGACACCTCCATGTGAAGAACGGAGGATAATTACGGCGACTCCGAGGAATCAGAGTCGTCGTTTGATCCGCATCACAAGCGGAAACGCGGAAGACCCCTCACGACAGGGGAATACTCGGGATTGGCGGCAGCGAAACGTCAATACCTGGAGCTGTCGGCCGCCGTCGAGAAAATGGAGGCGGCGCAAGAGGCGGAACTCGCAACGGGCAAGCCACCAAGCCCGTCACGCGGGAGCAAACCGCTACCGGAGGAGGCGGAGCTTGTCGAACATCTGCGGCAACTCCCCACGGGCGACATCGCAGCCCAGATGTTGGAGCACCTCAAGGAGGTGGAAATGATTGCGGGTACTTCCCGCGGGTACTTGCGGGAAGCTACGCCTGGCCGCACGAAAGGTTGCCGCTGCAACCGCGGAAGTCGTAAAGAGGACGGAGACTTCGGGCCCCGCCCCCTTGCTTGAGGCAGATAATATACACCTCAGGTATAAGGTGGTGGATTTGGAGGCCCAAACCCAAAAATTGAGGGCGGAGACGGAGGCACCGAAGCCTCAGAGAGGGGCAGCTATAAGCCCTAGGGGTGGGTCACCCAAGCCAGGAGCGGAGACAGTGGAGATGCCCACTGTCTCCACATCGCCAAGGACACGCGGCTCCCCCAGCGGACGGAGCACGTCCCGGAGGAGAGGGCAAGACAAGCCCCGCCCAGACCACACAGGGACCAATCCCTAATAAAAAGGATTGGAACCCTGATCGAGGGGAAACTGGCGGCATTCCGCCGGGAAATTCTAGGCCACGGGCCGGTATTACGCCCACTGGCCGCACAGAATAGGCCTCCTTTGCGCGCTAAAACGCAATCCGCCACGGAGGGGGAGCGTAGCGACGCCTCCAGGGAGCAGAAGAAGAAGAAGAAGAAAAAGTAAACAACTCTTGGGGGCGTCGCCACCACAGAAACGGAGGAGGAGCCTCCACCACCACGGAGGCAGCCACCCAAGGCACCAACCCCGCGTGCCCCGCCCCCGGGAGGCGCATCAGCCTCATAGGGCGGGCCGCGAGATACTTGGGCCACCGTGGTGGGTCGTAAGGCGGCAAGGAAGGACGCCGCCCCGCCCACAAAGAAAGCCCCAGATAAGGGGGCTCAAAAAGTGGGCGGGGTCACCGGAAATGCAGGGCAGGCCAAAGCCGCTACCTCAAAGAAGCGGGTAGGGCGCGTCCCCCGGTCGACGGCGGTCTCGATGACCGTTCCCCGGGGGGAGCGTCTCCTACGAGCAGGCGCTGGTCTCTGCCAGGCACAAGATAGACCTGGCGGATGTCGGAATAGAGGGAGTGCGCTACAAGCGTGCGGTGACCGGGGCTTTGCTGATGCAAATCCCCGCCCAGAGGGCGCGGCCAAGGCCGGTGCCCTGGCCGACAAGTTGAGGGAGGCCCTGCAAGGGACGGGCGTTAAAATAGCCCGCCCCTGCAAGGGGGCGGAACTACGGGTGACGGGGCTCGATGACTCCGTCACCCCCAAGGAGGTGGCTGCTGCCATCGCGGCATCCGGGGCGTGTCCACCGGAGGAGGTAAGGACGTGACAAATCCGCTCCGCCTCCTCCGGGTTGGGCACGCTCTGGCTGTCTTGCCCCATCACGGCCGCCAATACGGTGGCCAATGTGGGAAGGATCCGGGTGGGGTGGTCCAGCGCAAGAGTGGAGGTGCTGTCAGCCCGCCCCCTCCAGTGCTACCGCTGCCTCCAAGTTGGGCACGTGAGGCAGCGTTGCACGGAGGGAGTTGACCGGAGTGACCGCTGCTATAACTGCAGGAACTCCGGTCACACTCCGGGCAAGTGCCCTGCGGAGGCGCCTAACTGTCCGCTGTGCGCGGACTTAGGGCACCGCGGGGCACCGGTTGGGCAGTAAAGCCTGCAAGCCCCCCACCCGGAAGAAGTAGAAGGGGCGGAGAAGGTGCCCCCCACCGGCCAACCGGCGAAGAGGCCGCGGGACGGCACGCAAGGGCGGGCAACGCTGGAGCGGTGTCCGCCCGAGAAGATTGCCGGGCCCGCGGCTGCAGCGGAAGAGGACGCGCCAAGGTGCCTACAAGGGCAAGCTGTGCCTGCCCGAGAAGAAGGCCCGGGGCAGGCCATGGTGATGGAGTACATTCGCCACCACGCGCCTCCTACAGGCGAACCTTAACCAATCCCGCGGGGCCCAAGACCTGTTTGTCCACGCCCTGCGGGAGTGGGGTGTCGCATTGGGGATGACGGCCGAGTCCCATTCCTCCCCGGACAACCCTTCTTGTTTCGGGGACGTGGGTGGCTCGGTCGCCATCGTAAGAGGCGATGTTCCAGGCGCCCCGCCCGTTACACTCCTGGGGAGAGGGCGGGGCTTCCTCGCCTTCGAATGGGGGGAATACGCGGTGGTAGGGTGCTATGCACCCCCCTCTCGCAGTATCTCCGAATTTGAGAGGTACCTGGGCGTGGTTGGCGACTTGATACGCCAATGCCAGCCTCGCCCGGTATTGGTCCTGGGGGACTTCAACGCCCACGCCACTGAGTAGGCGACTCCCAGTACCGATGCGAGAGGGGGAGCGGTACTCGATTGGGCAGCGGAGCTGGAGCTCCGCCTAGTCAACAGGGGCTCCACAGCTACGTGCGTGCGGCCGCAGGGGTCGTCCATCGTGGACCTCACGTGGGCGTCGCTCTCGGCCGTGCGACGTGTGGCGTGGTGGAGGGTGGCCGAGGTGGCGGAGGCGCTAAGCGACCATCGCCACATAGTGTTCTCCGCCTCCGGAGCCTCCAAGCAGTCAGGGGCACCCCGCCCCCGCTGCCCGGATGGGGTCCACCCACCGCACATGGGGAAACCATCTGTATCCACCATAATCAATCACAACAACCTCAAATTGCAACTAATAACCTCATACGATCCTATTTCACCTCAACCACCTCAATCCATCAGAAGCTCCTTCGAACAACCTCAAACCGCCTGAAACCATCTGTATCCACCACAATCCATCGCAACCACCTGAAATTACCACTAATAACCTCATACGATCATATATAACCTCAACCACCACAAGTCGTTAGAAGCACATTCGAATAAGCCCAAACCGCCTGAAACCATCTCCATCCACCATAATCCATCAAGCAACCTGAAACGACCGCTAATAGACACCTAGGATCCTATATCTCCTCAACCACCTCAAACGATTAGAAGCTCTTGCGAATAACGCCAATACGCCTGAAACTTCTGTATCCGCCATAATCCATCACATCAACCTCAAATGACCACATATAACCTGATACGATCGTATTTCACCTCAACCACCTCAAACCATCAGAAGCCCGTTCGAATAACAACAAGCCGGTGAAACCATCTCTATCCACCATTATCCATCACATCAACCTCAAATGACCATAAATAGCCTCATACGATCTCAATAACCTCAAACACCTCAAGCGATCAGACGCCCCTGCGACTGTCGCCAAACCGCCGGAAACCGTATCTGTCCACCATAACCTATCAAAACCACTTCAAGCGGCCACGTGTATCCTCATACGATCTCAATAACCTCAACCACCTCAAGCGACCAGAAGCCCCTTCGAATAACCCGAAACCGCCTCAAACCGTCTCTTCCACCATCATCCAAAGCAACAACCTCATAGGACCACAAATTACATGATAAAATCTGAATAACCTCAATCACCACAAGCGATCAGAAGGAGCTTCGAATGAACACAAACCGCCTGCAACCATCCCTATTCACCGTAAACCATCATAACAACCTAAAACGACCACATGTAGCCTCATAAAATCCGGGGCGCTACACCCAGCACACGCTGAAGGAGGGTTCGGCTTGTTCCGCTGAGAGGCGGATGTAGTGGGTGCTGACCTCTCCCTTGCGGTCCTTATACAAAGGATGCTGTAGGGGAGGGCCCAGTAGGATGCAGCGGCCTCCTTCTGCGATGATGTAAGTTCATAGAAGGCGGCCGCGGAGCGGGTCCGTGAAAGGACGGATCCCGCGGGAATAGCTTTTTGGGCGCGGCCGCCGATGTGGCAGGGCTTTGCCCGACCCCTCACGCGTGACCAGGACAACGAGGCTGGTGGCGGTGCTGGTAGTCAAACTCAGCTTCGCCGCCGCCAAAATGCATGGAGCCCTCCAACACCCCCGCTGGTCTACAGGGCGGGGGGGGGGGGAGGACCACGCTGTCCTGGGCGGCTGGGTGTGTGCCCAGCCGCCAGCTACGTTGCCCCGGTGTGGGGCGGAACAAGGCGCTACCCCCCCCGTTTCGGCGAGAGTGTAGAAAATATGGAGGGGGCGTCATAGTCCCCCCTACCGAGCAGCGGTTCGCGAGACAACGCGTGGGGTGTTCTGGAAGCATGACGCAGGCAATTCCGGGGCCCCCCTCCTTAGTCAAGGAGACGAGGGATGAGTGTAGCCGTGGGGGTTTCAGTTGGTACAGACCAACACTTCCACGCCCCCTCCCCCAGTGGGGGGGGGTTTGTTCACGAGCAATTCCCCCACGCAAAAAAAACAGATTAGGTTAGGATAGATTAGGTTCCCCTCAGGGGTCGTGGCGCTGCAGACCCCGGTACGGGTGTCATGATCCCGACGTGCCCGAGTTGGTGTGAATGGTGAATAGGAGAAAGAAAGAAAAGGGAGGGAAAGAGGTAAGGAGCGGATGTAGTTATGAAAGTGGTCAGAAGAGCGAAAGTAATTCAACGCATGGATGTAATTGAGGGCGTGTGTGAGAGTGAACGAAAAAAACAAAAGAGAGGAAGGAAAATAAAGGGAGATAGAAAAAAAGAGAAATGGGGAGAAAACAAAGGAGGGGGAAAAAGAGGGGAAAAAAGAGAGGGAAAAAAGGAGACGGACGTCTCCTGGTATATAATATCGACGTTTGTCTATATGCAGAAATAACGCAGAGAAGTGGTCGGACGGGAAGAAGAACTTACAGCAGAATTACGAAATTTGAGGTAGCGAACGTAGGAAAAATACCTTATCTCCTGAGGGTTAGGAGGGAGCGGGAGGTAGAGTGTCTTTTAGGGGGGAAATTTTTATAGGTGACAATATGGGAAGGGCTCTTATCATAGAGAACCCAAGGGTAGGGAGAAAAAAAAGTATTGGGAAAAAAAAAGAAAAAACTGGGAAGTATAGAATGGAGTTACAAGACCTCTGGAAGGCAGGCGCCCTGCGCCCCCACAGGGTGTGGATAATGACCGGGGGGGCTGCTGTGGCCCGTCCCAAGCTGGTGCGGAGGAAAGCAGAGGGGCCCATTTCTGCCCAGTGGATTCATCCCCATCGGTCCCCACGCCGGGGGAGGGAGAACTACTGCAAATGCATTGCTTCCTCTCCCCCGGACCGAAGAACCGCAACTTGGAGGGATTTCGGGCTTTGTAAAAGCTATAGTAGAAGCTATACCCTGGGCTGGGGTGAGTTAATGGTTTGGGGATCACTCGGGGTCTCGCCAAACTCAGGGGCTGCGGACCCTTTTTCCAAATACCGCGGTACGGGAAGCGAGCCCGAGGTACCTTAGCTACTATTCCGTAAACCTATGGTCGTGTTTCGTAAGAAAGGGGGGCTTGCCTTAACCGGCCGGCACAAGGGAGACAACTTCTTCTAAAATCCTTAGCCCCAAGTTGCGGTACGCGGTTAGGAGGGTGTGTTGCAGTCTTGCACACTGCAGCGTGGCTGGTGAGAGCATCAGTCGTTAGCGTCCACCCCCTGGGATCTGGCGCCCCCGGGGCGTAATTGCCCTGCCCAGGCATGGGCGGCTCTGCCTGGGTGGACTCTCGTATCGACCGACGCGACTCGTGGGAACGGAATGGAAATATTTTGCAAAAAACAAACAAACTCAAACTCGTAAAGGAGGGGAGGAGGAGGTGCAAGGAGAAGAAGGGAGAGGAACCAGGGTAGAAGGCTTGGAGAACAAGAAAGAAAAGGACGCTATACAGGTTATAGACGAAATTATAAAGCTAACGGAAGTATTTGCAAGAATATACCCGAACAACGGAAACTTAAACAAGGATATAAGAAGCGAAGCGGATTCTGAAATAAAGAAGATTACAAATCGACTGGAGGAAATTAAGGATAAAGAAAATTTTAGTATAGAAAATGTGATGGAGGCCGTTTCAGAATGGCCTACTAAGATAGAGCTAGTTACAGGAAGGATAGCGTCATCTAGGCGGTACAGCACGGAGTTGAAGCATGAGATGGTTGAAACTTGGAAAAAAGTCTCTGGTATAATTAACGAATGGATACAGAATTGCATAGAAGAGGAAGGGGCCGAGGACGTGGAGGACAGGGACGTGGAAATGGGGGAGGAAAGGACGGCAGATAACAAAAGGAAAATGGGGGATAGCAGCCTGGAGGAGTTGGACGACTCACCTACAACAAGGACACCCCCCAATGGAAGAAAAGGACAAATGGGGAAGGGAATGGAGAGGAGGAGAGGGATAGTAGAGGGCGGGTAGAAGGAAAGGGAAGAAACACTGAGGCGGTAAGGATAAGGGTGGCCACGGGGAAGGGAGATACCTATGAAAAAAAATTGATGAAAATAAAAAAGAGAGTAGTGCGAATCATATTGAAATATTAGGAATAAGGAAAGCTAGGGGGTCCGAGGACATTCTAATAATCGTACCGACAATAAAGGACAAGGACAGGCTCGAAAGGAGGTTGTTAGACATAGGGACAACAATTCTTAAATTAGGAAAAAGAAAGCAAAGGATATTGATACAAAATATAGAGGTGACAACAACGGAGGAGGAAATAGTGAAGGAGGTCAAGAAAGAGACAGGGGAAATGGAACCAGGTGTAATTTTTATAAGGAACGCTCGGTTTGGAAACAAGAACGCCTGTATTAGCCTGGAGGAAGAAAGGGCAAAGGTTTTAGAAGGGAAAGGATATATGCGAATAGGGTGGTGTAGATGCAGGGTCACTTGTTCAAGAGCACCGTAAGGTGCCACTTCTGTGGGAATACAGGACATATTAGGACACAGTGTAGTTTCAAAGAAAAAGGATGTTATTACTGTGGTAGTCCAGGGCAGGATGCTAAGGTACGCGATAGGTTGGGGGTTCAGGGAAATCGGAAGGTTACTGCAATAAGGGATGAATCCCCCATCAAGAGGGAGATCGAGAAATTGAGGAGACCGTTAGGTAGGACCTCGAGTATCCAGGAAACACCAAGGGAGGGAATTTAGGACAATGGGAAAAGGACCATTGGCACGCAGACACCGAGTGAATGGATAACAGGACAAGGAGAATCGTGGGCGGATAAAGTTGGTAGTAGGGTAGGGAACGTAAAAGGATATAGGAAAAACGAGGGATTGGAAGGAGAAGGAAGAAGAGGAAAAGACACAAGGATTGAGAAAGGGACAGCATTATTAATTAACACTGGAAAATCGTACAAGGAGGCGCTAGAGGACATTAAAAAGAGGATAGGATCTCCGAAAGTTATAGGGATTCGAAGGATAAGAGAAACAAGGACAGGAGGTGTTCTGTTTGAGATGGAAACAAAGGAAAGCGGGAAAGAATGGAGGGATACTGTTAAGGAAATGATGGGAAGCGAGACAAATGTAAGGATCCTCGGAAATAGGGAGTGAATTAAAATTAGGAGGATCGATAGTACAATTAGCAGGAAAGAAGTCGTAAAACAAATCGTGGAAGAGGAAGGACTTGGGAAGGATGAGGAGGAGCAGATCGAGGCGGTTAGACTCATTACAGAACCGTGGCAGGGAAGAACAGCCCTGATCAAGATCTCCAAAGAAGTGGCGGATTGGATGATAAAAAAAGGAAAAATTAGAATAGGATGGGCCAATTGTAGAATAAGTGGGAAGCCGAGTCTTATGATGAGATGTTGGAAATGTGGAAGGTTCGGACATAATTCTATGGGATGTAAAGGAAAAGGAAATGGAACCATAATGGAGGAAGCCTTTAAGCAGGCAGAGGAAATAGTAAGAGGAATGCCGGATGTATAGCAAGTGGAGGGAAAGAAAAACGGAAGCACTTAAAAGCTAATACCAAATAATCTACTTTTCCAAAGCAAAAGAGAGGGTAATTTTAGCTCCTTACCGACTTATCCCACTGGGCCATCCCCTCCAGCATCCTCTGTACGAGGACCGGAGGGGAGAGGTCCGCGCCCACTACGACGCGCAAGGTCCGCCTTTGGGCGGACCAAGCCGGACACTCCTCCAGCGTGTGCTGGGGAGTGTCCTCTTCCTCTTCACAGTGGTGACACTGTGCCGTCGCTTCCTTACCGATGCGGCACAGGTACTCCCCGAAGCAACCATGCCCCGTGAGCACCTGCGCCGCTTGGTAGGTGAGCCCACCGCAAGTCCTGCCCATCCACCTGTCGAAATTGGGCAAATCGATCAGATAGCTGAGAGCGCCACTTGACTAGCGCGCGCCGCTGGGCCCGACGCTTCGGGAGAGTTGCCCATCTGGCAACCTCCGGCGGGGAGATCCCGCTCTGGCGGAGGGACTTGACGCGGTCATAGACTACCGCGTCGACCTCCGCCTGTAGCTCCAGCGGGATCAACCCCGCCAGAGCCATCGCCGCCGCATAGGAGGTGGTGCGGTAACCCCTCACGCACCTGATGGCCAGCCGCCTTTCAACTCGTCGAAGCAAAGTTCTGCTTCGACGGCTGGCCATCGACCTAATCTAACCTAACCTAACCTCGACGAATTCACAGAAGATAACTGATTCTCGTAGGAGGCCGTTGCAGTGGTCAGTCTTTCTTCTGGGCCTGCTTTCTCTAGCTCAACGTCTTGCAAACTTTTCTGCAGCTCGACGATATTCGAATCGGCTTCCTGAAGTTGTTTACGCATATTAACTATCTCCATTTCCAATTTACTAGTCTTCTCGTGCTCTTCTTCCTTCAGATAATCGGTATTTTGCCGCATAACTGTTACCTGATCGTTAGCATCCATCAGGCTTTGCTCATATTGCTTTCTGAACAGATCATACTCTTCTCGCGATTTACTTAGCATTCCCTGCAATTCCGATATTTTCTTGTTTAAATCGTCCACGATCTCGATAGACTCGTTCTCCTCCGCGTTTCGTTTCGACTCTAAAACCGACAGCTTAATCTTCTGCTCCTCCAAAAAGTGTTGCAGCTGCTCGTTCTCCGTCGCCAACGCCTCCATCTCGTCCTTGATGTCATCGATCTCGTCCTTGTACTTTTTGGACAAGGCTTCGTAGTCCTCTCCCTCGACAGACCTTTTTCGAAGGAGTTCTTGACCAGCTGGCTTGACCTCTTCGCTCGGAGGAACGCTTTCGTTTTGAGGAACGTCATTTCTCTCTGAAACAGCTACACTTCCCTGTAATCGTTTATCAAGAGCCTCAACTTTGTCAGACAATTCTTTGTTTCGTATATGCAATACCTCCATTTCCATGTCCTGCTTCTCCTTCATCTCCATGTACCTCTCGTTCGCGGAAGCAACGACGTCCAAACGTTTCATCAAAACCTCTTTCTCAGCCACAGTGCTTTTCTGCTTGTCTCTAACCTCGCTCAATGCCTTCTCCAGCTTGCTAATCTGCGACTTCAGCTCCTCCTCTATCGCGGAATCCACCTCGCAAAAATCGCTCGCTGATTTCTGTATCTTCAACTGTTGCTGTAAACTCTCCACCTGCACTTTGTACTCCTTCAGCTTCTTTATCATCTTCGTGTTCTTCGTTTGGATTGCCATACTCTCTTCTAGGATCTTCTTCTTCTCTACTTCCATATCTTTAATCTGATCCTGGAGATCGTCAACTTTCGCTCGTAACTGTATCTCTGTATTAGGACCAAATGTAGTGGTAAGCTGTTGTTCACCGGCCAGTTGAGCATCATCCAACCCCAAGTTTCCTCGTCGACGCTTAATTTCTCCGTAGAGCCTGCATCCCACATTGCTCCAACATCCAAAGAAACTTCTTGTTGAACTTCCTCAGTAATAACTTTCTCAGCATCCGGTTCAACCTGCGATTGAACGTTCGTTACCTGCTCCGAAGGTGTACATAACTGTTTCATCGACGTATCTGTGATAGTAGACGTGTCATTGGATTGTTTGCGAGTGTCTTCTAGCGCTTTAGTGAGATTCGCGACAAGTTCCCTAGCCTCGTCCCTTTCGTGAACAGTTTTTTCTATTTCTGTCTGTAAGTTTCGTTCAACGTTAACAAAGTCCTTCAACGCCTCCATAGATCTAGACAAATCGTTCACCTGTAACTGTAGCAGATCTCTCTCCTGAGTAAGAGCAGACACGCGATTTTCAAGTTCCGGTATCAATTCAGAGTCAGTCGAATTCTTCAGTTCCATCTGTAAATTACTGATTTCCAATTTATAGGTATTTCCTAATCCAGAAGGGATTTCTGTTGATCTCGCTCGGCGACCGTCATCTCCAATATTTCCTTCGTGGAATTCAAGCTCATATTCAATTCCTCTAGCTGTTTGTCTTTAAGCAACAGTGACTCTTTCAATTTATCGTCAGTTTCATTTTGCTGGTCCATTATTTTCGCACTGAGATTCTGTAATTCCATGTACAACCAATCGATCTGTTCGTCCTTTTCGATCGTTATCTGCTCCAGCCTCTCCAAATTCGCTCGTACAGCTTGCAGTTGCATTTATGAAATTTCCAATTCCTCGACACGTTGACTATAGTTCTGAGATAGCTGTGATCTCTCCTCGATCATCAGTTTCTGCAGGTGATTGATCTCCTGAGTCAAATTAGAGCATTGTGCTTCATTCGCGTCTAACAATGTTTGTAATCGTTTCACATCTTTATCAGTTAGGAGACCAGAATCAGAAGCAGACGGCATATCGAAGATTTTGAAGGCGTCGAACAATTGCGGAGCATTATCTTGTGGAAGGGTATCGAGAACAGGCGCTTCTCTCTTAACTCTCGCCGATTTTTCTACAGATTCTAAACTCTGATTCTTCTGTGCTTCTACCTGTACTTTCAAATCCTCCACCATTCTTTCGTTCTCCTCTTTATCGATTTTAAGGGACTCGATTTCCTCCTCCAGACTAATCTTGGTGTCCTGTAATAACCTCTCTGCCTCTGCTCTCTGCGCCTCTACAGACTGAAGCGAAGCTATTTGAGAAATCAATTGCAATTCCAATTGTTCAGCACGTTCCTGAATAACTTCCATTTGCTGTTGCATTCTCGATAACTCTGCTTCACGCTCCTCGCATTTTCTTGTTAGATCAGAGTTCAATTGATCAACACTTTGCAATCTCTCCATGTTCATCTTGTTTTCCTCCAACGTTTGCTCCGTTGTAGATACTTCTTCTTCCAAAGTGGCATTCGCAGACTGCAGTTCCTCGATCTTCCCTGACAATTCTTCATTCTCCTTCAATGCTTCCATTAATTTCATTTGCACTTCTTCGTGATTCGGCATTAACGCTTCGGGTTGCAGAGTTGTAGATTTCATCGAGTCGCTTGTAATATCAGCAAAATTGGCTAACTGGTTGTCCAAATCCTTGATTTCAGCTTCTCGTTCCTGCAGCTTCGACTCCAATGTTTGAACCAGATTTTGGAACTGTTCACAGCAGCCACATTGCTGCACTTCTGTCAATTTCATGTCATCCTTGGTAACTTCCTCTTCAGTAATTTGCATTGTCTCCGTGGAGGTGTCAACGGTCACTTTTTGTATCTGCTCGAGCAACACTCTTCGTTCCTCCGATTCTTTCTCAACGTTCTCCAGCTTCTCGTTAATCTGCGTCTGTTTAGACAACAGCAAACCATTTTCAGCTTTAAGATTCTTAATTAACGCCAACTGTTCGACATACTCCGTCTCCGTCACCTGCATTCGTACGCCGAGCTCTCTGGCTTTCTCCCTTGTTTGCTCCAGTTCCGATTGTTCAAGTTCATTTTTTTTTTTTGAGCAATTCGTTGAACGTACAATTCGAAATCGGAAGTTATTTTCTGCTTGGACTCTTTCTCTGACGCTTGTTCCGCCGTCAATGACTCGATATCCGTTCGTAGCTTTAAAATTTCTTCCTCCATTTCAGTGATTTGCTGGGCAAGCAGAGACATTTTCTCTTTGGAGACGTCCAAGTTATTCGTCAGACTGTCCATGTTCTTCGAGGCTTCGAATAATTCGTTCTTCGCCTGCGTTAATTTCTCCTCCAGATCGGCTATCCTGTTGTCCTTCTCGCGTATCGCAATCTCCACATCCTGTATCTGTTTGTTCTTTGCTTCTTTCTCATCTTTCTCTGTCGTCCATTTCTCCTCGAGTTCAGCAACAGTGGACTCCAGTTCTTAACATATAGCCGTCTTCTTCTTCAGATTTGCCGCTATTTTCTTCATCTTTTCCAGCTGCATTTTAATCTTCTCCTCGCACTCCACCAACTTCTGCTCTAAAACTGCGATCCTACACTCTAATGCAACTTTAACGTCTTCTTTTTCGCTCAATTCATCATTCAAAATGTGACACTCTTTCTTCTTGTCGTATAACTTGTTCGTTAAATCCTCAATCGTCCGGTGACTCGTTTCAATATCCTCAGCATGGTCCCATTGCAACTGTTCTATTTCGTTGTAGCTGTGCCTTAATTCCGTATGCAAATTTTCGATGGATTTACCGTTATTGTCCACGACACTCTGTAATTCCCGAACTCGCATTTCTGCTTCACTCTTGTCGTTCTTAGCTTTCACTATTTCCGCCTCCAAGTGATCTTTCGTCATTATTATATCAGATAATTCTAACCAGGGTTTTTCACTTTCTCTGATAGATTATTTTCCTTCGTGGTGGCGTTTATCTTATACTGAAACTCATCGAGAAGCATATTCTTATCTTTCAACTGTTCCAACAGATCGTTGTAGTCTTTTAAAGGTTTCGATTCCTCTATCTTCTCGTTCAATTTATTAATATCTTCCCTCAAAGTGTGGATCGCCTCTTCCTTGCTTCTCACCACGTCATCCAGATGCGCAACTTCGTTAGACATGAATATTAATAAAGTATCTTTGTCTTCGATCAAGGTATTACAGTGGTTACATTCACTCTGCAGATTGTCTATCGTGATCATTCGATTTTGCAGTTCTGTATACTTGGCCTGTAATTCTTGATCCTTCTCTTCAATTGTCTCTTTTAAACTAGCAATTTCGTTCTCCTTTTCAGATACCAGTATAATGTGTTCCTGAAGCTTTGATTCAAACGTAGTTGCTGCATCCTGCAATTGTTGCTTCAACATGATAGCCTCCACGTCTTTCTCTTTCTTTTCTACAAGCAACATTTCATTTTCATTCTGTAATATTCTGAATCCCTCTTCAATGGAAGCCTTTCCTGCCTCAAGTTTCTCCATTTTCTCCTGCATTTCATTACACTTGTATCTCCACTCCTCTATAGTGTTGAACATTTCCTTCAATTCAGTTTCCAAGCTCTCAACCTTTTTCCCAGATACTTCGTATTCCACGATCTGTTTACTCTTCTCCTCTAGTTCCTTTTCCTTCTTCGCCAGCTTTATCTTCATTTCTTCGATAAGACCTGTTTGCTCAGCAATCAACTTCTTGCATTCTTCTATTTCACGTTCCAATGAAGCGACAATCACCGATTCCGTTTCTTGAGATGAAGATTCGTCTGATTGCAATGCTTGAGCTACTTCTTGATTAGACTTTTGCAGCAGAGTATTAATTTGCTCGTGGAGTTCCTGTTTCTCTTGATTTAATTTCTCCAGCTTTTCAATCAGTTTCTCATTGTTAGGATCATCGTGCAACATTTCCGTCAGTTCAGCTAAATTGTCCTTTAACTGTTGATTGAAGGTTTTGAATTCCGTCACCTTTGTAACTACCTCTTCATTTTCTTTCAACAGTTCCTCTATCCGTCTTCTAAGATCATTGATCTGAAGAGCCTGATCAGTATCGTGCGAGTGTTCCAAGGAATTATGCAATTCCTTTACCTTTTCCTCCAGAAGATTTTTCTCTTCCGCTAACGTGTCGATTTGTGAATTGAAATCAACCTCCCTTTTCGACTTTTCAAAAGCTTCGGATGTTTCCTCTTCGGTTGGGGAACTTTGAACTTCCTGTATGGTACGCATAGCAGCCAAGTCGGTACTGTCTATAGACAAGACTTGTTTTTGCAGCCTATCGTTTTCCTCAAGAAGAGTGTCAACTTTTAATTTCAAATCAATATCTGATTTAGATTCTATGTGTTGTAACAGTTACTCAAGTTTTGTAAGTTTGATCACGAGTTCGCAATTTTCTTGCGTTAGAAACTCGATCTTGGTTATGCTTTCGTTATGCTCCGGAATCCGTTCGAAAGATTCTGTCGAACCTGTGTCAGAAGAGCCTTTCTCCTCTACTCTACTCAACTTCATTGTTAATTCAGTATTTTCTTGGGTCAATTGCTCGATTATCTTCAATAATTCATTTTTATCTGTGTCGTCTATCGTGTCTACGGATTCAAGATTCAAGCTTTCCCTTTCTTTTAATTTAACTGTTAATTCGTTATTTTTCTGTGTTAGATCTTCGATCTTTTTTAACAAATCGGTTTTATCCAATTCTTGTATGACTTCAAATGATTCGGTAGAACCTGTATCAGAGGTTCCCTTTTCCTCCAATTTCGATATCCTATTATATAATTCAGCATTTTCTTGCGTTAAAGCGTCTATTTGTTTCATCAGATCTGTGTGATTAGCATGCGGTGAAGATTCTAATTTACTTTCACTCTGCAATCTGTGCACAGCTTCTAATTGTTCTTCAAGATCGACCACTTTCATTTCTGCAGTTACCCTAAGGTTCTCGGATTCTGCGTTCTCTGCTTCTAAAGATGAAATTTCCTGCTTCGCCATGTGGAGCTCTTGCATAAGATCCAACTTTTGATTCTCTAGAGTGGCTATGGCTTCAATTTGCATTTCAACTTCTTTCGTTTGAGCGGAAACTTTACTTTCAAGATCAATAACACGTTCTTGCCAATCTCCTGCCGAGGCTTTAAGCTCGTCAAAGTCTACCAGACTCAGCTGAAGGTTACGTTTCTCCTCCTCTAATAATGCCACTTGATTCCCCAATCTGACAAGTTCCGCATTTGTATCAGACACCTTTTTAAAGTTTTTCAACTGCTTTTGTAAACTTTTTACTTTACTCTTATGTTGTGCTTTCATTTTTATCATATTTTTATTTAACGCTTCTAATTCTTTAGTAAGTTTTGCTACATCACCATTCTCTTTACCAGTACTTTCTTCCATCAGTCGTGTAGCAATATCATTTTTATGTTCTTCAAGTTCATGTACCAAACTTTCAAGATTAGTGATTTTATTTGAATATTCTTCATTTTTCAAAGTTAAATCTGCTACTTGCTTTTGCAATTCTGCTTTGGATTCTTCTTCGAGAAGTTTATTAGATTGTTTCAGCTCTTCTATCAAATTTTCAAGTTCAACTATTCTATTATCTTTTTCTATTACCGCTCTGTTACCATGCATAGATATATTCACAATTTTAGCTTGCAATTCGGCAGCACTTTCTTGTAACTCGTATTTATCATCTTGTAATTGCTTATTACTATGTTCCAATTTTTCTAATTTGTACTGCAAATCTTCAACAGTTGGGTTCCTTTCTATTCCAATACCAGATTCGAGTTTAAATATTCGTTCATTAGCTTCTGCTAATTTTAGTTCATAATTTTTTAGTTGTTCAAGCAAATTTTCGTTCTTTGCTTTCAGGGAAGATTCTATAAGTACAATTTTTTCTTGCATTGATTTCATGGCTTCTTTGGTTTCTACTAAAGTATCCATCGTGGAACGAGAAAAATCGGCACTTGCTGATTCGGCCAATTTTTGCTCGTCAAACTGTTTCTCAAATCGATCAACAGTATCTTCTAATTCTGCTATTTAGGTATCTCTTCCTTGCAGTTGCGTTAAGAGACTTTCATTCTTACTTTTCAATGATGTCTCTAAAAGTACAAAATGCTCCTGCATCGTTCGCATTTCGTCTTTCGTATCTTCAAGAATGTCCAACGTCGTTTTACCCTTTTTCGAAAGGTCTGCAGATAATAAAGTAACTGCCTTTGTTTTAGATTCAATGACAGAGTCTTTTTCTTTTAAGTTTTCCTGAAGTTCCACAATAGTGGCTTGGAGTTCTAAAATTTTATTACTAAGTGCAACATTTTATTATCTTTCTCTTGACTATCCTCAATTTGTATTGGTGTCACGATATCAGAAGTAATCATGACAGGCTTAACAGCTGTATGTGGCAATTGATCCCTTTGAAAACCCATTGCTGCATCTTTTTCTTCTAATTGCTGCCTAATAGCTTCTACTTTTTCTTCAGCTGCTCGTTTAGTTTCAATTATTTCTTTATTACGCTGTTCGAAGGCCTTTCTATTCTCTGCCAACTTCTTTTGGAGTAAAGTAGACTTTGCTTTTGCAGTTTTTGCTTGACTAATATCATCAACTGTTTCTTCAGATGTGTCTGCTACAGTTACTTCAGATGTATGTGTTACATTTTTAGCAGGCAAATTTCCTTCTTTATTTCGACGTGATAACTTAGCTCTAGATTTAATTTTAGAAAGTCTCCTTGCATATTCCTGAACTTCTTCTTCTTTCTTCTTTAAACTTTGTTTATTTTTCAACATTATTTCTTTGAGAGATTCCAATTGGTTTTTATTTTGTTCACACTTTTCTTTCGCCTGTACCATAGATTCAGATGCCTCTCCTTCCATTGTCCCTGGAGGTGCTTCCGATGCACTCCACATTGTGAACTTTATTTATATTGTTGAAATTGTCAAGATGGAAACACGTCACTATTCGTGCACATATTTTGTTACAGTACTTTTACTACTTACATCTGTACGTAATTAAAACTGAATACGCACATATGCATAGCTAGTTAACTTTACAATATTTACAACAATTCTACTAATAATTACATACGAACACTATGAAAATTGTAATACTACACTTCAAAATGTAAAGTCTACGTCACTCAACCTAACCTAACCTAACCTTTTTTTTTTTTTTACGTGGGGGAAATCCTCATGGACACCCCGCCCTTCTCGCGGGATCCGTCAGCTCGCGGACCCGCTCCGCGGCCTCCTTCTGCGACATGACGTCCTAGCAGAAGGAGGCCACGGAACTCCACTTGTCTCTCTCCTCCAGCATCCTTTGCACAAGGACCGGAGGGGAGAGATCCTGGCCAATACTGGCCCTCAGGGTCCGCCTTTGGGCGGACCATGCGGGACACGCCTCCAGCGTGTCCTGGGGCGTGTCCTCCGCTTCTCCACAATGGTGGCACTGTGCCGTCGCCTCCTTGCCTATTCGGCGCAGGTATCCACCGAAGCAGCCATGCCCGGTGAACACCTGCGCCATGCGGTAGGTGAGCCCGCCGCAAGTCCTGCCCATCCACCTTTCCACATCGGGCAGGACTGCACCAACGGCGCGCTTACTGGCGCTCTCTGACAACTGAGAGCGCCATTTTGCTAGCGCGCGCCGCTGGGCCTGACGCCTCGAGATGGCCGCCCATTTTGCGACCTCCGGCGGGGAGATCCCGCTATCCCGGAGGGCCTTGACACCGGTCGTAAACTACCGCGTCGCCCTCCGCCTGCAACTCCAGCGGGATCTGCCCCGCCAGGGTCATCGCCGCCGCGTGGGAGGTGGTGCGGTAACCTCTTACACACTCGAACAGTAGTAGTATTACGTTTTTAGAAATGACTCGCCATCGTATTAGTGGCGTTGTTTTTTCTTTAAAAACGCAAACTACTACTGACTAGCATCGTACTGCCACGGGAACACACGATGGCTTACGTGCGGAGCCTGGTCTCCCGTCCAACGTAGCCCGTGGCTCACGTAACAAGCGCCAAAATACAGAGAGAGTCGTGCCCAGATCACAGAATCACTAAGAGGGAGAAGGTCTCTCTCTTGCGACAAACGGGAAGAGATACAAACATGCATCGGCTCTGTCATACCTTTTAGGTAGAGAAAACAAAACTGGTGAACGTAACCAGAAAAAATTACCCCGTGTCCAAGAGACGACGCACCTACCTTTCGATTCAAATGCGATCCGTGGTAATCGTACTACTCCAGCGTTTCGACAGGTCCCCGAAACGCGTGTCCTAAAGGGACGGACGTACCGGGTAACCACGAAGATGGAACGCAAGCAGTTATGGAATGTTTCGCCCTGCGATCGCAATCTCAATCGAACGCAAATAATCTCGAACATATTCAGAGGCAGAGGAGGAACACGGTCGCTTTGCGCGCTTCAAAGACGTCGGAGTCGGACACCCGTTCCGCGAGAAGGTTGTTTTATGCTTCGTCGTCGGCTATTGGGACGAAAGACCGGTCGAAGCCGTATCAAGCCTCCGCGGGTCCGTCGAAGTTCTTCGCACGCTTTTTCTTTTTTTTGCTGCTCCAGTTTCAAAAGCAATACGCATGCAAAAGATGATGATATAGTCGGACTCCCATTCCGCGGCAAGGCTGTTCTGGTCTTCGTCGTCGGCTATTTGGGAAGAAAGACCCATCGTCTATGCCGTTAATTAGCTTCCGTGCTTCTGTTGAATTTCGCCTACGTCTATTGCGTTCAAGTGCCACAGAGTGCGTGTACGGGCACTGCCATTCTTTGCGTATACTCTTCCGAAGTTGCGAGGTCGAACGAGGATTCTTTGTATCGGGGTATCCACGTCGTTTCCTCCTCCTCAATCCTTCGATGGTTTTTTTTTCAATTTTTATGTTGAAAAATGTTCTTTGCGCCCGGTCGCTGGTGACGTGCTTGCTTGCACGTGCCGGCGAATTTCGTCTCGGACACACTTTTGTGTCGCCTAGTCGACTTCGGTCGATGCGTACACGGTTCTACCGTTATGAAATGGTGACGCTCGACACCTCCTTCTGTGGCGCTGGTTGGAGGTGTTCGAGTCTCGGTTTCCAGTGTGATTCCGAAAAAGTACTTGAGTTTATATAAAATTATAACAAATACGATTACCCTGAACGGTGGATCACTTGGCTCGTGGGTCGATGAAGAACGCAGCTAATTGCGCGTCAACGTGTGAACTGCAGGACACATGAACATCGACATTTCAAACGCACATTGCAGTCCACGGATACAATTCCTGGATCACGCTTGGCTGAGGGTCGTTCACGTAACCCATATACTGCTTGCGTCGCGTATCTCCCTGTCTCTCCATTTCTTCATATTCCTTTCGCGAATATCCCAGCCGCGACGTTCTTGAAGAACGTTCCGAGTCGGGCGCGCGTAAACGGGGTGTGTGATATGGAGCTAGCCGCTGGAGAGAACGTGGCGTACGAGCGATTGTTGGGCGTTCGTCGGCGTTTGCCGCGGGCATGCCTCGATTTGTGTTCTACGCATATGTTGCGAAAATATTATGCGAACGTTTCACAGGAACGATAAAATCGTATGGACTTGCGTGCTGGTGGCTTGCGTGCGTCGCGATGCGACCGCCCACCGTGTACCGCTCCGTCGTAATACAGTCTCCTTGTGGTCGTTTCGCGTAATACGCTCATATTGATGGTTCGCAATCTTGAGTATGCAAGGACCGCGCTCCCTACGTCGTCTGAAACGATTTCATCGTGCTAGACTGAAAGAGAGAAGTTTTGAAGTCAGTCTAGAGAGAAGTGAATTGGAGACATCGAAATTGTTCAAATGGAGTGCGTCCGAATGGTCGTGCACCTACCCGGTGGTGTGTCTAGCACCTACGCGGTGTTGGGTATTGCAGATCGTTGTTCGGAATGGCCCCAGGGATATAGGAATTTTTTTGCATTCCCTCTCCTGTCTCTTCAACACTACTGTACAACACTACTCTCTGCTGCAGAACAATGTACACCGTCGTGGTGGATGTTTAAGGGTCGTCGTTGTAAGGCAAATACTATCCTGGAGTGTTGTGTGCTCTACGAGAGGAACATCGTGCGAGTTATCTTTCTCCGAACGCTGATGTGTGGGAACTTAGGCAGCAGGTGTACCGTTGCGGTTAACAAGTCCGCTCGTCGTCTGTCGCCAAACCCAGCCACGTTCGTCGAACATGGGAAAGGTAGCGCGCGGGTTTTCTCGATGGATCCACACACCTTCTGGAAGAGTTGCAGCAACGTTTCGGTAACACAGTCCCCATAGACGCGCGTGTTATTGAATTTGCCCCACAGAGAGAGCGTGTTTCAGTAGGAAGGAAGAGGCCTGTTGCAGAGGACGAGACAAATATAATTTCTTTTTCCTCTTTGGTGTGGCTCGAGCAAAGAAGCGAGATGCATGCAACCTTCACACACGAAAAGGGGACAGACACGAAGGAACTCCGGAGAGCTTAGACGTTGGTCGCCCCATGTCTTCTTCACTGCCGATCACGGGACCGCGCAACCAAAGCCGATCGTCCAGTCCCAGAACGCATAGACAGAGGACGGACGTTAAAATTCGGTATTTGGTTGTCTTGCGAGAGAGTCTCGTGATTCGAACATGGGCAGAGGAAAAGGGCACTTTGGCGAGGCGCATAAAACTCTACTCTCCGAACATATGCGGAGTTCTTTTCCATTCGCTCAGTTTTCGCTCTTCTTTCCTTTTGAAATTTCTTTTTCTTCCTGTAATTCCCATTGGAATATACCAGAGATATAAAGAAGAGGAAGAGTTGTCGTTCGTGTGTACCGTCGTGTTATTGCTCTCTTCTGGATTTTGCGTCGGGACGTTTTTCTCTTTCGATCGTGTTATAACGGCGTGTTCTTGGGAGTTTCCGAGTGAAACACGACCCAGCCCCGTTTCTCGAGCGAAGAGCAAAAGACTGATCCCCGCCTGCCTTGAAGTTACAGAGTATTCTCGACGTCCGCGCGGCGGCACCTCCTCGCAAATATACTCTCATTTCCTACGGTGAGGAAGAGGAGAAGTTCGAAAAGAGGACATTGTAAGAGAAAGAGAATATGAGCGTAAATATGGACCATAGCGTGGTGGAGTGTTTGTTCTTTTCCCGATGTTTTCCTTTGTTTTTCGCTGTTCTCTCTCAAGTTCTATTTCTTCTCTTTCGAAGAGCACACCGGTCACGCAAGTGATCGTTATACGTAATGACGACCTCAGAGTAAGCGAGACTACCCGCTAAATTTAAGCATATTACTAAGCGGAGGAAAAGAAACTAACAAGGATTTCCTTAGTAGCGGCGAGCGAACAGGAATTAGCCCAGCACTGAATCCCGCGGTACTGCCGCTGGGAAATGTAATGTTCAGGAGGATCCGTTTATCCCGTGACGTCGAACCGTGTCCAAGTCCATCTTGAATGGGGCCATTTACCCATAGAGGGTGCCAGGCCCGTAGCGACCGGTACGCGTTTTCGGGAGGATCTCTCCTTAGAGTCGAGTTGCTTGAAAATGCAGCCCTAAGTGGGTGGTAAACTCCATCTAAGGCTAAATATGACCACGAGACCGATAGCGAACAAGTACCGTGAGGGAAAGTTGAAAAGAACTTTGAAGAGAGAGTTCAAGAGTACGTGAAACCGTTCAGTGGTAAACCTGAGAAACCCAAAAGTTCGAATGGGGAGATTCATCGTCAACGAAATGGCTCCCGTTTGTGCGCGATGCCCCGAATGGATCTTCGTGGTTCATTGAGAGGGCACACCACTTACGGCTTGAACGTTTCCGGCATCGTAGTCGTGCACTTCTCCCCTAGTGGAACGTCGCGACCCGTTGTGTGTCGGTCTACGGCCCGGGTGGGACCCTGTCGCGTCGCATCGCGCGCACGTCGACAGACCCTTGGTCGCCTGGCCGGCTGCACGACGGTACTCGTACGGTATCGGGCCGCAACCAAACCATTCTCGAATGGTGTATGCGTCAGGCCCGCCGCAAGCTCGATCAGTTCTTACCCGGAGGTACGGACCTGGTGCCGTCCCCGGGCCTGTTCAGCTGTTGGCAGGCGGTGCCCTTCGACTGGCCAAAGTTCGAATTACCGGTCGGCGACGCTATTGCTTTGGGTACTCTCAGGACCCGTCTTGAAACACGGACCAAGGAGTCTAACATGTGCGCGAGTCATTGGGATTGATAAACCTAAAGGCGAAATGAAAGTGAAGGTCGACCTCCGCGTCGACCAAGGGAGGATGGGCCCCGTTACGATGCGGCCTCGCACTCCCGGGGCGTCTCGTCCTCACTGCGAGAGGAGGCGCACCTAGAGCGTACACGTTGGGACCCGAAAGATGGTGAACCATGCCTGGTCAGGACGAAGTCAGGGGAAACCCTGATGGAGGTCCGTAGCGATTCTGACGTGCAAATCGATCGTCGGAACTGGGTATAGGGGCGAAAGACTAATCGAACCATCTAGTAGCTGGTTCCCTCCGAAGTTTCCCTCAGGATAGCTGGCACTCGCTCGTTCCATATCGAACGCACACGAGTCTCATCTGGTAAAGCGAATTATTAGAGGCCTTGGGGCCGAAACGACCTCAACCTATTCTCAAACTTTAAATGGGTGAGATCTCTGGCTTGCTTGAACTATGAAGCCACGAGATTTTATTGGATCAGAGTGCCAAGTGGGCCAGTTTTGGTAAGCAGAACTGGCGCTGTGGGATGATCCAAACGCAGAGTTGAGACGCTTAAGACGACGCTTGTGGGATACCATGAAAGGCGTTGGTTGCTTAAGACAGCAGGACGGTGGCCATGGAAGTCGGAATCCGCTAAGGAGTGTGTAACAACTCACCTGCCGAAGCAACTAGCCCTGAAAATGAGTAGCGCTGAGTAGTTGCACATGTACCGGGACTTGTTCTCACGCCTCCGTCACTCCTGATTGAGTAATTGCAACAGCGGTTTGCGGCTCGATCGAACTTCTGCTCAACCTAACCTAAACTTTTTTTTTTTTACCTTACTTTATTTTATTTTACTAGAATGGTATCCTCTCATTAAGACAACCCGTAAGATAAAAATGCGCAAACATCAAATAGGAATAGCAAATTAGAACAGTACCCTCCTACCTAGGGTATCCCTGCATTACCGACAGTGTTATGAATCAAGTAAGGTAGGTTAAAACCAATAAGGTAAAAGGTCACACATGTAGAAATTAAAATGTATAAATTAAGTAAATAGATTAAATACTCCACTAAGTCAAATAATACAGTAAGCCTAAGCGAACATAAGTAAATCAAATAAATTTAGTACAATCATTAAATACAGTAAGACATAAAACAAGCAATCAGATAATTCAGTTCGATAAAATGTATGATAAAACATAAATAAATTAAATAAAATAATTCAGTGTGGTGTAGAATAGATTTAAAATAAATTGAAATCCCGTATAATCGAAATTGATTGAGTAATCCCATAACTTCAATAATCAAATTACTAAATTAAATACACCCCAAGACCAAAAGAGAAAAATTCAAATAAATCAAATAATTCAGTATGGTCAAATAAGTATAATAAAACATAATTAAAAGTACATAATCAGATACTTAAATAATTCAGTGTGTTATAATTAGAATTATTTGAATTAAATAAATTAAATCCCGCACATTAAATAATTCAGTGTGTTATAAATAGAATTATTTAAATTAAATAAATTAAAAATCCCCTATAGTAGGAACAAATTAAATGATCCCATAAATTCAATAAGCATGATTGAACATGGTCAGAAGTAAATAAATAAATCAAAGATTCATAACGGTAATTCAGGTCCCGAGGTAAAATGTAATATAATATATAAAATAAAATAAAATATAACATATAAAATATAAATTAGTATCATTAAAATTAAATAGAAATTATACAATCCCATGTACTACATATGACTAGAAATGGTTTTTTGATCAATCAAACAATCCCGTAAATCGAATAAGTATAACAGGCATAGTTAAAATGAATAAATCAGTTAATTCAATAAAATCCGTAATTTCAAACTTTCCGCGTATATAGTAAGACGGTGAGACAAGAATAATTGAATTTATATTCATAATAGACTTACCGAATCTCCTTCCTTTGTCTGCCCCTGGTTAGCTTGTTATTATATCCCGCTCTACCGTATTCTATCCGTCCTTGTTTAGCCTTTGTCTCTCTCTGTCCTTCCTTTCTATTATTAGTCCCGTCCTTTTGCCACTGTATACCCGGTGATTTTAAAATATAACCGTTCACATTTTACTTTAATTGTTAGTTATACTTTCGATAAATTATAATAAATTTTAATTAAGACTTAATTTTAATTACTAATTTGCGTTTATTAGGTAACTTAATTCCTTTAGTTATACTTTTATTATATATAGATTTGCGTCCCTGATATTTTAATTATTTTAGTTCTGATATTCGGTTAATTTGTTTAAGTAAGATTTATTGTAATATTAATTATTCTTTTTCTCTTTTGTTATTGTCCTATTTTGTATCATTGATTAATTTAAAATTTAATTTTACACTTCTCACTTCATTTATAATTTAGTTCAATTAAGTTTTACAAACTACGTTATATTTGTTAAGTAACTTCTTTCCTTTAGCTAATTATCCTTTAAATGTTGTAAATTAAGTTCGCGCACATTATTGTATTTTAATTGATAGTTAAATTTTTAGCACTTCACTATTCCGTTTGTTTCACTTGGTAACTGTGTTCACTGGTTTCCACGACGATCCACCTCGGGCCCTGCCTCATAGCAGACCGAGCCCCTCTCGGTTTTCGAAAATTTTCTGAACAGTTTTACATTGCACGAAGTCTCCACATCCCCACCTTCTTTTTCTCTCCCCTCCCTTCTATACTTCCCCACTCCCTTATCCATTACATCCCCCTTTCCTCTTCCTCTTTAGCCCTTAGAATTCTCCTTACTAGTTCTGCATATTTTTTCCATTTATCCTTATTTTTAACCATAAGATTAATTATTTTCCTGGGAGTCACGTTTCCCTCTCCTTCCCGTATTTCTAATTCCCCCCTTTCCCTACACCACCTTGGGCATATCAAAATAACGTGTTCTGCGCCTTCTACTTCGTTACACTCGCTATACACAGGTCTCTGTCTTATCCTAAATCTATGTAGGTATTTGTTGAACGCACCGTGTCCCGATAGAAATTGCGTAAGAAACTTAATCCATTTGCCCGTAACTCCTGTTTTCTCATACCCTGATATCTCCTATCAAGCTTTTTGTCCAGACTGAATTCCCCGTATACTCTTCCCATCTCTCTTGCCATTGGTTTAGCATATCCATACGAGCCACTTTCGCGATTCTCCTCCTGATCCTTCTTTTCTCTCTCTCACTGAGATTTTCTTGTCCTAGTTGCTTTAGCCTTTCGTATTTTTTTCCGCATTTCGGCAATTAGATCCAATGGGGGGCTGCCTGCTATTGTTTCTGCAGCCTCTGTTGAAACTACCAATGAGTATCTTATAATTAGCGATAAATACACTTTTTAGTTACCAGACTGTAATACTGGGCGCAATGTTTCAAAATTTCTCATCCAAAGTACACTTCTGACAATCTCGAAATCATTTATCGATAACTATGAATGTCCGATTAATCTGTAACTCCTTATATTCTTTTTTTTTCTTATTTTTATGTATCCAGACGTTGTAGCTTGCATAACCTCTAAATCAGCCTTCTTAAATCACAACACACTGACTATTGACACACCCATACACACGTACACATGTACACAGAATCCATTATCAGAACTTTCTCCTCGAGACAACTTCAAAACAATCATGACAACCACCTCCTCCCTCACTTGAAGATAGTCGTCCAAGTTCTCGGAATAACAAGATTCCAGAAATCGTCACGTATCGATGGACAATTCTCCCTGGCGTAATACTCCATGCAGTACAAGCTGATCATAAATCCGCTTCCTGCACACAGGCTGAACCAAAAGAACACGTTTCCGGTTGATTTCAAAACGAATACAACAGTGAGACCAACGCCACCAAACACGAACAGCATCACCGGATAAAAAAAGGGAATGCCGAAGCAAAGGATGTACTCGTGGAAGATCGATAAGATCGTGAAGACCGCGCAAACAGATAGTGTCTTGTTCCGTGGCGTTAGAATCTCGTACATATCCTTGTATATCTAGGTGTACAGCCAGTCATGGACAATAATGTTCCAGGTGCGATAGTAGACGCTGTAGCAGTCAGAGTTCCACCAGTCCTTGTAAAACATCTTGTCGGAAAATTGCAATAATTCAACGAAAGCGTTCATCCAAGAGTGCAGGAGAAGGTAAAAGCGGCAAGGAAACAGAAGATTTCCGGGCAACATTGAGCTAAGTATGTTAAGTATTAATATCTCCAGTTCTATTGGTTGTTTTCCAAAATCTCGAAAATGTGGGAACAACATTCGTTCGTATAAAAGCGACACGAAAACGATGATCGTCAGTACTTCGATGAAATTAGTCACAACAATGTTCCATCGAATTTTGCTGGACCTGGGATAGCTGTCTTGGTAGATTAAAGTTGGCGCAAACGTAAAATAATGATACTTAGAAAAACCAGGCGGTTTTGGTGTTGAAGTGTCTGAATGAGGTTTATACAGCAAATATCTCGGTGCTACGCTTCTTACGAAAGCATAAGTCTTCATCACTAATCGGATTTCCTCCATAAGAATGATCATACTGGATGCCAGTGGTAAGTCGTAATCTTGCACAGCTTTGGTTGGAAGTACGAATAATAGAATTTCGTAGATGATCATGCCTGTCAGCCATGTGAAATCCCAAATTTTTCTAGCAAGTGATTCTGGGGAATATTCCTGACGACGAGTGGCCCAATAGCAGAATGCAACGTAAACTCCTAGAGCTGAAGCTGCCATAAGAGGCCAAACGCAATGTACTACTGGAAACTTGCCAAATCCAGCTCGTACTGTATCAATACCGAGATTAGGTGATCCAGTATGTCGAATGTCATAAACAGCAGTGTGTATCAATAGAATTATCAACATTGCCAGCAAAAGATTTTAGATTGTTCGAATATGCTTAATCTCATGAAGATCGGTCAACAAAGAGTTTCTTTGGAGAAATTGCTTGGTAGGCAATACATCTTTTCTTGTTTGTTTCGTTCTGTTGGAGTATTTCTCTGAGTCAACGAGATCATTTGATTCATTCGCAGACATTCTGACCACTTTTTCAAATATTTCGGATATCAGCTGGTTCAAATGGTTGTTGACACGTTCCAAAACATCTTGCTTGATATCCTGCATCTCTTCTTGCAATCCTTTGTTCATGCTACGAACTTTGTTCTCCTTAGGCTTGATGATCTCTATTTGTTTCTTTCATCCAACTGCGAGTCTTGTCCTTTGATTCGTCGTCGCTGACAAGTGCGCATGTACCGGGACTTGTTCTCACGCCCCCGTCACTCCTGATTGAGTAATTGCAACAGCGGTTTGCGGCTCGATCGAACTTCTGCTCAACCTAACTTAACCTTTTTTTTTTTTTTACCTTACTTTATTTTATTCTACTAGAATGGCATCCTCTCATTAAGACAACCCGTAAAATAAAAATGCGCTAACATCAAATAGGAATAGCAAATGTTGAACAGTACCCTCCTACCTAGGGTATCCCTACATTACCGACAGTGTTATGAATCAAGTAAGGTAGGTTAAAACCAATAAAGTAAAAGGTCACACATGTAGAAATTAAAATGTATAAATTCAGTAAATAGATTAAATACTCCGATAAGTCAAATAATACAGTAAGCCTAAGCGAACATAAGTAAATCAAATAAATTTAGTACAATCAATAAATACAGTAAGACATAAAACAAGCAATCAGATAATTCAGTGCGATAAAATGTATGATAAAACATAAATAAATTAAATTAAATAATTCAGTGTGGTGTATAATAGATTTAAAATAAATTGAAATCCCGTATAGTAGAAATTGATTGAGTAATCCCATAACTTCAATAATCAAATAACTAAATTAAATACACCCCAAGACCACAAGAGAAAAATTCAAATAAATCAAATAATTCAGTATGGTCAAATAAGTATAATAAAACATAATTAAAAGTACATAATCAGATACTTAAATAATTTAGTGTGTTATAATTAGAATTATTTGAATTAAATAAATTAAATCCCGCACATTAAATAATTCAGTGTGTTACAAATAGAATTACTTAAATTAAGTAAATTAAAAATCGCTTATAGTAGGAATAAATTAAATGATCCCATAAATTCAATAAGCATGATTGAACATGGTCAGAAGTAAATAAATAAATCAAAGATTCATAACGGTAATTCAGGTCCCGAGGTAAAATGTAATATAATATATAAGATAGAATTATTAACATTAAATAAAAATTAAATAATCCCATGTACTAATAGAAACAGAAGTGGTTAAATACGAAATCAAATAATCCCGTACAGATCAGATATAAATAGAATTATTTGAATTAAATAAATTACATAATCCCATAAATTCAATAAATATGATTGAACATGATTCGGAAATAAATAAATAAATCAAAAATTCATAACGGTAGGTCAGGTCTCGAAGTAAAATATAATATAATATAAAAAAATACAATAAAATATAACATATAAAAATATTTATATGTTATATGTTATAAATAATTAAGACTTAATTTTAATTACTAATTTGTGTTTGTTACGTAACTGAATTCCTTTAGTGATACTTTAATGTATAACTAAATGCCTCAGAATGCGGAAAACTCTTCGAAAGGGTTTCGGCATCCCGCCTCGTCCACCACCTATCGGCGGTGGGTCACGACCTCTGCGAGGAGCAGTTCGGCTTCCGCAGGGGACGGTCGACCTTGGACGCGATTCGTCGCGTCCACCGTCTCCGAGAGAGGTGTCGCGATTGCTGTATCGCTTGATATAGTTTACGCCTTCAACACCCTGCCCTGGGAGGCGGTCAGGGGGGCACTCCACGCCTACGTGGTGCATCCCTAGTTGCGGAGGGTAATCGGGTCCTACCTGTCCGACAGGTGGGTCGAGTATCCGGTCCGGTACGGCGTACGGAGGGAGAGGCAGGTCCACTGCGGGGTCCCACAGGGCTCAGTGTTGGGCCCTATCCTGTGGGACCTCGCATACGACGTGGTCCTGAGGGCGGCCCTCCCCCCCGGGGTCAGCGTCATCTGCTATGCAGATGACACCTTAGTGCTGGCCTCGGGGGATGACGAGTGGAGGAGGACCATCCGCCTGGCGGAGGCAGGGGTGGCCTGTGTCGTCGCCCGCATCCGGGACCTTGGGCTAGATATAGCCCCCCGTAAGACCGAGGCCCTATGGTTTCATGGGCCCCGGCGGGAGGGGCCTCCCAGGTCCTGGATGCGGGTAGGTGAGTCCAGTGTCAGGGTGGGGTCCCAGATGAAGTACCTGGGCCTCACCATGGACAGCCTCTGGCGCTTCGAGGAGCATTTCAAGCTCCTGGTTCCCCGAGTGGAACGAACAGCGGCGGCCTTGGGCCGCCTGCTGCCCAACCTCGGGGGACCGGGGCTGAGGGTGCGTCGACTATACATGGGGGTGGTGCGGTCAATGACCCTTTTTGGGTCGTCCATTTGGTCGGGCGACCTGATGGCCAGCCGTCGAAGCAGAACTTTGCTTCGACGAGTTGAAAGGCGGCTTGCCATCAGGTGTGTAAGAGGTTACCGCACCACCTCCCACGCGGCGGCGATGACCCTGGCGGGGCTGTTCCCGCTGGAGTTGCAGGCGGAGGGCGACGCGGTAGTTTACGACCGCGTCAAGGCCCTCCGGGAGAGCGGGATCTCCCAGCCGGAGGTCGCAAGATGGGCGGCCATCTCGAGGCGTCAGGCCCAGCGGCGCGCGCTAGCAAAATGGCGCTCTCAACTTAATGTGAGCGCCTGCAAGCACGCCGTTGGGGCAGTCCTGCCCCACTTGGAAAGGTGGATGGGCAGGACTTGCGGCGGGCTCACCTACCGCATGGCGCAGGTGTTCACCGGGCATGGCTGCTTCGGTGAATACCTGCGTCGAATTGGCAAGGAGGCGACGGCACAGTGCCACCATTGTGGCGAAGCCGAGGACACGCCCCAGCATACGCTGGAGGCGTGTCCTGCATAGTCCGCCCAAAGGCGGACCCTAAGGGCCGTGGTTGGCCATGACCTCTCCCCTCCGGTCCTTGTCCAGAGGATGCTGGAGGGGAGAGATAAATGGAGTGCCGTGGCCTCCTTCTGTGAGGACGTGATGTCCCAGAAGGAGGCCGCGGAGCGGGATCGGGAGAGGCCGATCCCGCGAGGAGGGCGTTGCGGCGCGGCCGCCGGAGGGGAGGGGCTTTGCCCGACCCCTCACGCCGCGCCCCGGACAACGCGGGTGGCGGCGGCGCTGGTAGTCAAACCCAGCGTCGCCGCCCCCAAAGAGGCATGGTGGCCTCCCACCCCCCCGTCAGCCAACAGGGCGAGGGGGTGAGGACCACGGGGTCGCGGGCGGCTGGGTGGGGGCCCAGCCGCCGAGCACGCGGCCCCGAGGTGGGGCGGAACCGGGCGCTACCCCCTGGTTCCGCCGAGAGAGGAGAAGAAGGGGAGGGGGCGCCATAGTCCCCCCTCCCGAGGATCGGGTCGCGAGACGCCGCGCGGGGGGTTCTGGAGGCATGCCTCTGGCGATACCCGGAACCCCCCTCCCTGGTCGGGGGGGCGCGCGATGAGGGTAGCCGTGGGGGTTTTAGTGGGTATAGTCCCACACTACCCCGCCCCCTCCCCCCAGGGGGGGCGGGGTGTCCATGAGGATTTCCCCCACGTAAAAAAAAAAAAAAAAAAAAGGTTTTCTGGGGAGGAGCTACAAACTCCCCAGCGTGCTCCCCCCTGGAGAGGGGGGAGGGATTTGTGGTCGCACAGTGGGGGGAGTTCGTGGTGATGGGCTGTTACGCCCCGCCCCGATGGCGTCTTGAGGCGTACGATAGGTTCCTGGGCGAGGTGGGCGTGGTGAAAAACAAGTACCTGCCTCGCCCGGTCCTGGTCCTGGGGGATTTTAACGCGCATTCGCTCGTTTGGGGTTCCCCCAGGACCGACGCTAGGGGCGGGGTAACGCTGGATTGGGCGGCGGGGGCGGGGCGTACGTTGTTAAACCAAGGCTCCGCCCACACGTGCGTGCGGTGGCAGGGTGCATCGGTCGTCGACTTGTCGTGGGCCACCCCTGCTGCCGCTCGCCGTTTCACCGGGTGGAAAGTTTTGGAGGGGGTGGAGACTCTATCGGATCATCGATACATCGTCATGGATGTCTCCACCCCCCGGAGTAGGCAGGCACCCGGTGCCCGTCGCCATGTTGGCCCATCACCGCGATGGGCGCTTCGGCGCCTCGATCAGGACGCCCTGATGGCAGCCGTCACCGTCGCGGCCTGGTCCGCCGACGCACGGACCGGGCCCGTCGACGCCAGGGAGGGGTCCGAGTGGTTCCGGGAGGCGATGTCCGACGCCTGCGACATCGCCATGCCCCGGGCCAGACCCCTCCCATCACGGGCGGCGTACTGGTGGTCGCAAGAGATCGCAGAATTGAGGGCGGCCTGCACTGCCGCGCGACGCCAGTACGCCAGAGCCCGTCGTAGACGGAGGCAAGACGAGACGGTGACGGCACAGCTGTACGAGGTCTACAAGGCCAAAAAGTTAGACCTCAAGCTGGCCATCAAGGACGCCAAGGCCAGGGCTTGGAACGAGCTATTGGATTCGCTCGATAGGGACCCATGGGGCCGCCCTTACAGGCTAGTTATGGGTAGGCTCCGCCCCTGGGTCCTTCCAGTGACGGAGGCACTTGACCCCCAGGTACTCGGGCGGGTCGTGGATGACCTATTCCCCTCCCATTCTACGGAGAGGGGCGGGCTTCCACGGCCCCGTCCCGAGGAGCCGGCGATCCCAGCCTGGTCCGCCGAACTGGGGGTATCGGAGGAGGAGCTCGGGGATGCCATAAAGAAGATGGGGGCACGCAACACCGCCCCCGGCCCTGACGGCATCCCCGGGCGTGCCCTGGTCTTGGCGTTGGGCGTCCTGGGGCCCCGGTTGCGGGAGTTGTTTGACAGCTGCATGCAATCGGGGCAATTCCCCCCACTGTGGAAGCGAGGGAGGCTTGTCCTCATACAGAAGGAGGGCAAGCCGGAGACCTCTCCATCCGCGTACCGGCCGATTTGCCTTCTCGACGAGGTGGGCAAACTTTTCGAGAGGATTTTGGCGGCCCGCCTCGTCGAGCACCTGTCCGGGGTAGGTCCCGATATTAGCGAGGAACAATTTGGCTTCCGCAAGGGCCGTTCTACGCTCGACGCCATTCGTCGAGTTCGGACCCTTGCGGAGGCGGCCGTCTCTCGGGGTGGGGTGGCGCTTGGTGTGTCCTTGGACATCACCAATGCGTTCAACACCCTGCCCTGGGGGGCGGTGAGGGAGGCCCTCGTACGTCACGAGGTGCCACCCTACTTACGGGAGGTGATCGGGGCCTACCTGTCGGACAGGTGGATAGTCTATCCCGGACGTGGCGGTGCGTGGATGTAGAGGGAGGTGACGTGCGGGGTCCCGCAGGGGTCGGTGCTGTGCCCGCTCCTGTGGGACCTCGCGTATGACGCGGTCCTGCGCGTCGCCCTCCCCCCCGGCGTCAGCATCACGTGTTACGCTGACGATACACTGGTGCTGGCGACCGGGGGTGGGGGCCGGGACGGATCGCGGGTCGTCCGACTCGTTGAGTTGGGGGTGGCCTGCGTCGTCGCGGGCATCCGGGGGCTGGGCCTGCAGATATCCCCCCTCAAGACCGAGGCACTCTTGTTTACGGGGCCTCGGGGGGGACCTTCGGCCCAGACCCGGATGCGTGTAGGTGACTCCTTCGTCGGGGTGGGGTCCCGGATGCGATATCTGGGCCTCACCCTGGACGGAGCTTGGCGCTTCGAGGTGCACTTTGACAGCCTGGCCCCGCGTTTGGAGAAGGTGGCAGCAGCCCTTGCTAGGCTGCTGCCGAACCTTGCGGGGCCAGGAGGGAGGGTTCGCCGCCTGTTCGTGGGGGTGGTGCGATCTATGGCCCAGTATGGGGCCCCGATCTGGGCAGGAGACCTGATGGCCAGCCGTCGAAGCAGAGCAGTGCTTCGACGAGTTGAGTGGCGGCTGGCCATCAGGTGCATTAGGGGGTATCGCACCACCTCCTACGCGGCGGCGATGTCTCTGGCGGGGTTGGTCCCCTTCGAGCTTCACGCGGAGGCGGCGGCAAAGGTCTACGACTCAGCCCGCCGCCTTCGCGTCGAGGGGGTCGCCCCGCCGGAGGCAGACAGGAGGATTAGCACCTCGAGGCGTCGAGCCCGACGGTTAGCGCTGGCCAGGTGGTGTTCGACGCTACACGAACCGTCGAACGCCGGCCAGCGCGCCGTCGGGGCGGTCCTGCCAAATTTGAAGAAGTGGTACGGCAGGACCGCGGGAGGAGTCACCTACAGGATGGCACAGGTGCTCACCGGACATGGCTGTTTCGGGGAGTACCTGTGCCGAATCGGGAAGGAAGCGACGGCGCAGTGCCACCATTGTGGTGAGGAGGTGGACACCCCTCAGCACACTTTAGAGGGGTGTCCGGCGTTTGAGGGGGAGCGGCGCGTCCTCTCCGAAATTGTGGGAGGAGACCTCTCCCCTCCAGGCCTCGTCAAGGCCATGCTGGAGAGGGAGGTCAAGTGGAATGCCGCGGTCTCCTTCTGCGAGGCAGTTATGCACCAGAAGGAGGCCGCGGAGCGGGAGCGGGAGCGCGCCGCTCCCCCGGGAGGGCGCAGGGGCGCGGCAGCTAGGGGGGCGGGAGTTCAAACCCGTCCCTCAAGCCGCGCCCCTGGTCGAGCAGGCCGCGGCGGCGCTGGTGGGCTTTATTATCCTCTTTTTCACCTTTCCCTTAGCCCCCAGCGCCGCCGCTGCAACAGAGGCAGGGTGGCCTTCCACCCCCCCGCAAGGTCACAACGCGGGGGGGTGAGGACCGCGGGGTCGCAGACGGCTGGGTGGGGGCCCAGCCGTCCGATACGCGGCCCCGGGGTGGGGCGGAACCGGGCGCTGCCCCCTGGTTCCGCCGAAACGCAAGATGATGGGGAGGGGGGCGCCATAGACCCCCCTCCCCCGGGAAGAGTCGATAGACAACGCGTGGGGGGTTCCGGAAGCATGCCGCAGGCGATTCCCGGGACCCCCCTCCCAAATAGTGGACGCGACCGATGAGGGCAGCCGTGGGGGTTTTAGTTGGTACAGTCCAACACTACCCCGCCTCCTCCCCCCAGGGGGGGCGGGGTGTCCATGAGGATTTCCCCCACGTAAAAAAAAAAAAAAAAAAAAAAGGTTAGGTTGGGGAGCAGCACAGGCTTCTCCGGGTCGTCTCGGGAATCTTCGGATTCCCTGAGGGCCCCCGATGGTGCTGATGAAGTGCCCGGTGAAAACCGGCCGCTTCTTCGGCTAAGTTGGGGGGACCTGGAGGGCTAAATCCTCTCGCTCCACCTCCACGTGGGGCTCCCTGGGTCTCCGTGACCGTGGCCCGGTCACGGAGGGCGAACGGGGCGAGGGGTGACCGTGGACTGCCGGCGTCAGTTGCCAGGACCTCGAGCGGGGCTTCCCCGCCCGGGTACGCAAGCGTCGGATGGGTCCACGGAGGGGAAAAGGGGGGTAATCTTTTTGTTTATTTTATTTTGTGTGTGTGTGAATGTGTGTGTGAATGGGCTGCGGCCGGTGCCTGGTGGATATTCCCGGTAGACTAACCAAGGGGGGAGTAGTAAACCCCCCGACCGGGGCGTCTGGGTGAAGTCTGTACCTGACCTCTGGCCTAGTAAAAAGGGTAAGGGTAAGTCCTGAAATTATGGCAGAGGTCCCATGAACGGCTATGTTTAACGTGGAAAAACCGCTCCCCAGGCGTTGTCTGGAGCCTCTGCCGGGGTTGAACCCAGGTTACCGGGCGCAGGTGTGGAGGATTACCTGGCCAGTATTTCCTCATATCCCGTGTCGCAGGGGATAGAATTCTGCGGCGACGTCTAGCCCGAGGTTTGGGTTTGGCGTCGGATCGGATCCGGCGCCGCCCACTCGATAGGGGTGACGTAAAACCTTTAGCATCAATATGGCGCGGGCCTATCCCGTAACATCTTTTTCTAGAGTCACTACGTGTCGATAGGGTTGGCCACCTGACAAACCCGCTTCTCGGGTTTCGGCACGCTTGAATAGGGTCTATTTCTACCCGGGGATAGATGCCCTACCGCGGTAGGGCTCCCATGATGGGCGAACCGGAGAAATTTAACTGTCTGCCAATATGTCTCTTCAAAAACAAAAATCTAACGAGGTGGTTGAGGAGGTGGAGCCTGAGGTTACGAGCGTACAGCAATCTCGTGAACCTGAGGACGCTGCAACGGAAGCCGTTTTCACCGTACCAGCTTCCGTTTCACGCGCGTCGAAAGGGAAGGATGCTTCCGCTTCCGGTGATGGAGTCAGCCGACCCCTCCGGTCAAGCACAAGCGGAGTCTGCCGATCGGTAGCCAGAAGAGGAGCCAAGTCGCACCAAAGAACGCGATCGGAAAGCGACATGTCGCGATTTGTTGTCGTAAGCGATGAGGAAGCATCCGACGGCTCAGTCGAGGACACAGCAGACAGTCAGCCTGCAGTAAAACGAAAAAGAGGCAGGCCACCCACAACGCACGAATACGTGGGTATGAGAGAAGCGGCACAGGAAGCCATCAAGAAGAGGAAAGAAAAGCACGAGTTGGAACTGCAGGTCAAAGCGCTTACATATACAGGTGAAGCTCCTGCTCCCTCTCGTAGCAGCATGCCATTGCCAGAGGAGGAGGCGCTTATCCGCAAGATGCGAGAACGTCCAACGGCGGACCTAGGTTCCGAGGTGCTGGAATAAATGCGCGAGGTGGAAGTTGTAGCCGCAAAGTCCGCAAACCTGAAAGGACCATTCGTGCGCAAACTTAGAATTGCTGCCATGTCGGTCAGGGCTGCAGTCACGGAGTTATCCAAAAGGACTACCGTGACAGATTCAATACAAAAATTGGAACGAGACAACGTAGACTTGAGGTCGCGAATTGGCGACCTTGAAAAACAGCTGGATGTGTTCAAGGTCAAGCAGTCGGTTGCCGTTGCAACGACGGCTGCTATATCACCTGTAACACTCCCAGCGCGTGATGAAGACATGGAGAGTTTCGCACCAAACGTTGCTTCTCCTATACTGACTGACGATAACAGGCTGTCGATAAAGAAGAGATCCTCCCCATTGGCAGAAACATTGCGCCGAAAAGAAGAGGATATGGAGGAAACGCTACTCCGCAGGATTGGCGACATGGTAGATGCCAAACTAAGCAGATTCTTGGCAGGCCTGCACCCTACTTTATCGACGGGTGATAAGGTACCGACGGAGGATAAGCGCCGCACAAGTACAGATAAGGCGCCTCCACATCCGAAGGAGCCAGCAACGGAGGAAATTCCTTCTAATAAAAGAAAGAGGACACCTGGTGTAGGACCAACGCGCACTGTCGGTAACAGCGAAACCGACAGTCGTGCCGCCGGTAAGCGCGTAATTGATACACGCGCTACCGAAAAGCGCTCCGTCAAAAGCAAGGACGTGGACGGTTTTACCATGCGAGCTGCCACCCAAACAGCTGATCCGGCTCCACAAGTGGCGTGGAGCAAGGTGGTAGGCCGCAAAAGTAGCAAGAAGACAGCGGAATCCTCAACCACCGCATCATCTCAGCCGATCGGCACACCAGCTACGTTACCGACGGGCACGGCAAGAAGAGGCCAAACGCAAGCGCCAGGAAAGGTCCGACTAGCACGCGCTCCTAGGACCTCTGCTGTCACGGTTACCGTCACTCCGGAGGCTAAAATGTCGTACGCCGAAGCCATGACTATGGTTCGGCAGAAGATTAATTTAAGCGATATTGGTATTGAAGGAGTGCGCCACAGGCGCGCAATCACAGGAGGACACGTGCTTGAGATTCCTGGTCCGGAAAGCAGCACGAAAGCCGCGGCGTTGGCAGAGAAGATGTCGAGCGTCCTTGCACAATCGGGCGTGAAAATCGCCAACCCTACAAAACGGGCTGAAGTCAGGCTCCGAGGGTTGGACGAGTCGGTAAAGCCGCAGGAGGTTATAGCAGCAGTTGCCGCTATTACCGACTGTCGTGAGTCGGAGATTAGAGTCGGTCAAATCCGAACAACTCTGTCGAATATGGGCACACTTTGGGTCCAATGCCCTCTGATAGCGGCGCGAAAGCTAGTTGCTGCGGGCCGGATCACCATTGGATGGTACGGCGCAAGAGTCGAGGCGTTGGCACAGCGCAAACTTCAGTGCTACAGGTGTCTGGAGCTCGGTCACACACGGAGCCGCTGCACGAACGAAGTGGATCGCAGCGGAATGTGTCACCGATGCGGTGATACTTCACATACCGCGAGTAAATGTTCGGCGGAACCAAAATGTCCGCTATGTACGCACCTAGGAAGACCAGCGGCTCACCGGATAGGTGGTACAGGATGTGCCCCTGAGGGCGCAAGTAAACGCAAGAAGATATCTGCGCCATCTTCCGGGAAGAAATCTTTACCGACTCCAGCTATAGGTCCTGCAGGAGCGGATAAGTTACCGACGCCAGGTACATCAAGAGAAGCACCTGGCGCCACTGGCAAGTTACCTGCAGTAGGTAAATGTGTGGAGGGGGGGCTGGAGGAGACCATGATAACCGACTAACTTCACCATTAGGCTCCTCCAGACGAACCTCAACCACTCCCGCGGGGCGCAGGACCTCTTTGTGCATGCCCTGCGGGAGTGGGAGGTGGGATTGGCAGTTGCCGCCGAGCCGTACTCCATCCCGACCCACCCTAATTGGTTGGGGGACGAGTGCGGCTCGGTGGCCATAGTCTGGGGAGGAGCCAAGAACTCCCCAGCGTGCTCCCCCCTTGAGAGGGGGGAGGGCTTTGTGGTTGCACAGTGGGGGGAATTCGTGGTGATGGGCTGTTATGCCCCGCCCCGATGGCGTCTGGAGGCGTACGATAGGTTCCTGGGCGTGCTCATAAACAAGTACCTGCCTCGCCCGGTCCTGGTCCTGGGGGATTTTAACGCGCATTCGCTCGTTTGGGGTTCCCCCAGGACCGACGCCAGGGGCGGGGTGACGCTAGATTGGGCGGCGGGGGCGGAGCTTACATTGTTAAACCAAGGCTCCGCCCACACGTGCGTGCGGTGGCAGGGTGCATCGGTCGTAGACCTGTCTTGGGCCACCCCTGCTGCCGCTCGCCGTGTCACCGGGTGGAGAGTTTTGGAGGGGGTGGAGACCCTCTCAGACCATCTATACATCGCTATGGAGGTCTCCACCCCCCGGAGTAAGGAGGCACCCGGTGCCCGTCGCCATGTTGGCCCATCGCCACGATGGGCGCTTCGGCGCCTCGATCAGGACGCCCTGATGGCAGCCGTCACCGTCGCGGCCTGGTCCGCCGATGCTAGGACCGGGCCCGTCGACGCCAGGGAGGGGTCCGAGTGGTTCCGGGAGGCGATGTCCGACGCCTGCGACATCGCCATGCCCCGGGCTAGACCCCTCCCATCACGGGCGGCGTACTGGTGGTCGCAGGAAATTGCGGACTTGAGGGCGGCATGCACTGCCGCGCGACGCCAGTACGCCAGAGCCCGTCGTAGACGGAGGCAAGACGAGACGGTGACGGCACAGCTGTACGAGGTCTACAAGGCCAAAAAGTTAGACCTCAAGCTGGCCATCAAGGACGCCAAGGCCAGGGCTTGGAGCGAGTTGCTGGACTCGTTAGATAGGGATCCATGGGGCCGCCCTTACAGGCTCGTCATGGGCAGGCTACGCCCCTGGGTCCCTCCAGTGACGGAGTCGCTTGACCCCCAGGTACTCGGGCGGGTCGTGGATGACCTATTCCCCTCCCGTTCTGCGGAGAGGGGCGGGCATCCACGGCCGTGTCCCGAGGAGCCGGCGAACCCAGCCTGGTCCGCCGAACTGGGGGTATCGGAGGAGGAGCTCGGGGATGCCATAAAGAAGATGGGGGCACGCAACACCGCCCCCGGCCCTGACGGCATCCCCGGGCGTGCCCTAGTCTTGGCGTTGGGCGTCCTGGGGCCCCGGTTGCGGGAGTTGTTTGACAGCTGCCTGCAATCGGGGCAATTCCCCCCACTGTGGAAGCGAGGGAGGCTTGTCCTCATAAAGAAGGAGGGCAAGCCGGAAACCTCTCCATCCGCGTACCGGCCGATTTGCCTTCTCGACGAGGTGGGCAAACTTTTCGAGAGGATTTTGGCGGCCCGCCTCGTCGAGCACCTGTCCGGGGTAGGTCCCGATATTAGCGAGGAACAATTTGGCTTCCGCAGGGGCCGTTCTACGCTCGACGCCATTCGTCGAGTGCGGAACCTTGCGGAGGCGGCCGTCTCTCGGGGTGGGGTGGCGCTTGGTGTGTCCTTGGACATCACCAATGCGTTCAACACCCTGCCCTGGGGGGCGGTGGGGGAGGCCCTCGTACGTCACGAGGTGCCTCCCTACCTACGGGAGGTGATCGGGGCCTACCTGTCGGACAGGTGGATCGTCTATCCCGGACGTGGCGGTACGTGGATGGAGAGGGAGGTGACGTGCGGGGTCCCGCAGGGGTCGGTGCTAGGGCCGCTCCTGTGGGACCTCGCGTATGACGCAGTCCTGCGTGTACCCCTCCACCCCGGCGTCAGCATCACGTGCTACGCTGACGATACGTTGGTGCTGGCGACCGGGGGTGGGGATGGGGACGGATCGCGGGTCGTCCGACTCGCAGAGTTGGGGGTGGCCTGCGTCGTCACGGGCATCCGGGGGCTGGGCCTTCAGATCTCCCCCCTCAAGACCGAGGCACTCTTGTTTACGGGGCCTCGGGGGGGATGTTCGGCCCAGACCCGGATGCGTGTAGGTGACTCCTTCGTCGGGGTGGGGTCCCAGATGCGTTATCTGGGCCTCACCCTGGACAGTGCTTGGCGCTTCGAGGTGCACTTTGACAGCCTGGCCCCGCGTTTGGAGAAGGTGGCAGCAGCTCTTGCAAGGCTGCTGCCGAACCTTGCGGGGCCCGGAGGGAGGGTTCGCCGCCTGTTCGTGGGGGTGGTGCGATCTATGGCCCTTTATGGGGCCCCGATCTGGGCTGGAGACCTGATGGCCAGCCGTCGAAGCAGAGCCTTGCTTCGACGCGTTGAGAGGCGGCTGGCCGTCAGGTGTATTAGGGGGTATCGCACCACCTCCTACGCGGCGGCGATGTCTCTGGCGGGGTTGGTCCCCTTCGAGCTTCACGCGGAGGCGGCGGCAAAGGTCTACGACTCAGCCCGCCGCCTTCGCGTCGAGGGGGTCGCCCCGCCGGAGGCAGACAGGAGGATTAGCACCTCGAGGCGTCGAGCCCGACGGTTAGCGCTGGCCAGCTGGGGTTCGACGTTACACGAACCGTCGAACGCCGGCCAGCGCGCCGTCGGGGCGGTCCTGCCAAATTTGAAGAAGTGGTACGGCAGGACCGCGGGAGGAGTCACCTACAGGATGGCACAGGTGCTCACCGGACATGGTTGTTTCGGGGAGTACCTGTGCCGAATCGGGAAAGAAGCGACGGCGCAGTGCCACCATTGTGGCGCGGAGGTGGACACCCCTCAACACACTTTAGAGGGGTGTCCGGCGTGGGAGGGGGAGCGGCGCGTCCTCTCCGAAATTGTGGGAGGAGACCTCTCCCCTCCAGGCCTTGTCAAGGCCATGCTGGAGGGGGAGGTCAAGTGGAAAGCCGCGGTCTCCTTCTGTGAGGCAATCATGCGCCAGAAGGAGGCCGCGGAGAGGGAGCGGGAGCGAGCCGCTCTCTCGGGAGGACACAGGGGCGCGGCAGCTGGGGGGGCGGGAGCTCAAACCCGGCCCTCACTCCGCGCCCCTGGTCGTGCAGGCCGCGGCGGCGCTGGTGGGCTTTATTATCCTCTTTCACACCTTTCCCTTAGCCCCCAGCGCCGCCGCCGCAACAGAGGCAGGGTGGCCTTCCACCCCCCCGCAAGGTCACAACGCGGGGGGGTGAGGACCGCGGGGTCGCAGACGGCTGGGTGGGGGCCCAGCCGTCCGATACGCGGCCCCGGGGTGGGGCGGAACCGGGCGCTGCCCCCTGGTTCCGCCGAGACGCAAGATGATGGGGAGGGGGGCGCCATAGACCCCCCTCCCCCGGGAAGAGTCGTGAGACAACGCGTGGGGGGTTCCGGAAGCATGCCGCAGGCGATTCCCGGGACCCCCCTCCCAAATAGGGGAAGCGCGCAGTGAGGGCAGCCGTGGGGGTTTTAGTGGGTCCAGTCCCACACTACCCCGCCTCCTCCCCCCAGGGGAGGCGGGGTGTCCATGAGGATTTCCCCCACGTAAAAAAAAAAAAAAAAAAAAAAAAAAAGGTTAGGTTAGGTTAGGTTGGGGAGGGGAGCAGCACAAGCCTCTCCGGGTCGTCTCGGGATTTCTCTCGTCTTTTTAAAGAGAATCCCTGAGGGCCCCCGATGGTGCTGATGAAGTGCCCGGTGGAAACCGGCCGCTTCTTCGGCTAAGTTGGGGGGATCCGGAGGGGTAAATCCTCTCGTCCCACCTCCACGTGGGGTTCCCTGGGTCTCCGCGGCCGTGGCCCGGTCGCGGAGGGCGAACGGGGCGAGGGGTAACCCTAGTGCACCCCTACCAAAGGCGGATAGGGGCGCCCCACACCGTGGGCCGCCGGCGTAAGTTGCCAGGACCCTTGGCAGGGGATTCGGGGAATCGCCTGCTGAGGTACGCAAGCGCCGGGTTGGGCCTGCGGGGGGCTTGCCTTAAACGGCCGGCCCGCGAGGAGGAGAAACCTCACTAAAAAAGTCGTTAACCCTAAGCAGAGGTGCGCGGCGATGGGGTACGCTTTGACGGATGCGTCGGGCGTGGCAGGTGACATCATCTGTCCCAAGCGGCCAACCTCCGGTACCTGGCGCCCCCGGTTGTATATAGCCCTCCCCGGGTAAGGCGGCTCTGCCCGGGGTGACTTCCTTTCCGACCACACTCGTGGGAACAATATGGAGTCACAACAATTTAAAAAACCGGGGAAGGGGGGTGAATTGGAGAGGGAGAAGATGAGTGAGGAGGAGGGAGTGGAAAGGAGAGGAGCGGAACAGGGGGAGGCTCTGGAAGTACCAGGGCCGAGCTCTGAGGTGAGAGGGGATGGTGGGCGTGGCGAGACGGCGGCCGAAAGGGCGTCCGACTCGTCCGCCTCAGTCTGCGGCCAGCCGAGGGTGCGGCTGGTTGATATACTGGCGGATGGCAGCCGCGGACGCAGCATAGCGCGGAGAGGGCGATCGTCGTCGAGATCGCGGTCGTCCTCTGTCCAAGGTCAACGCGACCCCTCGACCTGTCGCACGGAGGACGGCGACGCCGACACCGATGGCTCAGAGGCGCCATTCGACCCTCTCCATAAGAGGAAAAGGGGCAGACCCCCCACGACGGGGGAGTATTCGGGCCTGGCGGCAGCCAAAAGGCAGTACTTGGAACTGTCGGCTGCCGTCGAAAAGATGGAAAAGGCCCAGGAGGCGGAGCTTGCGGCGGAATCACCGAAACCGTCCCGTGGCAGCAAGCCCCTTCCAGAGGAGGCGGAGCTCGCCGAAGAGATACGGCAACTCCCAACGGGCGACATTGCGGCCCAGATTTTAGAACACCTCAAGGAGGTAGAGCGTATCGCAGGGTCATCGCGAAACCTGCAGGGGCTGTTCGTGCGGCGACTCCGCATCGCCGCTCGGACGGTAGCCGTCGCAACGACGGAAGTCGTTAAGAGGACGGAGTCCTCAGGCCCCGCCCCGCTGTTGGAGGCGGACAACATTCGCCTCCGCTGCAGGGTGGAGGACCTCGAAGCGCAGGTAGCAAAACTGCGAGTAGAGGCGGACCACGCGGTAGCCAAGAAGGGGTTACCGCGGAGTGCGAGAGAGAGCTCAGGGGAGACGACGCCCACGGCGGGGGTGGAGCCTATGGTGGTTGGAGGGGTCTCCACCCCGCCAAGGGCGCGCGTCTCCCTACCAAGGGCCACCAAAGCCCCAGAGGAGCGCGAGAAAAAGCGCGACCCCCCTCGACCAGATAGGGACCAGATCCTCATAGAGAGGATAGGCTCCCTGGTCGAGGGGAAGTTGGCCGCCTTCCGGCGGGAGGTTCTTGGCCGGGGACCGGTTTTGCGTCCGCCCAGTGCGCGGATAGCTGCTGCACGTGCTTCTGCGCAGTCGGCGACGGAAGGGGATCGCAGTGACGCCCCCCAAAGGAAGAAGAAGAAGAAGAAGAAGACAACTTCCCGAGGGGGCGTCACTGCGACCGAGACAGAGGAGGAGCCGCCCCCACCACCGAGGCAAAAGCCCAGGGCAGCACCCCCGCGTGCTCCGGCCCCAGCGTCAGGGGCCGGACCGCAGGAGTCCTGGGCCACGGTGGTGGGGAGAAAGGCGGCGAAGAAGAAGGCCGTCGCCCCGCCCACTCAAAAGCCCCCCGACAAGGGGGCCAAGAAATCAGGCGGGGCGAGCGGAAAGGCCGGGCCGCGTAAGGCCGCGCCCGCGCCGCCACGCTTGGGGCGCGTCCCCCGGACGGCGGCGGTCTCTTTGACCGTCCCCCCCGGGGGCGGCGTTACCTACGCCGAGGCGATCCGCTCCGCCAAGGAGAAAGTCAACTTGGCGGAGGTAGGCATAGAGGCGGTGCGCTACAAGCGTGCGGTGACCGGGGCACTGCTTATGCAGATCCCCGGTCCGGAGGGCGCGGCCAAGGCTGACACCTTGGCCGGCAAACTGAGGGAGGCCCTTGAAGGGACGGGTGTCAAGGTAACCCGTCCCTGTAAAAGGGCGGAACTGAGGGTGACGGGGTTGGATGACTCCGTCACCCCAGTGGAGGTGGCAGACGCCATTGTGGCAGCGGGGGCGTGCCGACCGGAGGAGGTACGGACGGGCCAGGTACGCTCCTCCTCCTCCGGTCTGGGCACCCTGTGGGTGTCCTGCCCCCTTCTGGCCGCCAATGCGGTGGCCAAGGCAGGGCGCATCCGGGTTGGATGGTCCAGCGCCCGCGTTGAGGTGCTGGCCGCCCGCCCCCTTCAGTGCTACCGCTGCCTCCAAGTGGGGCACGTGAGGCAGCGGTGCACGGGGGATGTGGACCGGAGTGGCCGCTGTTATAACTGCGGCGACTCCGGCCACACGGCGGGCAAGTGCCCCGCGGTGGCGCCAAATTGCCCGCTTTGTGCGGACTTGGGGCGACCCGCGGGGCACAGGCTGGGGAGCAAAGCCTGCTCCCCACCCACCCGGAAGAAAAAGGGGGCCAAGAAGGGGGCCCCCGCTGCCGCAGCAGAGCCGGACAGGGGGCCATCTAAGGCCCCGCCCAATCCCACTGGGCCAGAAAAGGTCGGAGGCCAGGGGGAGGCCATGGCGATAGAGTAATTTCGCCATGCGCCTCCTCCAGGCCAACCTCAACCACTCCCGCGGGGCACAGGACCTGTTCGTCCACACCCTGCGGGAGTGGGGGGTTGTGTTGGCGGTGGCGGCCGAGCCCCACTCCATCCCCGAACACCCTTCATGGTTCGGGGATGAGGGTGACTCGGTCGCCATCGTGAGAGGAGAGATGCCAGGCGCCCCGCCCGTTACACTCCTGGGGAGAGGGCGGGGCTTCCTCGCCGTAGAATGGGGGGAATATGCGGTGGTAGGGTGCTATGCACCCCCCTCTCGCACTATCTCCGAGTTGGAGGAGTACCTGGTCGAGGTTGGCGATATGATTCGCCAATGCCAGCCTCGCCCGGTACTGGTCCTGGGGGACTTCAACGCCCACGCTACTGAGTGGGCGTCCCCCAGGACCGATGCGAGGGGGGGGGCAGTACTCGATTGGGCAGCGGAGCTGGAGCTCCGCCTAGTCAATAGGGGCTCCATTGCTACGTGCGTGCGGCCGCAGGGGTCGTCCATTGTGGACCTTACATGGGCGTCACCCTCGGCCGTACGACGTGTGGCGGGGTGGAGGGTGGCCGAGGAGGCGGAGACGCTAAGCGACCATCGCTATATAGTGTTCTCCGCCTCCGGAGCCGCCCAGCAGCCAGGGGCACCCCGCCCCCGCTGCCCGGATGGTGTCCTGCCACCGCGCTGGGCGCTTCGGCGCCTAGACGAGGACGCCCTGATGGCGGTTGTCCACGCCGTGGACTGGTTCGACACCGGAACCAGTCCCGTCGACGCAAGGGAGGGGGCTGAGTGGTTCCGGGGCATCATGACCAACGTCTGTGACGTGTCGATGCCCCGGTCCCAACCCCTCCCTAGGCGGGCCGCCCACTGGTGGTCTCGCGACATTGCGATGCTACGCAATCAATGCACCGTCGCGAGACGCCAGTGTCAGCGTGCCCGCAGGAGACGGCTGCGCGACGAGGCGTGGATAGCACAGCTGGAGGGAGCCTACAAGTCCAAGAGGGCGGCCCTTCGGCTGGCCATCAAAGAGGCCAAGGCCCAAGCATGGTTGGAGCTCCTTGGCTCTCTTGACCGGGACCCGTGGGGGCGGCCGTACCGGCTCGTGTTGGGCCGGCTACGCCCCTACGTACCCCCGGTCACGGAGAGCCTTGACCCCCAGGTACTCGGGGGTGTGGTGGACGCCTTATTCCCCTCCTTTGGGAGGGGTACGGCTTCGCCACACCTACCCGAGGAGACGACGGACCAAGCCTGGTCCGTCGAACTGGGGGTAACAGAGGCGGAGCTAGGGGATGCCATCAGAAAGATGGCGGCCAGGGACACAGCCCCTGGCCCCGATGGCATCCCCGGTAGAATATGGGCCTTGGCCCTGGGCGTCCTCGGGCCCCAGCTGCGGCGGTTGTTCGACCGCTGCCTGGAGCTGGGGCAATTCCCCCCGCAATGGCGGCGAGGTAGGATGGTCCTCCTCAAGAAGGAGGGCCGGCCCGCGGAGTCTCCCTCCGCGTACCGGCCAATATGTTTGTTGGACGAGGCGGGTAAACTCTTCGAAAGAGTTTTGGCATCCCGCCTCGTCCACCACCTGTCGGCGGTGGGGCCCGACCTTTGCAGGGAGCAGTATGGCTTCCGCAGGGGACGGTCGACCTTGGACGCGATACGTCGCGTCCGTACCCTTGCGGAGGCGGCCGTCTCCGAGGGTGGGGTAACAATAGCTATATCATTAGATATAGTGAATGCTTTTAATACCCTGCCCTGGGGGGCGGTCAGGGGGGCACTCCACCACCACGGAGTGCCTCCCTACCTGCGGAGGGTGCTCGGGTCCTACCTGTCCGACAGGTGGATCGAGTTCACGGGCCGGTACGGCGTAAGGAGGGAGAGGCAGGTCCACTGCGGGGTCCCACAGGGCTCAGTCTTGGGCCCTATCCTGTGGGACCTCGCATATGACGTGGTCCTGAGGGCGGCCCTCCCCCCCGGGGTCAGTGTCATCTGTTATGCAGATGACACGTTAATACTGGCCTCGGGGGATGAGGATTGGAGGAGGACCATCCGCCTGGCGGAGACAGGGGTGGCCTGTGTCGTCGCGCGCATCCGGGACCTAGGGTTGGAGATAGCTCCCCATAAGTCCGAGGCCCTTTGGTTCCTTGGGCCTCGGCAGGAGGAGCCTCCAAGGTCCTGGATGCGGGTAGGTGAGTCGTGTGTCAGGGTGGGGACCCAGATGAGGTACCTGGGCCTCACCCTTGACAGCCACTGGCGCTTCGAGGAGCATTTCGAGCGCCTGGTACCCCGGGTTGAGAGGACGGCCGCGGCCTTGGGCCGCCTGCTGCCCAACCTCGGGGGACCAGGGCTGAGGGTTCGCCGCCTCTACACGGGGGTGGTGCGGTCGATGACCCTTTATGGGTCACCGATATGGGCGGGAGACCTGATGGCCAGCCGTCGAAGCAGAACTTTGCTTCGACGAGTTGAAAGGCGGCTGGCCATCAGGTGCGTGAGGGGTTACCGCACCACCTCCTATGCGGCGGCGATGGCTCTGGCGGGGTTGATCCCGCTGGAGCTACAGGCGGAGGTAGACGCGGTTGTCTATGACCGCGTCAAGTCCCTCCGCCAGAGCGGGATCTCCCCGCCAGAGGTTGCCAGATGGGCAACGCTCTCGAAGCGTCGGGCCCAGCGGCGCGCGCTAGTCAGGTGGCGCTCTCAGCTCACTGAGAGCGCCAGCAAGCGCGCCGTTGGGGCAGTCCTGCCCAATTTCGACAGGTGGATGGGCAGGACTTGCGGTGGGCTCACCTACCGAGCGGCGCAGGTGCTCACGGGGCATGGTTGCTTCGGGGAGTACCTGTGCCGCATCGGCAAGGAAGCGACGGCACAGTGTCACCACTGTGGCGAGGTAGAGGACACTCCCCAGCACACGCTGGAGGAGTGTCCGGCTTGGTCCGCCCAGAGGCGGACCTTGCGCGTCGTTGTGGGCGCGGACCTCTCCCCTCCGGTCCTCGTACAGAGGATGCTGGAGGGGAGGGCCCAGTGGGATGCCGTGGCCTCCTTCTGCGAGGACGTCATGTCGCAGAAGGAGGCCGCGGAGCGGGTCCGTGAGCGCACGGACCCGGCGAGAAGGGCGTTGAGGCGCGGCCGCAGAAGGGGCGGGGCTTTGCCCGACCCCTCACGCCGCGCCCCGGACAACGCGGGTGGCGGCGGTGGCGGAGGGTCTTCTCCGCGCCGCCGCCACCAAAGAGGCACGGTGGCCTCCCACCCCCCGCCGGCCATCAGGGCGGGGAGGTGAGGACCACGGGGTCGCGGACGGCTGGGTGGGGGCCCAGCCGCCGAGCACGCGGCCCCGGGGTGGGGCGGAACCGGGCGCTACCCCCTGGTTCCGCCGAGAGAGGAGAAGAAGGGGAGGGGGGCGCCATAGTCCCCCCTCCCGAGGATCGGGTCGCGAGACGCCGCGCGGGGGGTTCCGGAGGCATGCCTCTGGCGATACCCGGAACCCCCCTCCCTAGTCAGGGGGGCGCGCGATGAGGGTAGCCGTGGGGGTTTTAGTGGGTATAGTCCCACACTACCCCGCCTCCTCCCCCCAGGGGGGGCGGGGTGTCCATGAGGATTTCCCCCACGTAAAAAAAAAAAAAAAAAAAAAAAAAAGGTTAGGTTAGGTTAGGTTAGGTTAGGTTAGGTTAGGTTAGGTTAGGTTAGGTTAGGTTTTCCTCAGGGGCCGTAGTATTAGCTATGGTACGGGTTTCACGATCCCGAGGTGCCCGAGTTGGTGAGAATGGGACAGAATGAAAGTTGTTGAAAGTGTTGTGGATGTAATTACATGTGAGAGTGCGTAGCCATGCATTAAAGAGAGAGAGAGCAAGCAGAAGATCTAGCCGGATTTAATCCGGTTAGTCACGTAAATATTGAACGGAAAATTGAAGATTTAGTCTGTGTGGCCTGCTAGTGCTCAACCAACAGGATATGGAAGAACTTCTCGAGAAGGAAGATAAATGTTCTGTGGCTACATAGTGTGAATAGTGTATGTGTTTGTATGTGATGTACTGGACAGTTATTTCTTACGACGAACACGGCTTGGACCTGGACTATTCTACAAATATTAAAAATTATGGATTGTACAAACAAAGGAACTACGTTTACGGTGCAGGGGGCGTCGGATCCCCCAGTACCCGCCGGAGAGGGTGGTGAGCGAGCAGGCTCCCCCCGGCGGTTATCCAGCTACTGCTCAGTGCAGTCGGTGGCGAACCAGGCCGCTGCACTGGATATTGCGTCTGGTGAAGAGGTAACAATCTCAAGAAGAGGAAGCCTGGAGGACTTCGCGAGGAGACCTAGGCTGGCTCGCAGTCCGGTAAGGGAGAGCGACAGGACTCCGCCGAGCGTGGAGAGGACTACAATGGAAAGCCCCACGGTAACCCTCACAAGGATCGAGGAGAAAACCCCGGCGAGGGTATTACCGAGGATTATTGAAGATCGGGCGGTGTCGATAGAGATCATCGAGACCCCCAAGAAGGTAATAAGGGATGCTCCTACGGAGGGGAGGGTCGAAGAAGGTGCCCCGACCTTCTCCTTCGAGGAGGAAATAGAGAAACGTCTCGAGAAAGCCATGAGGGCGATTAATGTCGCTCTCATGGTAAATAAGCGAACGAGAGACTATATAGAGGCTAACGGTAATATAAAAGCGGATTTCAAGGATGGACCTGCGAATTTAGATAGGATCCTCCTGAAAACGCGGAAAATCATTGCCGAAGTGAAAGTAAAAGTGGAAGAAGAAGAAGAAAGGAAGAAGAAAGCCCTGGCCGAGAGGGAAAAGGCCGTGGGGCGCGAAATAGAAGAAATGGCCAAATTAGTACTGGACAGTGGGGACGAGTCGGATACTAGCAGCGGCGGACGAGAGGAGGTGGGAGGTGCTAAGAGGAAGAGGGCCTCCCCCCCTGGAATGCCTCAGAAACGAAAAGTGCGGAAGGGAACGCAGAGGGAGTCCCTATACACAGAAGTCCTGAAGAAGAGCCTGCCAACTCTCCCTGTCAGGACAAGGGAAACACTGGGACCACGGGAAGAGGAATGGGTTGAAGTGAAGAGGCCTGCGAGAAGAAAAGAGCCGCAAGTATTCCCGGCGAAACCGAAGCCTCCGGATAAGAAGAGCACCACCAGGAAAGAGGTCAAAGGACCGCGGGACAACGCGGTACTGATCAAAAACAGAGGGAAGGAAGAACTGTCTTCGATGTACAGGGATGTCATCCAGGCCACAAAGGGCGACATCGGTGACATCAAGAAGGTGAGATCCACCAGGGATGGGGATCTCCTGATTGAGCTGGGACGGGAGGGCAAGGTCGATGCCCTCGCCGAGAAAATTAAAAAGGCCTTTGGGGAAAATAGGGTGGTGCGCACCCTAATGCCAAAGGTCACGCTGGAGATCAGGGATCTTGAGCCCATCGTCGACGAAGCCGATGTCGTCGATGGACTACTGAGGATATATCCCTGTAATAGAGAAGACATCGCTGTCAAGATGTTGAGGCCCGGTTTCGCCGGAATGATGAGGGCGATCGTCGACGTCCCGGCAAGGATCTTACCGGCCGTCAGAGCGAACGATCGTGTAAAAATTGGCAGGGTAAGCACTCGGGTGAAAATCCTGCCAAGGCTGGAGAGGTGCTTCAGGTGCCAGGCGATGGGGCATAGTAGTGCAAACTGTAGTGGCCCGGAAGTGATTTTGACGCGGGACACTTGTAAAAAGTGCGGAGTGAAAGGGCACTGGGCGAGGGAATGTAGGGGGAAGCCCAGATGCCCGGTATGTGTGAGTGCGGGAGTGAATGGAGTCGACCACGTTATGTGGTCGAAAGAGTGTTGCGCCCCAAGGGGGGGATTGACGAGAGCAGTGCGCTAGTCTGCGCCTTGTCCAGATTAATTTGAACAGGTGCAGGTTGGCGCACAACCTGCTCGAAGTAAATTTAAAGGAACTGAACGCGGACGTGGTGGTAGTATCCGAGCCCTACAGGGTCCCCGACGATTGGTTTGCCGACGTCGCGGGGGATGCTGCCATCATCGTCCTAGACGAAAATTTTAGAGCTAGGTGTAAGGACAAATCGGTGAATGCGAGGGGAATCGTGGCGGTCGACATCGTGGACTTCACGGTGGTCGGGTGCTACGTTTCCCCGAACACGAGCTTAGAGGCTTATGCGAGCTTCGTGGACGAGGTGGAGGGTGTATGTAGGATGGGGAAAGGCGAAGTCCTCGTCGCAGGCGATTTTAACGCCAAGGCCGCGGCATGGGGGGCCAGGATAACCGACCGCAGGGGTTTGGTTGTCCTGGAGGCCGTGAACAGGTTGGACTTCGCGATAGTGGAGAGCGAAGGTGATTACACCTTTTGTCGCAGGAACGCCAGGTCGAAGATCGACATTGCCTTCGGCAGTAGAAATACTGTCCGGAGCGTAATGAGTAGCTGGGTGTCCGACCTCTACACGGCCTCGGATCACCTTTACGTCGTCCACGAGCTTGGGAAGGGGCCAACCTGGGGACAACGGTTGGCACCCCACGGGCTCCTGCCTCGCTCCTGGAACGAGGAGAGGTTCCTGGAAAGGTACGAAGTGCTTACCGGGGACCTACAGGGGAGGGAGGGGCCCTGGGGCTATGACGAAGTGGTGTCGTGGTATCGGGCGACGTACGACGCTTGCCACGACACCATGGAAAAGAAAAAGTTGTACAATGGAAAGAACCGCCCTGTGAGGTGGTGGACCGCAGAGATAGCTGAAGCTAGGAAAACAGTAATCAGGACGAGGCGTAAATTGCACCGGCTGCGCGGGAAGACTACGCCGGCCGTCCTGATCCTGGTAGAAGAGCTCCGCAAAGCAAGAGCAAAGCTACAGGAGCTCATAAAGAAGAGCAAACAGAAACGGTGGCTGGAGTTCATCAGCACCTTGGACGAGGACCCTTGGGGAAAGCCGTATAAGGTATTGACTAAGAGGTATAAGGCCATGGGCACCGGCCAGCCCTTAGTTGAACAAGCCATGAAGGCGATAAGGGAACTCTTTGTCACCGAGGACACAGGAGAAGAGGAGATGGACTTCAGCCACCTAGCCAAGGAAGACCTCTCGCTCGAGGATATTAGGAGGCAGGACATGGTGGACATTATTGGCGGAATTGCCAAAAAGAAGGCTACCGGCATGGACTGCATCCCAGGGGAAGCGGTCCATGCAATAGGCAAGACAAATACAGGACACATAGGGAGTGCTATTTGCTCCCTATGGAACGGTACGCCAATGCCGAGCGAGTGGAAAAGAGCGAGATTGGTGCTGATACCGAAACCGGGGAAGAAAGCTGAGGAGCCGGGCGCGTTTCGACCCATCTGCGTGCTTTCGCCCCTAAGTAAGTTATGGGAGAAATTCCTAAAAATTAGAATAGAAGAGCGGATTGGGGCAGAAGGTCTTGCCCCCGAGCAATATGGCTTCCGCAAGGGTAGGTCCACGGTAGATGCCATTCGGAGGGTGATCCGGCGGGCGGACTATATGAAAGCGAGGGACAGCGTGACTGTTTTGGTCACGTTGGACGTAAAGAACGCGTTCAACTCCCTGAGATGGGATTGCATCATCAGGGAGTTGATTAGTAGAAATATGCCGTACAATATGGTTGCAGCCGTCCGGGATTACCTTTCGGGCCGATCCGTGGTCTACGGCCAAGGGGTGGAGAGCGCGGAGATGCGCGTTTATGGCGGAGTTCCACAGGGTTCCATACTAGGGCCGTTATTATGGAACCTTGTATACGATGGGATGCTGAAAATTGTCGTCCCAGGCGTAAGGCTTATTGCCTACGCGGACGACATAGCGGTTTTGGTATCGAGCTATAGTTACGAGGGGGTCAATAGGAACCTCAAGCAGGTCATGGTTAGAGTCCAGGAGTGGCTGCGGGAAAAAGGATTAACGCTCGCAGCCGAAAAAACGGAAGTAATGCAGATCTCCGGGCCAAATTGCCCGGGAGTCACGGAAATGCATATTATGGGTCACTGGATCAAAATGAGTAGGGTAATTAAGTACCTGGGGGTCTGGTTGGAAAAAACCAGATCCTTCCATACCCATATCAAGACGGTGACAGAAAAGGCAATCGCCTACCTTAATGCGATTGGTGATGCTCTCCCCAATATCGGCGGTGCAGGACAGGCCTGCCGAATCCTGTATTACAGCGTGTGGGAGAGCATCATTATGTACGCAGCCCCGATATGGGCAGACTCTGCTATGGCCGGGCTAAACAGGATAAAGCTGACTTCTGCGCAGAGATTGGTCCTGATCAGGGTGATCAGGGCCTATCGGACTGTTTCTGCGGAGGCGGTAGGAGTCATAGCAGGAATCGAGCCTATTGACCTCCGAGCGAAGCTAAGGGCAATTAAATTTGCTGTGCGGACGGGTCAGGACGGAGACACGCCTCTGAAGAAGAAAGAAGAGGAGCTGGCAGAGGAATGGCAAAAGAGATGGGATGCGTCCAGTAAGGGAACATGGACAAAGAAGATGATCCCCTGCATCAGGACTTGGAAAGATAGGAGTAGAGATATGACTCTGAGCTTCCATCTTACACAGGCCCTTACAGGGCATGGAAGCTTCGGAGCATATCTTTACCGCATGAAGAGGAGAGAAAACGCTAGCTGCTATCTCTGCGGGGAGGCGAACGATACGGTGGAACACGCGGTCTTTCGCTGCAGTTCCTTTGAGCAGGAAAGACGCGAAGTCAAAGGCTTGGAGAGGAAAGACTTCGAGCCGGAGACACTTGTTCCACACATGCTTAAAAGCCAGGGAAATTGGGACGAGGTCAAGACGTACATAGGCAAGATCTTGCGGATAAGGGAAGAAAAAGAAAGAGAGATAGAGAGAACGAAGAGAAAGGGGATAAGGGTAGATAACCCTCTCCGTCGCAAGAGAGAAAAGGAAAAATAAAAAAGAAAGAGTTAAAAGAAGAAGAAGTTAACACTTCCAGGCCATAATGAGGTCAAAGACTCTAACGCCTATATGACGTCTTGACGGGCTGAATAGCATATATTTATTTATGATTATTTATTAATTTATTATTATTTATTGGAGACGGGTATGCATGTATACCGTATTGACAGAACACAGGGCTGACGCGCGCGCACATAGAAGCCGAGAGAATGATCTGGATGGGAGGTATCCCCCCCCCATGCCAAAGGGTAATGAATGGGAGAGTGAAAGTTTGTGTGTACGAATGTAGCGGAAATGTGTGCGCGCGCGGCCCTGTGCGAGTGAATTGTATATATATACTTAAATTAAGGCATGGAGTGCACGTAGGCGGAGGTGTGGGCTTCGTCCCAGGTCCGCCGAAAGAGTGTTAGAGGTCCCGTCGCAGTCTTCAGCGACTGTCTGGTGCTCGAAGTAGAAATTTTCGAGTTCCGAGCACCAGTGGGACAGAGCGAGTGGATCGGGGAGGGGTTTTTAGTGGGTAGCCTGAAATATTGGTAGTCCCACACTACCCAAGTTCATCTGGGTGTGCGTAACGCATTTTCCCCTCCTCGTTAACAAAAAAAAAAAAAAAAAAAAAAAAAAAAAAAAAAAAAAAAAAAAAAAAAAAAAAAAAAAAAAAGGTTAGGTTAGGTTAGGTTAGGTTAGGTTAGGTTAGGTTAGGTTAGGTTAGGTTGGGGAGCAGCACAAGCCTCTCCGGGTCGTCTCGGGATTTCTCTAGTCTTTTTAAAGAGAATCCCTGAGGGCCCCCGATGGCGCTGATGAAGTGCCCGGTGAAAACCGGCCGCTTCTTCGGCTAAGTTGGGGGGATCCGGAGGGGTAAATCCTCTCGTCCCACCTCCACGTGGGGCTCCCTGGGTCTCCGCGGCCGTGGCCCGGTCGCGGAGGGCGAACGGGGCGAGGGGTAACCCTAGTGCACCCCTACCAAAGGCGGATAGGGGTGCCCCACACCGTGGGCCGCCGGCGTAAGTTGCCAGGACCCTTGGCAGGGGATTCGGGGAATCGCCTGCTGAGGTACGCAAGCGCCGGGTTGGGCCTGCGGGGGGCTCGCCTTAAACGGCCGGCCCGCGAGGAGGAGAAACCTCACTAAAAAAGTCGTTAACCCTAAGCAGAGGTGCGCGGCGATGGGGTACGCTTTGACGGATGCGTCGGGCGTGGCAGGTGACATCATCTGTCCCAAGCGGCCAACCTCCGGTACCTGGCGCCCCCGGTTGTACATAGCCCTCCCCGGGTAAGGCGGCTCTGCCCGGGGTGAAGTTCTTTCCGACCATACTCGTGGGACCAATCATGGAACTTTCACAATTTAAAAAACCGGGGCAGGGGGGTGAAATGGAGGTGGAGAAGAGGAGTGAGGAGGAGGGAGAGGAAAGAAGAGGAGAGGAACAGGGGGAGGCTCTGGCAAACCCAGGGCCGAGCTCTGAGGCGGGGAGTGCTGGGCGTGTCGAAGCGGCGGCCGAAAGGGCGTCCGATTCGTCCGCCTCAGTATGCGGCCAGCCAAGGGTGCGGCTGGTCGACATATTGGCAGAGGGCTCGCGCGGAAGGGCAACTGCGCGGAGGGGACGATCGTCGTCGAGATCGCGGTCGTCCTCAGTTCAAGGACAGCGCGACCCGTCATGTTGCCGGACGGAGGACGGCGACGCCGACACGGACGGGTCGGAGGCACCCTTCGACCCGCTACATCGGCGAAAACGAGGGAGACCTCCCACGACTGGGGAGTATTCGGGCCTGGCGGCAGCCAAAAGGCAGTACCTAGAACTGTCGGCTGCCGTCGAAAAATTAGAGAAGGCCCAGGAGGCGGAGCATGCGGCCGTGGACGCGCCTAAACCGTCCCGCGGCAGCAAGCCCCTTCCAGAGGAGGCGGAGCTCGCCGAAGAAATTCGGCAGCTCCCGACGGGCGACATTGCCGCCCAGATCCTGGAGCACCTCAAAGAGGTGGAGAGGATAGCAGGCTCCTCCAGGAACCTGCAGGGGGTTTTCGTGCGGCGGCTCCGCATCGCCGCCCGGACGGTAGCCGTCGCAACGACTGAGGTCGTTAAGAGGACCGAGACGTCGGGTCCCGCCCCTTTGTTGGAGGCGGACAATATCCGCCTCCGGTGCAAGGTGGAAGACCTGGAGGCACAGGTCGCGAAGATGCGGGCGGAGGCGGAATCCGCAAGAGCGGGCAGGGGGGCTGCCCGAGAAATAAGGGACAGCTCCAGGGAGACCACGCCTACGGCGGGGGTGGAGCCTATGGTGGTTGGAGGGGTCTCCACCCCGCCAAGGGCACGTGTCTCCCTACCAAGGGCCACGAAAGCCCCAGAGGTGCGCGAAAAGCGTGCACCCCCTCGACCAGATAGGGACCAAGTCCTGATAGACAGGATTGGTTCCCTGGTCGAGGGGAAGTTGGCCGCATTCCGGCGGGAGGTTCTTGGCCGGGGGCCGGTTTTGCGTCCGCCCAGCGCGCGGATAGCTGCTGCGCGTGCTGCCGCGCAGTCGGCGACGGAAGGGGATCGCAGTGACGCCCCCCAAAGGAAAAAGAAGAAAAAGAAGAAGACAACTTCCCGAGGGGGCGTCACTGCGACCGAGACAGAGGACGAGCCGCCCCCACCACCGAGGCTAAAGCCCAGGGCCCCACCCCCGCTAGCTCCGGTCCCCGCGTCAGGGGCTGGGCCGCAGGAGTCCTGGGCCACGGTGGTGGGGAGAAAGGCGGCGAAGAAGAAGGCCGTAGCCCCGCCTACTCAAAAGCCCCCCGACAAGGGGGCCAAGAAATCAGGCGGGGCTAGCGGAAAGGCCGGGCCGCGTAAGGCCGCGCCCGCGCCGCCACGCTTGGGACGCGTCCCCCGGACGGCGGCGGTCTCTTTGACCGTCCCCCCCGGGGGCGGCGTTACCTACGCCGAGGCGATCCGCTCCGCCAAGGAGAAGGTCAACTTGGCGGAGGTGGGCATAGAGGCGGTGCGCTACAAGCGTGCGGTGACCGGGGCACTGCTTATGCAGATCCCCGGTCCGGAGGGCGCGGCCAAGGCTGACACCCTGGCCGGTAAACTGAGGGAGGCCCTTGAGGGGACGGGTGTAAAGATAACCCGCCCCTGCAAAAGGGCCGAACTAAGGGTGACCGGTCTGGATGACTCGGTCACCCCAGTGGAGGTGGCAGACGCCATCGCGGCAGCGGGGGCGTGCCGACCGGAGGAGGTACGGACGGGCCAGGTACGCTCCTCCTCCTCCGGTCTGGGCACCCTATGGGTTTCATGCCCCCTTCTGGCCGCCAACACGGTGGCCAAGGTTGGCAGAATCCGGGTGGGATGGTCCAGCGCCCGCGTTGAGGTGCTGGCCGCCCGCCCCCTGCAGTGCTACCGCTGCCTCCAAGTGGGGCACGTGAGGCAGCGGTGCACGGGGGATGTGGACCGGAGTGGCCGCTGCTACAACTGCGGCACCTCCGGCCACACGGCGGGCAAGTGCCCCGCGGAGGCGCCAAATTGTCCGCTTTGTGCGGACTTAGGGCGACCCGCGGGGCACAGGCTGGGGAGCAAAGCCTGCTCCCCACCCACCCGGAAGAAGAAGGGGGCCAAGAAGGGGGCCCCCGCTGCCGCAGCAGAGCCGGACAGGGGGCCATCTAAGGCCCCGCCCAATCCCACTGGGCCAGAAAAGGTCGGAGGCCAGGGGGAGGCCATGGCGATAGAGTAAATTCGCCATGCGCCTCCTCCAGGCCAACCTCAACCACTCCCGCGGGGCACAGGACATGTTCGCCCACACCCTGCGGGAGTGGGGGGTTGTGTTGGCGGTGGCGGCCGAGCCCCACTCCATCCCCGAACACCCTTCATGGTTCGGGGATGAGGGTGACTCGGTCGCCATCGTGAGAGGAGAGATGCCAGGCGCCCCGCCCGTTACACTCCTGGGGAGAGGGCGGGGCTTCCTCGCCGTGGAATGGGGGGAATATGCGGTGGTAGGGTGCTATGCACCCCCCTCTCGCACTATCTCCGAGCTGGAGGAGTACCTGGGCGAGGTTGGCGATATGATTCGCCAATGCCAGCCTCGCCCGGTACTGGTCCTGGGGGACTTCAACGCCCACGCTACTGAGTGGGCGTCCCCCAGGACCGATGCGAGAGGGGGGGCAGTACTCGATTGGGCAGCGGAGCTGGAGCTCCGCCTAGTCAATAGGGGCTCCATAGCTACGTGCGTGCGGCCGCAGGGGTCGTCCATTGTGGACCTTACATGGGCGTCACCCTCGGCCGTACGACGTGTGGCGGGGTGGAGGGTGGCCGAGGAGGCGGAGACGCTAAGCGACCATCGCTATATAGTGTTCTCCGCCTCCGGAGCCGCCCAGCAGTCAGGGGCACCCCGCCCCCGCTGCCCGGATGGTGTCCTGCCACCGCGCTGGGCGCTTCGGCGCCTAGACGAGGACGCCCTGATGGCGGTTGTCCACGCCGTGGACTGGTTCGACACCGGAACCAGTCCCGTCGACGCAAGGGAGGGGGCAGAATGGTTCCGGGGCATCATGACCAACGTCTGTGACGTGTCGATGCCCCGGTCCCAACCCCTCCCTAGGAGGGCCGCCCACTGGTGGTCTCGCGACATTGCGGTGCTACGCAACGAATGCACCGTCGCGAGACGCCGGTGTCAGCGTGCCCGCAGGAGACGGCTGCGCGACGAGGCGTGGATAGCACAGCTGGAGGGAGCCTACAAGGCCAAGAGGGCGGCCCTTCGGCTGGCCATCAAAGAGGCCAAGGCCCAAGCATGGTTGGAGCTCCTTGGCTCTCTTGACCGGGACCCGTGGGGGCGGCCGTACCGGCTCGTGTTGGGCCGGCTACGCCCCTACGTACCCCCGGTCACGGAGAGCCTTGACCCCCGGGTACTCGGGGGTGTGGTGGATGCCTTATTCCCCTCCTTTGGGAGGGGTACGGCTTCACCACACCTACCCGAGGAGACGACGGACCAAGCCTGGTCCGTCGAACTGGGGGTAACAGAGGCGGAGCTAGGGGATGCCATCAGAAAGATGGCGGCCAGGGACACAGCCCCTGGCCCCGATGGCATCCCCGGTAGGATATGGGCCTTGGCCCTGGGCGTCCTCGGGCCCCAGCTGCGGCGGTTGTTCGACCGCTGCCTGGAGCTGGGGCAATTCCCCCCGCAATGGCGGCGAGGTAGGATGGTCCTCCTCAAGAAGGAGGGCCGGCCCGCGGAGTCTCCCTCCGCGTACCGGCCAATATGTTTGTTGGACGAGGCGGGAAAACTCTTCGAAAGAGTTTTGGCATCCCGCCTCGTCCACCACCTGTCGGCGGTGGGGCCCGACCTCTGCGGGGAGCAGTATGGCTTCCGCAGGGGACGGTCCACCTTGGACGCGATACGTCGCGTCCGTACCCTTGCGGAGGCGGCCGTCTCCGAGGGTGGGGTAGCAATAGCTATATCGTTAGATATAGTAAATGCTTTTAATACCCTGCCCTGGGGGGCGGTCAGGGAGGCACTCCACCACCACGGAGTGCCTCCCTACCTGCGGAGGGTGCTCGGGTCCTACCTGTCCGACAGGTGGATCGAGTTCACGGGCCGGTACGGCGTAAGGAGGGAGAGGCAGGTCCACTGCGGGGTCCCACAGGGCTCAGTCTTGGGCCCTATCCTGTGGGACCTCGCATATGACGTGGTCCTGAGGGCGGCCCTCCCCCCCGGGGTCAGTGTCATCTGTTATGCAGATGACACGTTAATACTGGCCTCGGGGGATGAGGATTGGAGGAGGACCATCCGCCTGGCGGAGACAGGGGTGGCCTGTGTCGTCGCGCGCATCCGGGACCTAGGGTTGGAGATAGCTCCCCATAAGTCCGAGGCCCTTTGGTTCCTTGGGCCTCGGCAGGAGGAGCCTCCAAGGTCCTGGATGCGGGTAGGTGAGTCGTGTGTCAGGGTGGGGACCCAGATGAGGTACCTGGGCCTCACCCTTGACAGCCACTGGCGCTTCGAGGAGCATTTCGAGCGCCTGGTTCCCCGGGTTGAGAGGACGGCCGCGGCCTTGGGCCGCCTGCTGCCCAACCTCGGGGGACCAGGGCTGAGGGTTCGCCGCCTCTACACGGGGGTGGTGCGGTCGATGACCCTTTATGGGTCACCGATATGGGCGGGAGACCTGATGGCCAGCCGTCGAAGCAGAACTTTGCTTCGACGAGTTGAAAGGCGGCTGGCCATCAGGTGCGTGAGGGGTTACCGCACCACCTCCTATGCGGCGGCGATGGCTCTGGCGGGGTTGATCCCGCTGGAGCTACAGGCGGAGGTAGACGCGGTTGTCTATGACCGCGTCAAGTCCCTCCGCCAGAGCGGGATCTCCCCGCCAGAGGTTGCCAGATGGGCAACGCTCTCGAAGCGTCGGGCCCAGCGGCGCGCGCTAGTCAGGTGGCGCTCTCAGCTCACTGAGAGCGCCAGCAAGCGCGCCGTTGGGGCAGTCCTGCCCAATTTCGACAGGTGGATGGGCAGGACTTGCGGTGGGCTCACCTACCGAGCGGCGCAGGTGCTCACGGGGCATGGTTGCTTCGGGGAGTACCTGTGCCGCATCGGCAAGGAAGCGACGGCACAGTGTCACCACTGTGGCGAGGTAGAGGACACTCCCCAGCACACGCTGGAGGAGTGTCCGGCTTGGTCCGCCCAGAGGCGGACCTTGCGCGTCGTTGTGGGCGCGGACCTCTCCCCTCCGGTCCTCGTACAGAGGATGCTGGAGGGGAGGGCCCAGTGGGATGCCGTGGCCTCCTTCTGCGAGGACGTCATGTCGCAGAAGGAGGCCGCGGAGCGGGTCCGGGAACGGACGGACCCGGCGAGAAGGGCGTTGGGGCGCGGCCGCAGAAGGGGCGGCACATTAGCCGACCCCTCACGCCGCGCCCCGGACAACGCGGGTGGCGGCGGCGCTGGAAGTCAAACCCAGCGTCGCCGCCCCCAAAGAGGCGTGGTGGCCTCCCACCCCCCGCCGGCCAACAGGGCGGGGAGGTGAGGACCACGGGGTCGCGGGCGGCTGGGTGGGGGCCCAGCCGCCGAGCACGCGGCCCCGAGGTGGGGCGGAACCGGGCGCTACCCCCTGGTTCCGCCGAGAG